>CAXIPT010000008.1:4025684-4197200 GCA_964030475.1 Tethya wilhelma | reverse complement strand
CACACACACACACACACACACACACACACACACACACACACACACACACACACACACACACACACACACACACACACACACACACACACACATGTAGTTGGTATACCACGTGTCCACTATTTTGGTCCTTGTGGCAATTACCTATTGACAGCCTTGGTACTAGACCTGCTAGGCCCAAGTCTAGAGGATCTATTTGACCTTTGTGAAAGGTCCTTCTCACTTAAGACTGTACTGATGATAGCAGATCAACTAGTAAGCACTATGTTTGTATACTCATCATTTGGATAGACATTGTATAGTGAAATTTCACTAAGGATGAGTCATTATTTGAACTTGTACATATATAGGGTCAATCACAAACTGTGACACTCAAAATGTTATGCTATATCACTGATGTATGCACATCCACGCAATTCTTTAGATCACAAGACTTGAACATGTGCACAGCAAACACCTGGTACACAGAGATATCAAACCACAGAACTTCCTCATGGGTTATTACGATACACCTAGTCAAAACAGAGTACACATTATCAGCTTTGGCCTGGCAGGGGAATTCACCGACCCAGTAACCAAGAAGCATATACCATTAACAAGGCATGATAGTGTAACTGGAACATTACGATATATGAGTGTCAATACCCACTTGGGGAAAGGTGAGAGCCAGTGGGTAATGTGGTTTGATTAGCTTAAACCATATACGATAACATTCATACCACAGAACAAAGTAGGAGGGATGACTTAGAAGCATTGGGGTACATGCTCATATATTTCTTGAAAGATGGTCGTCTACCATGGACAGGCATCAAAGCAGATACACTGGAAGAGAGACACCAGAAAGCTGGGGATACAAAACTGTCAATTTCAATTAAAGATCTTTGTGAGAATTTGCCAGGTATAAAACATAAGCTTGTCACTTTGAAATTTTTAACATCATTCATGAACTGTATGTGTTGTACAGATGAGTTTACCATGTACATGCAATATGTAAGAAGATTGAGTTTTAAGGACAAGCCTGACTACAACTACCTGAGACAGCTCTTTCGAGATTTGTTCAAAACCAAGGGCTATCAAAATGATGGTGTGTTTGACTGGACAGAAATAGTACTGGTGGGTATATACTCTCATCATTAATGATGACTCTTACTATTTTTTTTCTTCATGTGTATGTAGAACTCCCCTCTATACCAAATATCCGTGGATATGTTTCAAGTTAGACGAGCTTCTGATGTGCTTGAGGCCAAGAGTAAGTACCTACATGTATATATATATGTCTACCACCAGGATGAATATGTTAACAATGTTCAACATTGTCGTTATACTTCAGAAATTGCTCGGTCCTCACATCTTTTTAAACAAGCTATGAAAGAGGGATCAGTTACGTTGGAAATAATCAAGCTGTTAATAGCAGGAGTAGCTGGCTCAGGTAAAACATCCACTCTGGCCATGCTTCTGAATGAGGCTCCTCCAGCAATCCGACAAAGCACACCTTGTGCTCGCCGACCAATACATGCCATCCCAATCATGTTTGACTCAAAAGATGCCACATGGCATGTTCTAGAAGAGGAAGGTCTGAAGAAGTTTTTAGCTGACCTGGTGAAAGAATACGAGAAGACACAAAAGTCTTCTAAAATAGCTCCACTTAAAGAAGCAACAGAAAATCCAAAGCCTTTACAAGCGCCTTCAATTGAAAGAGAAGATCAAGTTTTTAAACAATCTGTCACAGAATCAGAGACTGAAGCAACTGAAAAAGCGACCAAAAATGGTGATGAGTTTCAACCTCCCAACAAAAGGAAGAAAGTCTCTCCTTCATCTGCTGTAAGAACCTCATCTATTAAGCTACAGAAAGCATCTACCACTGAAAATGAATTGGTGAAGCTTATTGCCCATTCCAGTGTCCAGTTAAACCTTCAGAGGCAGTGGATCTCTGTCACTGACACAGGAGGCCAACCTCAATTTCAAGAGGTGTTACCAGTATTCTCACGACAAACGTCTCTCTTCATCCACGTGCAGAAGCTTTCAGAAACATTTTCAGATAAACCAATCATTGAATACTATGATCATAGAGGTAAACGTCTTTCCAATCCAATCAAGTCCCATCTCACAAATGAGCAGCACATCAAATGCACAATTCAGTCACTGCAATCTCTCCAACACAATGTCTCTGGAGACAAACCTCCCAAAATGCTCTTTGTTGGAACACACAAAGACAAAGAAACCACACTGTTTAGGGAATCAAGGAAGAGAAAAGAGGAGAAAATGGCTGAGATTTTGCCCACTTCCTTAAAAGATCATGTGATTTATCGAGGCAATCGTATGAAAAAAGTATTGTTTGCTGTCAATGCCCAGTCTCCAGGAGAGAAAGAGAGGAAAATTGCAGAAAACATTCAAAGAAGTATTATCAGTCAGTTATTCCAATCCTCTGAACGTAAAAGTATCCCCCTTCGCTGGTTTGCTCTGCAGCTGAAATTACAGGAGACTGTAGCAGTCCTCGGCAGATCAGTTATCACAAAGGAGGAATGTCTTGAGGCAGCTCACCGGTTACATTTTGATAATGAAGAAGCCTTAGAAGCTGCTCTTGAGTACCTCGATCAGCTCAATATTATCTTCTACTACCCTCAAATCCTACCAGGGGTGGTATTTTGCAGCATTCAAGTCCTCATTGACAAGATAACTGAACTTGTCGAGCATCTCTTTAAGCTAATGGATGAACACACACCAAGAATTGGGGACTGGAGAAGTTTTCTTGAGTTTGGACTGATCACTGAAACTATTCTTGCTGGATTTCCAACACATTATGTTGATGGTGTTTTTGAAGTCCATCATCTGCTGATCCTCTTCCGAGCTCTACTTGTTATTGCTGATTTTAAGAAAGATGGTAAAGAACAGCAGAAATACTTTATGCCTTGTCTACTGCACACAATTGAACCAAGAGAAATTGAAAGGCACAAGTCTAATTTCAAGTCTAGTATACCATCTATCATCCTTTATTTCCCTAAAGGTCTCTGGAATGGTATCTTTTGCTTCACCATTGCAGCTCTTCTTTCAGCTGAGAATGATGCTCCTGCTCCTTGGAAGCTTCTTCTACAGCCAGATGGCAGTCCACAATGCCTCTATAGGAACATCGTACAGTTCACAGTCCCTGACGACTATCCTGGTGTTGTCACACTCATTGACATGTATGACTTCATCGAGATTACAGTATCATATCCACCAGAATTTGGCTCCAAACTGTGCCCGCTGGTGAAGAATGCAGTATTACTACTGTTGGAAAAAGTGAGAAAGCTTCTCAATTACATTGATCCCGAAATAGTAACAGCTGTACTCTGTCCTGGGTGTGCAAGTAGCAAGGCTCATCCTGCAAAAGTGAAGCCAGACTCAGCTGGGGCGCTATGGTGGGTGTGTACCAAGAATGTGTCTAGATGTGGTAGACTGAATGAAGACCATAATGTTTGGAATGACAGCATTGCTTCACAAAATACGCAAAAATCAGCATCAAATCTCACAGGTACGTATGAGTTTAACTATAGTTAACTGCTGCTAACATAATAGTCTCCCTATACTCTCCTTGCCGCACAGATTTCTCTCTTTCACTCTCACAAGTCAACATCAGTGATACTCTTGACAAGCTGGTTGATTGGCACACTCTGGGAGTAAGACTAGGGTTGGAAAGATCACGGCTAACCAACATTAGACTGGACTTTAGAGAACATGGCCAAGCTCGGCAGAAAGACGAAATGATCAATTTATGGCTCCAAACAGACAGAGATGCTTCCTGGGAGAAACTTTGCACTGCACTTGACACTATGGATCACCATACAATGGCAGCTCAGATTAGATCTAAATACTTTATTGAATATTGTCCTGTAAAGTAATAAAAATTATTAATAATAAGTTTTATTGTTCTAACATGCCACATACTGGGTGTGGTCATTAAAGTAGAACAGACTCACTCATGCAGTGTCACTGTACATGTGTAATATATATGTATATAAGTATCTAATTTCAAGCCCACATGCATAACTTACCTGTTATTTTGCCTGGTTGTTAACTTGCTCAAGTACAGTACTTGCATGTACACAAATGGTGCTGAGATATGAATTCCATAAAATCATGATCAATCTTAATTTTATATAGTAGTATCATGCAGCATCTTCACCCTCCATACTCTTGATACTAATTTTGGGCCAAAATTTTTCATCCAGTTTTTTTTCTGGTGCTACAAACTTTTAATAATAATTACATGTCTATTATTAACCATTATTGTTTGCCTTTTTTCTGTATAATGTACCATAGATAATAATTATATTATCTTTGAATGTAATAACACATATAGATTGCTCCCTTTCTCTCTCACAATGCCGCGAGAGTTGAGAGCTTGGAAGAACATCCAGGAAGCGGGCAAGAAAAAGTTGTCGTTCCCATGTAGAATAATTAATAATTAATAATTATAGCTTGTATTATTAACTTGCTTTTTATTATTAAATAAAAGTTAACGTGCTGTGATTACATGTCATGATGTGGTAGGACCTGGTGTGGTCATAAAATATTTGTGGTGTAGAACAGACTTAGCAAGCTTCATGTACCTAAGCCTGAACTTGATATTAGATACTTGTATTTTCAATACTGGTTGTTAACTTGCTCATGATCAAGTACAACATTTTGGTTTGTGTTTTGTAGGACATGAATAAGTGCCTTATTTGTCCATGATGACTTAAGCACATAATCATAACATTATACTAGTTTTGGGATTTGAATTGAAATCGTGACAAACAGTCAGCTGAAGTATAATAAACATTACTGACAAAATTATAAATAGTGGGCAACAAACATCCATCATCCTCATTCCTTATCTGTGTATAATTATCAACAATATTATGCATAAGTTCTTGCAGCTAATTGCTGTCACCCACCATCAGGAATGTAGTCACCTAGCTTGCCTGGCATTATCAAAGGTTGAAATTTGTATATGACCACATCTTATGTATAGTGTTCTGCATTTTCTCTTGGATCTGCTCAGTATAAACTTAAAGGATCTGGAGATCTAGACATTGTGTTTAACTCTTGCTTTAGTAAACCCCTGACTATTGAGTTTCCAATGGCAACATTATGGCCTCACGATCGGAATCCTGAAGATAGACCTGTACTGGGAGGAAAGTTTATTGTTGGAAAGAAGATATTCACTGGTACCCACGGAGAGATAAGATTAGGTTAGTCCCAGAGACTGTCAGAGAGGTAGCAATAATTATTATTAGCACAGTGTACATGAGGTCAGTTTAATTTGTACTAATTTGAGGCTTATGAATTGTTTCTCACAAATCCCTTTTAATTTTCTATGAATAGGAAAGAATTTGGAGAACAATCAACATGTAGCAATCAAAATAGTAAGACCTATAGTCCTGATTCTAGCTGTACATGTGGATTGACCTAGCTGTTGTATCGTGTTTAATTTTTTCACTTATTATTGGTGGTATGTAGGAATCAACCAGGACAAGTCAACCCCAGTTACATCTTGACTATAGGTTTCTTGAATTATTGGGTGGTGCTGGTGAGTTGCACGATCCTGGATTGAGAATTAACCATCATGATATTGTATATATCTACAGATGGTATCCCAGATGTCTTCGCTTTTGATGATAGTTGTGGTGAATATTGTGCAATGGTACTGGAACTGTTGGGACCAAATTTAGAAGATCTGTTCGGCATTTGTGGTAGAAGATTTTCCCTCAAGACTGTGCTGATGATTGCCATTCAACTAGTAAGATTAAATTGATCGAAATAAGTTTTTTAAAAAAAATTATGACAATGCGAATAATGGAGTGTACACACACACACACACACACACACACACACACATTGATATATAGATAGCAAGAATTGAGTACATACACAGCAAAAACCTGATTCACAGAGACATCAAACCAGAAGACCTTCTTATGGGGCTATACAACACATCAAGTCAGAATACCATACACATTATTGATTTTGGCCTAGCCAAGGAGTATACTGACCCAGTGACCAAGCAACACATACCTTATAAAGATCATGGTCAGAGTAAATTAAGTTCATAATTATTATCACACGGTTTGATATCATCATAATAATATATTATTTTGTATACTAATGCAACCATTGCACTGACAGAACAAAGTCGGCGAAATGACCTGGAATCACTGGGGTACATGATGATGTATTTCTTGAGAGGAAGTCTTCCATGGCGGGGCGTCAAGGCAGATGTAGATGCAAACAAAGAGTTACACCAAGTGAGAACTGTGGACACAAAGAGATCAACTACCATTGAAGATCTCTGTGAGAACTTTCCAGGTAAATTAAAATGAGCTGGCCATGCATGGACTGTAGATTCTATGCCTGGATTCCCAGAAGAACATTGACTATTACTTTGCATTTTCATACCTTACACACAGTGGAGTTTGCTATGTATTTACGCTATGTAAAAGAGCTGGAATTCTCTGAGAAGCCAGATTACTACTACTTGAGAAAGCTCTTTCAAAGCTTGTTTGACAGAGAGGGTTATCGAGATAATGGTGTGTTTGACTGGACAGGAAAAGAGCTGGTAAGTGACACTAGTGTATATACACATTAATTTTATACTTACTACGGCTTGATTATTATTCTACAATATGCTAGTATGAACATTAATAATATTTTTATTAACATGCACACATAAACTAAAAGAGCTGTTCATTCTATCAAGCCACACTTAATCAGCAGAACCTGAAAAAAGAAGTTGCTTTGCAAAAATGTAAGTGTTATTCTTTCTCAACTTAATAGAAATTTAGTGGATTTATTATTATTTCAGACAAGGTACGCTCATTGGATCTGTTTGATGAAGCTATGAAAGAGGGATCAGTTACATTGGAAATCCTCAAGCTGATGATAGCAGGAGTAGCTGGCTCAGGTAAAACATCCACTTTGGCCATGCTTCTGAATGAAGCTCCTCCAGCAATCCGACGAAGCACACCATGTGCTCGCCGACCAATACATGCCATTCCAATTGTTATTGATTCAAAAGATGCCATATGGCATGTCCTAGGAGAGAATGGACTGAAAAAGTTGTTAGCTGATCTGGTGAAAGAGCATGAGAAAATGTACATAACTCCAGTTGAAGATGGACAAAGATCTTGGGAATTCGAAACAAATGAGGTCAAATCAGAAGCAACAACCAGTTCTCCTGATGACCAGGCTCACTCAAAGAATAGAAGCAATGAATTTCCTGAAGAAAGAGATACATTGATCTCTAACTTAGATGAGGCAAAAGGGTTTGAATTATCCACTGTCGCCTCAACCACTGAAGATGAATTAGTCGCACTAATTGCCCAAACTATTGAAGAAGGTGTCCAGTTAAACCTTCTGAGGCAGTGGATCTCTGTCACTGACACAGGAGGCCAACCTCAATTTCAAGAGGTGTTACCAGTATTCTCACGACAAACATCTCTCTTCATCCACGTGCAGAAGCTTTCAGAAACATTTTCAGATAAGCCAATCATCGAATACTATGATCGAAAAGGTAAGCCTCTCTCCAAGCCAATCAAGTCCCATCTCACAAATGAACAACACATCAAATGTGCTGTTCAATCGTTGCAATCACTTCAACACAATGTCTCTGGAGACAAACCTCCCAAAATGCTCTTTGTTGGAACACACAAAGACAAGGAAACCAAGTTTAGGGAATCAAGGAAGAGAAAGGAGGAGAAAATGGCTGAGATTATACCTAATTCTTTAACAAAGCATGTGATTTATTGCAACAGCCATTTGAAAGAAGTATTGTGTAGAGTCAATACTAAATCCCCAAAACAGGAAGAGAAGAAAATGGCTGCCCACATTCGAAGCATTATCAATCAGTTGTTCCAATCTTCTAGCAAAAGTATCCCTCTTCGTTGGTTTGCACTACAGCTGAAACTGCAGGAGACTGTAGAATTCCTCGGCAGACCAACCATCACGAAGAATGAGTGCCTTAGTGCTGCTCAACGTCTGCAGTTTGACAGCGAAGAAGCTTTGGATGCTGCTCTCGACTACCTTGATAAGCTCAACATCATCTTCTACTACCCTCAAATTCTACCAGAAGTGGTATTTTGCAGCATTCAAGTCCTCATTGATAAAATAACTGAACTAGTTGAGCATTTGTACAAGCTAATGGAAGAATCCAATGAGCATACTCCTACACTTGGAGATTGGAGACGATTTAGTGAATTCGGACTTGTAACTGAAACCATACTTGCAGAATTCCCAAAGCACTATATCCCTGGTATTTTTGAAGTCTATCATCTGCTAATCCTCTTCCGAGCTCTGCTTGTCATTGCTGATTTCAAGAAGGAAGGTCAAAAACAGAAGGAGTACTTCATGCCTTGTCTCCTTCACACAATTAGTGAAAAGAAAATCAAAAAATGCAAAGCCAACTACAATTCTAGTACACCAACTCTTGTCCTCCACTTTCCTGAAGGTCTCTGGACTGGTATCTTTTGCTTCACCATTGCAGCTCTTGTTTCAGCTGAGAATGATGCTCCTGCTCCTTGGAAGCTTCTCCTACAGCCAGATGGCAGTCCACAATGCCTCTACAGGAACATTGTGCAGTTCACAGTCCCTAATTATCCCGGTGTTGTTACGCTCATTGACATGTTCAACTTCATTGAGATCACAGTCTCTTCCTGCCCACCAGTATTCAGCTGTGACCTGTGTCCACTGGTGAAAAGAGCTCTACTCCAATCAATTGACAAAGCAAGACAGCTCCTCAACTACACTGATCCTGAGGTGGTACCAGCTGTGCTCTGCCCGTGTAGAAATGGGAATGCTCATCCTGCCACAGTACTTGTGAAACCAGACCGAACTGGGATGTTATGGTGGATGTGTACAAAGAATTCCTCAAAGTCTGGTAGACTAGAAGATGACAACAATGCTTGGAATGAGGACTTCAACAGTGCTGCAACAACTACCCAAAGACAACCAGCTCTACATGTTAGAGTAACAGGTGAGGATTATAACATGATAGTACTATTATTAATCATTCTGTTTTATCGTTTTTTTTCTTTATAATGTATAATATAGATTGCTCCCTTTCTCTCTCGCAAGTCAGTGTTGCTCTTGACGAGCTCGTTGACTGGCACACTCTGGGAGTAAGGCTAGGATTGAAGGGTTCACAGCTAACTAACATTAGACTGGACTTTGATAAGTTTGGTCAAAATCAACAGAAAGACGAGATGATTGATTTATGGCTCCAAACAGACAGAGATGCTTCCTGGGAGAAACTTTGCACTGCACTTGAGAGCATGGACCACCATGCAATGGTTGCTCAGATCAGATCCAAATACTTGTAGCTAGTGTAAATATGCCATTTTTGTCAATAATTTCTCTGTGTGGTTGATAATGTTTATTTATGCTTTTACTAGTTTTAGAGTGATTATGCTTTGTTGTTTTTTTAGCTAGTTCCCATTGCAATTTCAAGCTCGACTATAGGAAGTGGTCACCAATTGGCAAACCTATCAGTATCCATCAGTTTTAACTTTACTGTATAAAGTATAAAGCCTGCATGCTGCGCTGCACACTGGCGCAACGCCACGCCCACTTTGCTATGTGATTATGGTTGATCACGTGTTCTGTGAGGAGTAACTTTCTGGTTGTACAATTGTTCAAAGTTTTGTGACTCAACCCCATGAACCCTTTGGGCCATTCACAGTACAGTGGAAGTAAGTTGCATTGAACGTGTAACGTGTATGAGTATAATGCTTTGTGTGTTGAGTGAGTTCCATCATGCTATTGTAATTCAAATTGAGTCCATAACCCACGGGTTCAAGTATGGACTCCTACCATAATTTTGACCATATAAAAGACTGATCAACCATTTTGATACTACTAGGGTACTCTGGGGTACCGTACACATGGTGCAAATCCTCTGCTCACCGTGCACACCTTTTTTTTTCTTTTTGTGTTGCTTGTTTCCATGTATTTAGAACAAAGCAAGGGTCGTCAGTTTCGAAAATGCAATTCAGCTCATTTACTTCATGCCTTGTCTCCTTCACACAATTAGTGAAAAGAAAATCAAAAAATGCAAAGCCAACTACAATTCTAGTACACCAACTCTTGTCCTCCACTTTCCTGAAGGTCTCTGGACTGGTATCTTTTGCTTCACCATTGCAGCTCTTGTTTCAGCTGAGAATGATGCTCCTGCTCCTTGGAAGCTTCTCCTACAGCCAGATGGCAGTCCACAATGCCTCTACAGGAACATTGTGCAGTTCACAGTCCCTAATTATCCCGGTGTTGTTACGCTCATTGACATGTTCAACTTCATTGAGATCACAGTCTCTTCCTGCCCACCAGTATTCAGCTGTGACCTGTGTCCACTGGTGAAAAGAGCTCTACTCCAATCAATTGACAAAGCAAGACAGCTCCTCAACTACACTGATCCTGAGGTGGTACCAGCTGTGCTCTGCCCGTGTAGAAATGGGAATGCTCATCCTGCCACAGTACTTGTGAAACCAGACCGAACTGGGATGTTATGGTGGATGTGTACAAAGAATTCCTCAAAGTCTGGTAGACTAGAAGATGACAACAATGCTTGGAATGAGGACTTCAACAGTGCTGCAACAACTACCCAAAGACAACCAGCTCTACATGTTAGAGTAACAGGTGAGGATTATAACATGATAGTACTATTATTAATCATTCTGTTTTATCGTTTTTTTTCTTTATAATGTATAATATAGATTGCTCCCTTTCTCTCTCGCAAGTCAGTGTTGCTCTTGACGAGCTCGTTGACTGGCACACTCTGGGAGTAAGGCTAGGATTGAAGGGTTCACAGCTAACTAACATTAGACTGGACTTTGATAAGTTTGGTCAAAATCAACAGAAAGACGAGATGATTGATTTATGGCTCCAAACAGACAGAGATGCTTCCTGGGAGAAACTTTGCACTGCACTTGAGAGCATGGACCACCATGCAATGGTTGCTCAGATCAGATCCAAATACTTGTAGCTAGTGTAAATATGCCATTTTTGTCAATAATTTCTCTGTGTGGTTGATAATGTTTATTTATGCTTTTACTAGTTTTAGAGTGATTATGCTTTGTTGTTTTTTTAGCTAGTTCCCATTGCAATTTCAAGCTCGACTATAGGAAGTGGTCACCAATTGGCAAACCTATCAGTATCCATCAGTTTTAACTTTACTGTATAAAGTATAAAGCCTGCATGCTGCGCTGCACACTGGCGCAACGCCACGCCCACTTTGCTATGTGATTATGGTTGATCACGTGTTCTGTGAGGAGTAACTTTCTGGTTGTACAATTGTTCAAAGTTTTGTGACTCAACCCCATGAACCCTTTGGGCCATTCACAGTACAGTGGAAGTAAGTTGCATTGAACGTGTAACGTGTATGAGTATAATGCTTTGTGTGTTGAGTGAGTTCCATCATGCTATTGTAATTCAAATTGAGTCCATAACCCACGGGTTCAAGTATGGACTCCTACCATAATTTTGACCATATAAAAGACTGATCAACCATTTTGATACTACTAGGGTACTCTGGGGTACCGTACACATGGTGCAAATCCTCTGCTCACCGTGCACACCTTTTTTTTTCTTTTTGTGTTGCTTGTTTCCATGTATTTAGAACAAAGTCAAGGGTCGTCAGTTTCGAAAATGCAATTCAGCTCATTTTGGGCTGGCGTCCAGGAAAAAAAAAGGGGGGGGGGGGGAAAGAGAGAGAGAGAGAGAATGAAGGAAGATATTTAAAAAGTTGGACGTTCTAATTATTAGCTAGAAGTAAAAATATGATTTATAAAGAGGGTATAGACAGTCCTACCCTTGATTTGAGAACTAATATTTAAAATGCATGTATATACCACTTCTCAATCTAACCCACTGAACCTAGGTGTATAGCCTTGCTTTGCTTGGAATTTAAATATGTATAGAAAATAGGTTTACTTCAATCTTGTTAGGGCATACAAAATGGATTATTGGCTTCCCTTGCTTTAATATCTATAGTTTATCATCCCCTGCCTCCCTCCCTAAACTTTTCTTCTGCTGTGACTTTTACATCCATTATGAGTATCATTATGTCATCAGTAGTACCATGGATACTATCATTAGGTTATCATTAGGTCATCAGTAGTACACATGGTGCGAATCCTCGCTCAGCGTGCACGCACGCCATTTTCTTTTTGTGTTGCTTTGTTTTCGTGTATTTAGAACGAAGTCAAGGGTTGTCAGTTTCGAAAATGCAATTCAGCCAATGTCCAGAAAACCAGCTAGAAGTAAAAGTCTGATTTATAAAGCTAACTTGAACAGTTTACATTCATCATTAGTGCTGCTAGCTATAATGATTTCAAAAATTATATTGATATATTCATAACAAAAAAACCCTATAAACTCATTGTGCTATTTTCCCATAAACGTTATAATACTTAGCCCTATATAGTGATATTATTATTATGTGCGGCACAATTGTAATATTATGCCTTAATGAGTGGGATTTCTCTATAAATGTTGGATAATTGATTTATCAAATGCTGTACGCATGCGCAAAATTATTATATCCATGGTTACTACTAAACTGCCCATGATGCCCTGAGGTGGTGTGCGATATGGAAAAATATTACTATAAACTAAATTTTTATAGTATCAAAACTTTTGACTGGTTATACATTTTCCCTATTGCACTTTGTTTATATACACATACCTCAGGGTATTATTGTGGGCAGTCTAGTAAACATCAAGTGGGATTTCTCCATAAATGTCGGATAATTGACTTTATCGCATACTCATGTACAAAATTATATATATATCCATGCATGTCAAGGCATAGTATAGTATTACACTTGTGCCTCCCTGTAAACATTGGATAACACAATAGTACGTATAATTATGACCCACTGATATTGTTTTGTGAATTACTAGGCCAAATTCTTCCAGTCAGTATTCAAGAGGTGATGTCTAAGCTTAAGCCAACCTTCCTCAAGGTGATACTCCTTGGAGATGTAGGTGTTGGCAAATCTGCACTTATTAATCGGTTTTTGAGTGACAGATTCGACCCTAATGACCCTTTCGGTACTGGTACGGACTTACACACCAAAGACCTCGAGGTTGATGGAGACAGATACACACTGCAAATCTGGGACTTTTTAAGCCAGAAGAAAGCCAGAGCTGTGAGGGTACCATATTATCGCAACTCTCACTGTTGTCTGCTCACATTTGCCATCAATGATGCTCAGAGCTTTCAGAACATTGCCATGTGGAAGAAAGAATTCCTCTCCGGTGCAGAAGTGAAAGATCCATACAACTTCCCGTTTGTTGTCGTTGGCAATAAGAGTGATTTAGTAAGTAGGAGAGAGGTCAACATGGAGGAGGCAAAAACATGGTGCTACCAAAACGGACTACTATATTATGAAACCAGTGCCAAAGATTCAATAAATGTGCACTTGGTTTTTGAGGCCATCATTCGCAGATGTACAATGGATCTCGAGACATGGAAGAGCTCAGAAGTAGCTACATTGCATAGAGGTACAAGAGTTTTATTTTGGTAATTATTGTATAGTGCATGTTTAGGGTGAACATGATGTATTACATAATGCATTTGGTCAACACTGTACTTTCCAATGTGCAATAGTACTGTATAGCTAGATATTTTTTTTGAGGAGTAAAATATTTCGCCAATTTACCCGCTATATGGTACTATATAGCCGGAAATATTGGTGGTCAAAAATTTGACGGTTTGTTCGGCAGAGTGTAAAATAAAAATGTTGACAAATTTAATTTGACAATCTGCACGTGCACATAGTACATTCATATATGGCGCCCAAAATATATTGGTGGATTTAAATTTGATAATTTGGACTTTGACCGTCAAACCGTCAAATTAAAATCCCCGTCAATATTTCTGGCTATATGGTATATACTTCATCCCAATCTGGTAATTAAATGATTGCTTAAAACATTGACTCAGAATCATGAGCCAACTGATATAATGCATTGAAACTGATGAAAATAAAATCATGTGCCAGACTAAATTAATTGCAATGTTTCGTTGCCTTTTAGAGCATTATATATATAGCTCTATTGATGCATTGCTTTGTATACCAGCATTAACGTTATGACTCTACAACATGCACAAAACGTCTTGTAGCTCAATCATCAACCCTCTTTAATGAAGCCATGAAAGAGGGATCAGTTACACTGGAAATCCTCAAGCTATTGATAGCAGGAGTAGCTGGCTCAGGTAAAACATCCACTCTGGCCATGCTTCTGAATGAAGATCCTCCAGCAATCCGACAAAGCACACCATGTGCTCGCCGACCAATACATGCCATTCCAGTTATAGCTGATTCAAAAAATGCCACGTGGCATATCCTACATGAGAATGGGCTGAAGAAGTTGTTAGCTGATCTTGTAAAAGGATATGAGAAGACTCCCGGGCCACCTCAAACAAGTTTAGAAGAAAATTCTACTTCCCGCAACCCCACTCTAGTTGAAGCAGCTAATCAAGAGTCAGATACATTAAGTGATCACACACTAGATGATGACCAGCCTCGGTCAGAGGAAACCCAATCTCCAACACCAATCAGCCATTCACCTACTGTGTCTAAGAAAGCAACCGCAAAACTGCAATCATCTGTTACTGAAGATGAATTAATTATGCTAATCACCCAAACAAGTCAGGAAGGAGTTCTGAATCAGTTAAACCTTCGGAGGCAATGGGTATCCATCACTGACACAGGAGGCCAACCTCAATTTCAAGAACTACTACCAGTATTTTCACGACAAACATCTCTCTTCATCCACGTGCAGAAACTTTCAGAAACATTTTCAGATAAGCCAATCATTGAATACTATAATCAGCAGGGTAAGCCTCTTTCCAAGCCAATTAAGTCTCCCCTCACAAATGAACAACACATCAAATGTGCTGTGCAATCATTGCAATCCCTCCAACACAATGTCTCTGGTGACAAACCTCCTAAACTGCTCTTTGTTGGAACACACAAAGACAAGGAAACATGGTTTAGAGAATCAAGGAAGCAAAAGGAGAAGAAAATGGCTGAGATTATACCCAATTCTTTTAAAGATCATGTGATTTATTGTGATAGTCAATTGAAGCAAGTTCTTTGTGCTGTGAATACCAAGTCTCCAGGAAATGAAGAGAAGAAAATGGCAACTCATATTATAAGCATCATCAGTCAGTTGTTCCAGTCCTCAGGTAAAAGTATTCCACTTCGCTGGTTTGCACTACAGCTGAAACTACAAGAGACTGCAGAAGTTCTTGGCAGGTCAGTTATCACAAAGGAGGAATGTCTTGAGGCTGCTCATCGACTACAGTTTGACAGTGAAGAAGCCTTGGAAGCTGCTCTGGAGTACCTCGATCAGCTCAACATCATCTTCTACTACCCTCAAATTCTACCAGGGGTGATATTTTGCAGCATTCAAGTCCTTATTGATAAGATAACTGAACTTGTGGAACATTTGTATAAGCTCATAGAAGAATCGGATGAGCTCACTCTTAGACTCGGAGATTGGAGAAGATTTCATGAATTCGGACTTGTCACTGAAACCATACTTGCAGAATTCCCAACACACTATGTCCCTGGCACTTTTGAAGTCCGTCATCTGCTGATCCTTTTCCGAGCTCTGCTTGTCATTGCTGATTTCAAAACAGAAGGTAAAGAACAGCAGGAATACTTCATGCCCTGTCTCCTACACACAATTGGACTGAAGGAAGTCCAACAGCACAAGTATAGCTTTAAGTGTGAAATGCCATCTCTCATTCTCCATTTTCCTAAAGGTCTCTGGACTGGTATGTTTTGCTTCACCATTGCAGCTCTTCTTTCAGCTGAGAATGATGCTCCCACTCCATGGAAGCTTTTCCTACAGCCAGACGGCAGTCCACGGTGCCTCTATAGAAACATTGTGCAATTCACGGTCCCGAAATATCCCGGTGTTGTTACGCTCATTGACATGTTCGACTTCATTGAAATTGTAGTCTCCTCCTGCCCACCAGCATTCAGCTGTGAACTGTGTCCACTGGTGAAAAGAGCTCTACTTCAATCCCTAGACAAAGCAAGACAGCTCCTCAACTACACTGATCATGAGGTGGAACCAGCTGTGCTCTGCCCGTGTGGAATTGCTAATATTCATCCAGCTACAGTGAAACCAGACCAAACTGGGACACTATGGTGGGTGTGTACGAAAGACGTCTCAAAGTCTGGTAGACTGGAAGATGACAATAATGTTTGGAATGAGGACTGCAACAATGCTTCAACTATCCAAAGACAACAACTAGCTGTACATGTTGGAGTAACAGGTGAGGATGATGATAGTACTAGGGTTATTAATCATTATTGTCATGAAACCTTTTTTTTGTACATCTAGATCGCTCCCTTTCTCTCTCACAAGTCAGTGTTGCTCTTGATGAGCTGGTTGACTGGCACAGTCTGGGAGTAAGGCTAGGATTGAAAGGCTCACAGCTAACCAACATTAGACTTGACTTTGATAAGTTTGGTCAAACTCGACAGAAAGACGAGATGATTGATTTATGGCTCCAAACAGACAGAGATACTTCCTGGGAAAAACTTTGCACTGCACTTGAGAGCATGGACCACAATGTAATGGCAGCCCAGATCAGATCCAAATATTTGTAGCTAGTGTACTGTAATGTAAATGTTCCATTTTTGTCTATAATTTCTGTGTGTGATGTTGCACTGAATTTCAAGAGACTATAATTATTGGGAGTGGTCACCCAGCCAGGGTAACCCCCAGGGGATGTCCCCCCATAGACTGATAGCCTTCCACGTATTTGACTGTAAATAGACCTCAGATCTGCATGCAGCACAGGACACTAGCTGATAATTAATGAACTAGCTCTGCATAGCAGCATTGGCAATACTGAAACTACATTTGTGTGGTCTCGGTCATGAATAACGATTAGATAACTCATGCATAAATTTTAATAATTAACCTCTGCTAAGTAAACAACCACACAGCTGTGTCGGATTCCACCAAAACAAAGATGGCTGGCATTTCTTTTCTTGATCTCATGCTTGCCGACGCTTTAGCGTCTGGTTTGGCGAGAGAAGCGCGCCGAGCAGAGAGACCTCCGCCAGACAACTTCTTTGTGATGCCGCGAGAGTTGAGAGCTTGGAAGAACATCCAGGAAGCGAGCAAGAAAGAGTACATGGTAGTCTGTATGGAGTTCACGGACGAAAAGGGACACACTCCATTCGTAAACCTAGCCAGGGAGTTTGACAGTATCCCTTTTCTACGAGTCCCCATTGGACTGGGTATTGGAGGCACCTTTGAAGAGGTAGGAGAGAAAAATGAAACCTAAAACCTTTGATGTCTCACTTGTAATAATTTTACCTTGTTCACAAAACATTCAGTTGAGAAAAGACGTTGGTGGTGTCCAGTACATACCTACCATCCTGATCATCTTCTTTGGAGACAATGGAAAGATATTTCGAGCCAAATTTGAAGGAGGGAGTGAAATACGACAAGGTCTAGCTAAGTAAGTCAAAGCGGTCTACCAAAATTTTCACGATCCCCTGTTTGATGACAAAGTAACAAAATGATGTGTTTTTGTTGTGTAGTGGTCGCATAAAGGCAATCATCAAGGAGTTTATTGAACGGAGAGTGAAGTTGAAACTGGCTGAACATGTGGCAGAGGAGCTGGCTGACGCCGTGAAGACAGAGATATCAGAGAAGGAGAGAAAGATCCGTGATGAGTACGAAGCTAAAATGAGAAGGTATTTATCCACATCTGTTCCTATTTTGTTGGTTATTTGACAATGTTTGTTGTGTTCTCAGGGAGATAGCAGAAAAGGATGAGCAAGCTAAACAAGCTGAGGTGGAGAAAAAGAGAAAAGAAGAGGAGGAAGAGAAGAAAATGGATCAGAAGCGGATGCGAGCTAACGAGATCCGCAGAGAGGCACGCCCCCAGCATTTAGAGGAGCTAATGAGAATGGATCTGGATAAGTCGTCCTCAAAGGAACTTAAGCAGATCATGATGAAGATGGGCATACCTACTCACGACTGCTTTGAGAAGAGTGACTTGAAGAAGAAGCTGATTGATAATGTCCCTGAGCTAAGAATGGAGATGGAACGAAGACAGTCTTCATCTTCACTGGGCAGCATTTCAAGTCCAGGATCAACAAGCAGCTTTAGTTTTAGTAGAACTGGTTCAAGTGAGTAATTCTTTACACACACACACACACACACACACACACACACACACACACACACACACACACACACACACACACACACACACACACACACACTCAGTTCATGTATTCTTTAACCATAGATGCAAGCCTTAGCAGCAGTCAGGTTGAGGACTTGAGACAAGACCTCAAACAGTCCAAAGACCACCTCCAGAAGATGACAGTGAGAGCAAACAGTGCAGAGGATAAGGTAGTATCCTTGAGAGATACTAATAATAGCCTGGAGAGGGAAATTGCTTCACTGAGAGCTACTGTGAAGAATCTTGAATCACGGCCCATTCCAAAGGTTAGCAAGCCTATCTTATCAATGTGTTTGCTATTGTTGAACTATTGTTACATTGTGTTCAGCCTCGGACCTCATCAGGGGGGGATTCTGTCAGAGTGAAGCAGTTGGAGACAGAACTGCTCGAAACACGTGCACTCTATACATCAACCATTGACAATTTTCAAATTGTAAGCATTTATTTGAGTAGCTGTGTATGTCCTGTGAGCCCGAGTGTATTGAGAAGAGATTTGTCTTTGTTTTCAGCTTGATTTGATCCATGACAGTGGAGAGGAAGGTATGGTGTTGAGAGCTAAGTGTACAAAATCTTCTCTACCAAACAAAGATAAAGTCTACGCTATGAAAGTTCTCACCAACTACTTTCAAACTCAGACACAAACACAGGTATAGGCATGATATTGTGTATCATTGCCCAGGCCTGCAACAGTTTGCTCCACAGAACATAAATGCATGTACAGCGGCCAAAATATTGGTGGATTTAAATTTGACGGTTTGGACTTTGACTGTCAAACCGTCAATTAAATCCCTCACAATATTTCCGGCTATACAGTATCTAGTTCAGTTAATTTACACAGTTTTGTTTTCAGGCAAGACACCAGTTCCAAAACGAGTACCAAGTGTTGTGTCAGCTTCCTCCTCATGGAAATATCATCCACATGTGGGCATTCTTCTTCGATAGAGCAGACCCAGCAGTCTCCCCCTACTTCACTAGAGCAGGCAAGAATGTCCGTACTATGTCGCTCTTTCTACTGATGGACGAACATCTGGAGAACATGAAAGAACATGTAGAATCTCTTGTTGACCTCCAGGGACCAAAGGTAGCTACAGTCTTAGGATTTATTTTCAGTTGTTTATTTTATGTGTATAGGAGTAAGGCTAGGATTGAAAGGCTCACAGCTAACCAACATTAGACTTGACTTTGATAAGTTTGGTCAAACTCGACAGAAAGATGAGATGATTGATTTATGGCTCCAAACAGACAGAGATGCTTCCTGGGAGAAACTTTGCACTGCACTTGAGAGCATGGACCNAGAAACTTTGCACTGCACTTGAGAGCATGGACCACAATGTAATGGCAGCCCAGATCAGATCCAAATATTTGTAGCTAGTGTACTGTAATGTAAATGTTCCATTTTTTGTCAATAATTTCTTTGTGTGATGTTGCACTGAATTTCAAGAGAGACTATAATTATTGGGAGTGGTCACAGCCAGGGTAACCCCCTTGGGAAGTCCCCCCATAGATGATAGCCTATTTGACTGTAAATAGACCTCGATCTGCATGCAGCACAGGACACTAGCTGATAATTAATGAACTAGCTCTGCATAGCAGCATTGCTATACTGAAACTACATTTGTGTGGTCTCGGTCATGAATAACGATTAGATAACTCATGCATAAATTTTAATAATTAACCTCTGCTAAGTAAACAACCACACAGCTGTGTCAGATTCCACCAAAACAAAGATGGCTGGCATTTCTTTTCTTGATCTCATGCTTGCCGACGCTTTGGCGTCTGGTTTGGCGAGAGAAGCGCGCCGAGCTGAGAGACCTCCGCCAGACAACTTCTTTGTGATGCCGCGAGAGTTGAGAGCGTGGAAGAACATCCAGGAAGCGAGCAAGAAAGAGTACATGGTAGTCTGTATGGAGTTCACGGACGAAAAGGGACACACTCCATTTGTAAATCTGGCTAGGGAGTTTGACAGTATCCCTTTTCTCCGAGTCCCCATTGGAATGGGTATTGGAGGCACCTTTGAAGAGGTAGGGAAAAAAAATGAAACCTAAAACCTTTGATGTCTCATGTGTAATAATTTTACCTTGTCACAAACCATTCAGTTGAGAAAAGACGTTGGTGGTGTCCAGTACATACCTACCATCCTGATCATCTTCTTTGGAGACAATGGAAAGATATTTCGAGCCAAATTTGAAGGAGGGAGTGAAATACGACAAGGTTTAGCTAAGTAAGTCAAAGTCTACCAAAAATTTTCACGATCCCCTGTTTGATGACAAGGTAACAAAATGATGTATTTTGTTGTGTAGTGGTCGTATAAAGGCAATCATCAAGGAGTTTATTGAACGGAGAGTGAAGTTGAAACTGGCCGAACATGTGGCAGAGGAGCTGGCTGACGCTGTGAAGACAGAGATATCGGAGAAGGAGAGAAAGATCCGTGATGAGTATGAAGCTAAAATGAGAAGGTATGTATGTATGACTATTCCTATTTCATTGGTTATTTGACAATGTTTGTTGTGTTCTCAGGGAGATAGCAGAAAAGGACGAACAAGCTAAACAAGCTGAGGTGGAGAAAATGAGAAAAGAAGAGGAGGAAGAGAGGAAAATGGATCAGAAGCGGATGCGAGCTAACGAGATCCGCAGAGAGGCACGCCCCCAGCATTTAGAGGAGCTAATGAGAATGGACCTGGACAAGTCGTCCTCAAAGGAGCTGAAGCAGATCATGATGAAGATGGGCATACCTACTCACGACTGCTTTGAGAAGAGTGACTTGAAGAAGAAGCTGATTGATAATGTCCCTGAGCTGAGAATGGAGATGGAACGAAGACAGTCTTCATCTTCACTGGGCAGCATTCCAAGTCCAGGATCAACAAGCAGCTTTGGTTTTGCAAAGAGTGGTTCAGGTATGCCTAATAATTCATAATAGATAACCTGATCTTTACATAATTGTACACAATGCAATAGAGGCAAGCTTCAGTAGCAGTGAATTGGAGGATACAAAACGTGAACTTAAAGAGACCCAGAGTCACTTGCGTCAGATGACAGCCAGAGCCAACCAAGCAGAGGACACTGTTGTTTCTCAAAAAGACACTATCCGCATATTGCAGAAGCAACTCTCAGCTAGCAACAGTGCACCACTGGTGACCAAGAGCCAGGAATCTGGGAATGGTAATGTTGCATCTCTAAAATCAACCATCCAAAGGTTGGAGACTCAAATCACAGATTTGAAAAGGAAAAATGAAGTGCTAGCTCGAGCTGCTTCTGGGAGTGATTCCAGCAAGGTGAAACAGTTGGAGACAGAACTGCTTGAAACACGTGGACTCTATACATCAACTATTGAAGATTTTCAAATCGTAAGCATGCTTTTAGAGTAGCTGCGTGTCCTGTACAGTCAGTTTGAGCATGTTGCCTCTGTTTTATGCAGCTTAAGCTGATCCATGACAGTGGAGAGGAAGGCATGGTATTAAGGACCAAGTTCAAAAAGTCTTCTCTGCCAAACAAAGAAAAAGTCTATGCGATGAAAGTCCTGACTAACTACTTTCAAACTCAGACACAAACACAGGTATGGCATGATATTGTGTATCATTGCCCAGGCCTGCAACAGTTTGCTCCACAGAACATAAATGCATGTACAGCGGCCAAAATATTGGTGGATTTAAATTTGACGGTTTGGACTTTGACTGTCAAACCGTCAATTAAATCCCTCACAATATTTCCGGCTATACAGTATCTAGTTCAGTTAATTTACACAGTTTTGTTTTCAGGCAAGACACCAGTTCCAAAACGAGTACCAAGTGTTGTGTCAGCTTCCTCCTCATGGAAATATCATCCACATGTGGGCATTCTTCTTCGATAGAGCAGACCCAGCAGTCTCCCCCTACTTCACTAGAGCAGGCAAGAATGTCCGTACTATGTCGATGTCTCTCTTTCTACTGATGGATGAACACCTTCAGAATATGAAAGAACAAGTAGCAATTCTTGTTGACAACAGGGGACCAAAGGTAGCCTAGCAACGTCAGTATGAGCTTTTTTCAGTTCTCATATTTTTTATAGTCTGACAAGGTGCTGGAGTGGATGAGGGATCTCCTCAATGGTTTGCTGTTCCTTCAGAAACACAATGTTGTGCACAGAGACCTGAAGATGGAGAATCTTCTTTTCAGTAAAAATGGAAGAGTCATCATCAGTGATTTTGGAAAGGCAGTCGTTCTCGATCCACCATTTGAGCTACCCTTCATGCACGGTCAGTAGAAGTGCCTGTTACATGACACGGTGTCAATTACTGGAAATCTTGTCAATATCAAGATTGTATCAATTTAATATCAAACTCAGTTTTAATCTCAATCTCAATCACAATTTCCAACTCAATATGAATATCTTTATGTATGTATGCAGGTATGGACAAAGGTGGGAACACTGCTCACATGAGTCCAGAGCTCCTCAATGCCAAGCCCGGGAAGTCTCTCTCTTACCTCAAACAACCAGTGTGGGCAGCTGGAGTGCTGGCCTTTGAACTAGCCGGCCATCCCAGTCCCTTTTCCACTGGTTCCATTGATCAGCGTGGCTACCACAACGACAACCTCCCTAGACTGGACTCCACCTACTGCCACACCTCTAGACATAAGCAGTCTCTTCCCAGTGGCTTTGCATCTCTTGTGAAGAGAATGCTTTCTTTTGAGCCAAGCTCACGACCCACTCTTCAGGAGTGTCTGGACGCCATTAACAGACTGGTTTAAATTGTTCTTGCAAACTGATGATTGCATGGGGTGAAATAAAGTATGTTTTGTACTCACCATAATAATTGTTTTTCTTTGTAGAAAAGAACCTCTTGTTACGACTTCTAGTGTTTGTGTGTTGTAGTTGAATTTCGGGGATTTTTTTGATACTACAATTGTAGATCTGATGATATATGCTAGAATGACTGTTACTGATTTATGTGTGTGTTTGTATTTTGTACCATGTGAAACCTAAACACGTAACTGTCACAACCATCGCATCATATCAGAATTGCACTCACAACGTCACGCCCACTTTTGGCGTATAGGTGAGGGGCGTGGCCTCGTGTAATTGATGCGGGGACTTCCCCTCATTCAATTGGTCACGTGTTCCGGGTCATCAAAATTCTAAAGGGGAGGACAGCTAGAAGGGTTGGAGAAGCAATAGTGGGAGACTTTCTGGTCGTTTTTGTGACCCAACACTTTGCTTTACAGTGGAAGTAAGTTGCACAGACTGTGTATGAGTGTAATGCTAGTTGCTATGTAAGTTCAGTGAGATAGATAGAGATAAAAAGGGTGATAATCAATGTCATTGACTATGACCCTCCATATAAATTTGTTTCTTGAATACTAGGCCAAGTTCTTCCAGTCAGCATTCAAGAGGTGATGTCTAAACCGGCCTTCCTCAAGGTGGTGCTCCTTGGAGATGGAGGTGTTGGCAAGTCCTCACTCATTCAACGGTTTGTGAGCAACAAGTTCGACCCTTCTCTCTTTCACACCATCGGTGTGGAGTTTCTCAACAAAGACCTCGAGGTTGATGGAGACAGATACACACTGCAGATCTGGGACACTGCAGGCCAGGAGAGATTCAAGAGTTTGAGGACACCATTCTATCGTGGCTCTGACTGTTGCCTGCTCACGTTTGCCATCGATGATGCTCAGAGCTTTCAGAACATTGCCATGTGGAAGAAAGAGTTCCTCTACTATGCAGACGTGAAAGATCCAGACAACTTCCCGTTCGTTGTCCTCGGCAATAAGAGTGATTTAGTAGGCGAGAGAAAAGTCAACATAGAGGAGGTGAGAACATGGTGCAACCAAAACGGAAAGCTACCCTTTTACGAGACCAGTGCAAAAGACGCACTGAACGTGGACTTGGCTTTTGAAGCCGCCATTCGCAGAGTGGCATCTTTGAACGAAGCAGTAGGTACTTCTTTTAAGCAGAAAGATTACACAGTAGATCTAAAATCTTCCTCGAAAGGAGGAGGCTGTTGTGCATAGGGGATATAGTTAGCGATTTAACAGGCATATAGCTTTGAAAATTTTAATTTGTGGAGTCCCTTATTTTGTCTTATTTGTGTTATTTGGGGTATGATACATTTGTGTTGTGATGCTTGCTTGTGTTGTGCATGCACGTGTGTTTGTGTGTGGAGCAATTTTGTACAAATTATATCATGTGTTCAAGTGAATGACAATTTTAACATTATTACATCATAAGTGTACACATATACACACAGGTACGATTTCTATACATAAAACATAAGACAGTGATAATACATTTACATGATGAATATGGAGTCACTGAATAAATGGAGAATATGTGTTGTCATAATATTGTGCAACATCGGCTTTCAGTCCGATTCCCAGGTTTGATACTGGTATTGGATTGACCTGTAGTGAGTGGTGTGTGTGTGTGTGTGTGTGTGTGTGTGTGTGTGTGTGTGTGTGTGTGCACGTTTCATGAAACAAAATTCACAACTTGGAACATAGCTTACTCAGCATTTATTCTATATCAGTCATGCATGCTATTATGGTATTAACAATGATGTAATGATGATGCAATTATTCACCTTCAGTGTGTTCATCTGGTAGTCTTTCTCTGACGACCATGTGAAACGTGGATGTCTTGCCAAGTGGTAGAGATAGAGCTGAGTACAAGTAAACAGACAAACACTTTACACCATACACCCTGAGACAAGAAGGCTATCTGTGGCTATAGGCTACTCAACTACTGACACATCCAACAGATGTCTAACAATTTACATCCCATTACATGATAATGTTGTTGAGCTTCTCAAGAATTTTCCCCCGTAAATCAGTCTCAGGACTTCAGCTCTGTCCGGTTTAACGATGGAACTCTCATTCCAGTCTGAGTATAGTTGTCACAACTATAAAAACAACATTCAATATCCGCCAGTGTGTGCACTTGCTAACCTGAGGGCCAATTGTGAAAGACGTGTGATGCTATCTCAGCTGCAGAGGTGCTGGGAGAGAAGAGGAAGCTGTGTGTCTTTCCATCGACTAGCAGGAGACGAAGGTTGATCTGAGAAGAGAGAGAGAGAGGGAAATATTTATCGACATTGTTGCTGCTGAGAAAACATAAACAATGTTAGTATAACAAATAAAACAAGAGTGGTTTCACAATTTGAAATGTCTGGTTTATTTGACAGATACTGTCTAGACTTGTACTATGACTTGTTCTATTGTAGACATGATACATAATATTGGTAGCCTCGTACCCAGGCCACTCCTAGCCTCGTTTTAGTGTTTCACATGTACAGTGGTCTGGGTACTGAGGGAGCTATAATATTGATACAGTAACTATTATAATACAGCATTGAAGCCTTGTTAGATTACCATATCTCTGGGTATTGATTCCTTTTGAGGCATTATAGTAGGTATCCAGCCAGGAAACAACTCACTGTCTGTGTGTGTGTTGTGTGTCACATGTTCAACAGTGTGCATACGTGATGTTAGGGATCTCGTACATATTACACACACACACTGTAGAAGTACAATACTCAACTGATTATTGTACAAGTATCATTCAATGATTCATATTCCTTTGATGCTGCTATGCTAACAATATTTTGAGCAAGAAATTCATAAAACAATGAAAACAAACAGAAGTTATTCTTAGCACACATATATACCTGAAGGTGTGAAATGCCCATAATTACTTACCCATAACTGCATATTGATTAGCTGAAAAGTACTACTATTAGTTTACATAAGTTTGAATGAACTTACACAATGATAGAACGAGCAGATGGTTGTAAACCTTCAACTTTCTCACAAGAGCCTCTCTCGGAGAGTCGCCAGTGTGTGCGGAGTCCGCGGTAAAGTTTAGTTATTATGGGCGGGGCTTCGCAACCACATGACCGCATTAATTAGTGATTGCGGCGTGGCCGGCTTGGGATAAACTTCCTGTCTTGTTTACAGAAAAGAACTGGGTCGAAATGGAAATCGATTCCAGAGAGCCGTTGGAGGAGTCCAGTTCTTCACTACCCGCCTTTTTGACATCAATAAAAGTCAGTACTATGTCAGAAGATAACGAAACCGAACCGCAGTCGGTAGAGCTAGAAGGTGTGGATTTCTCAGCCGAGGGACACTCATCAAGGATGTTATCAAAGATGGCATTTCTTCGCAATGAGCAGCATCAACTTTGCGATGTGATACTCAAAGTGGGCACACGAGAGATACATGCGCACAGAATCGTTTTGGCTTCGTGTAGTAGCTACTTCTGCGCCATGTTCACCAACAGAATGATAGAGAGTGAGCAAGAGGTGGTCACACTCTCAGATCTTGACGAAAGTGCTGTTCAAGAACTTGTCAGTTTCGCATACTCTTCAAAGATCAACATCAATGAAAGAAATGTCCAACCGCTCCTCAAGGCTGCATCGATCCTACAACTATCAGAGATTGTCGGAGCATGTTGCAACTTCCTAAGTGGCCAACTCCATCCATCAAACTGTTTGGGTATCGCTACTTTTGCAGAGGCTCACGGATGCACCGTACTTGAAGATTCGGCCAGACAATTTGGACTGGATAATTTTGTTGATGTTGTCCAGAGTGATGAGTTTGTGCAACTCGTTCCACAAGAGCTGAAACGCTTCATCTCCTCCGATTATCTCCGCATCAAATCAGAGGAGGCCGTGTTTTATGCACTCTACAGATGGCTGCAGCATGACTCAAATAGAGAGAAGTACGTGAGTGAGATGTTAGCATGCATCCGTCTTCCGCTCTTGAGTTTTGAGTTTTTAGCTGAGCAAGTCCGCACAAAGGAGCTATTCAAACAAGACCCAAAGTGCCTTGAGCTCATCATGGATGCAATGATCTACCAGACCTTGCAGAAAAGACGCCCCCACATGAAGGAAAGTGTAAATGATACTCCTCGCAAAGCAACAATGGGTACCATGTTTGCAATTGGTGGTGTGGACACCTGTCGAAGCAAAGGAAGTATAGAGTGTTTTGACGCTTGTAAGGACCAGTGGGTGCTCATATCAAACTCCCAGGCAGCGTGTAGGAGACTGCAGTTTGGTATGGCAGTGCTCAACTCTCGTATTTACGTGGTTGGAGGAAGAAATGGTCTCAGAACTCTAAACACGGTGGATTGCTACAACCCAGCCTGTAACACATGGACCTCTGCTACACCAATGTGTTCGTACAGGCATGGAGTCGGAGTTGGAGTGATGAATGGACCTATGTATGCAGTGGGAGGCCATGATGGATGGTCGTATCTCTGTTCCGTTGAGAGGTATGCAAATTCTCATGACTATATTTATGACATTGAGACTGCGTGAGTAGATGTGTGGATTGAGGGTTGCCTTGGTGTTGTGTACAGCATAGAAAGTTAATGTACTTACATGTTATGCTATCCAAGGGTGTGTGTTAATGGTACAATGGACTCCATTAGCCTTTTGTCATGTGAGATGTCAATTGGTGTCATATTTCACGCAAATCAGTTCTTTTTGCATACAGTCATACATAATCCTGCATTGAGCCACACCATAGAATATATAATCTATGGCCACACACACACATGCACACACAAACACATGCTTGAGAACAAGACTTACATGCGGCGCTACGCCCAAACTTTGATGTGATGTGAATGCCAATATTAAAGGTACAGTGGTGGGCCACTGGTGGCTATTGTTAGACAAATGCAATTGTCATGAGAGTTAAGAAGCCACTGCCAATGCTGTAACTGTTGTGCACCCAGGTGTATCGCAGAATGCCAACACAAGACCTATAGTGTGGATTTCCTTATCACTTAATCACTTAACCACAACAGTATGATGTTTCTATAATGGATGACTGATATATTGCTTGATGATGTAATCACTATTTACACATTTACATAAATGTGCACACGTGCAGATATGATCCCTCTACACGGCAGTGGTCTTATATCTCATCAATGCATTCAGCTCGCAGCACAGCCGGTGTGGGGATATTGGACGGAAAGCTCTACGTGGTTGGAGGTCGAGATAGCAATTCTTGTCTAAGTTCCGTTGAGTGCTACGACCCCCACACGGACCGATGGGCTCTACTGCCTCACATGAACGTACGTAGAGGTGGAGTCGGAGTGACCGTCCTGTCTGGGAAGCTGTACGCAATCGGAGGACACACTGTAGCCGACCCCCTTGATACTGTTGAAGTGTACGACCCACAGACCAACGAATGGAATTTTGTGGCTTCAATGAACTGTGCAAGAGATGCAGTAGCAGCTGTCCCCTATGGAAGAAAGGTGTACACCATCGGAGGCTTCAATGGATCAATGTACTTGGAGTCTGTCGAGTGCTACGATCCGGAGAGGGACGAGTGGAGCTTTGCTGCGGAGTTGAGATCAGGCAGAGCTGGTGCTGGTGTGGCAGTCATGAAGGACTTCTTTGTGTATGATCTATCATTAAGTAGCTAACTTGTTCACATTCTTTACAATCATCATCATTAAAAAAATCATCCATACAGGTCCCCAACCCTTTCAATTTCATGGTGGTTAAGCTTTTTTTTTTGTGCTGAATATTTATAATTTTAACATGACAAAGCAGTGCAGATTTATTCTATACACCAGCTGCAGACATATGCACACAGAAAGAATCGATTATAAAGACTAATAATAAATAAAATGTTCCCTACTGTAGCAACAATCATGTTAACAGCTCACATACAAAGATAAGAATGCAACATTGTTTGTTGACTGTTTGTTTAATCAACCTCCTCGATGGTGGGTCCACCTCCTGATCCTCCACTGGGAGTGGGACCACCCGGTGGTGCTCCGCCTGACATGCCCCCAGGCATACCCCCGGGCATCCCTCCTGGCATTCCACCTGGAGCTCCTCCTTGTTGGTACAGTTTTGTGACAATAGGTGTGCAGACGCTTTCAAGCTCTTTCTGTTCGCGTTCAAACTCTTCCTTCTCGGCTGTTTGATTCTTGTCTAGCCAGTCGATGACCTCCTTGCACTTGGCAATGACTTTTTCACGATCTTCTTCAGGTATTTTCTCCTTTACTTTGTCTTCTTCGAATGTACTCTTCATTGAGAAGGCATAGCTTTCAAGTCCATTCTTTGCAGAGATTCTTTCCTTTTGCTTGTCATCTTCAGCCTTGTATTTCTCGGCCTCGTTCACCATACGCTTGATCTCCTCTGCACTGAGTCGTCCCTTGTCGTTGGTGATTGTGATTTTGTTCTCTTTTCCTGTGCTCTTGTCAGCTGCTGAAACATTCAAGATACCATTTCTATCGATATCAAATGTGACCTCAATTTGTGGTACACCTCGTGGAGCTGGAGGGATTCCACTGAGCTCAAACTTTCCAAGTAGGTTGTTGTCCTTGGTCATAGCTCTCTCTCCTTCATATACCTGAATAAGAACCCCGGGCTGGTTATCAGAATAAGTGGTGAAGATCTGTTGCTCTTTTTTAGGGATGGTTGAATTACGTTTGATGAGAGCTGTCATGACACCACCAGCTGTTTCGATTCCAAGGGAAAGAGGTGTAACATCGAGAAGAAGCAAGTCTTGGACTTCCTCACTCTTGTCTCCTGACAAAATTGCTGCTTGAACTGCTGCACCATAGGCAACAGCTTCATCTGGGTTGATGGATTTGTTCAGTTCCTTTCCACCAAAGAAGTCTTGGAGGAGCTTCTGAATCTTGGGAATACGAGTGGAGCCTCCAACAAGAACAATATCATGAATTTGTGCTTTGTCAAACTTAGCATCACGCAGAGCCTTCTCGACTGGCTCAAGAGTGCTTCTAAAGAGATCACCATTCATTTCTTCAAATCGAGCACGAGTGATCTTTGTATAGAAGTCGATTCCTTCGTACAGAGAGTCAATCTCGATACTGGCTTCAGTGATGGAGGAGAGGGTCCTCTTAGCTCTCTCACAGGCTGTCCTCAGACGACGCACAGCTCTCTTGTTGCCAGAAATATCCTTCTTGTACTTCTTCTTGAACTCTCCAATGAAGAAATTGACCATTCGGTTGTCAAAATCTTCACCTCCAAGATGAGTGTCACCAGATGTGGACTTCACTTCAAAGATTCCATCCTCAATGGTCAGGACAGACACATCAAAGGTGCCACCATCAAGATCAAAAATAAGAACATTCCTCTCTACACCAACTTTCTTGTCTAGACCGTAAGCGATGGCTGCTGCAGTTGGTTCGTTGATGATACGAAGGACGTTCATTCCACTAATGGTACCAGCATCCTTGGTAGCTTGACGTTGGGAATCATTAAAGTAAGCTGGAACAGTGATAACAGCATCTGTGACAGTCTTTCCAAGGTATGATTCGGCTGTTTCCTTCATCTTGACCAGCACCATGGAGGAAATCTCTTCAGGGAAGAAGGTCTTCATTTCTGCTTTGTATTCTACCTTGACTTTGGGACGGCCACCTTCATCCACTACATCAAAAGGCCAGTGCTTCTTGTCAGAAATAACAGAAGCATCATTGCTCCTTCGTCCAATGAGTCGTTTTGCATCAAACACAGTGTTGGAGGGGTTCATGGCAACCTGATTCTTTGCTGCATCTCCAATGAGACGTTCGGTGTCCGTGAAAGCCACGTAACTAGGGGTGGTCCTGTTTCCCTGGTCATTGGCAATGATTTCCACCTTGCCATGCTGGAGGACACCAACACAGGAGTATGTGGTGCCCAAATCGATACCTACAGCTGGTCCCTTCGTTTTTGACATTGTACAACAGTTTTGAGTGTTCTACACAGGCAGAGCGTCACAGAAAAGAGATTACTCGTGTAATAAAACCGAAATTTTTACAGCAAGTGGTTAGTTTGACACTGGCATATTCACTATATAGCTCAGCTCCACGTGGTTGCTTCTCGAATGTTCCTTGGTTTTGACCAATCAGGACGCAGACTAATTGATCCTGAACATTCTAGATCTCCGTGCACGCAATGTGGGCGGATGTGAAATCAGCAATTATTGGTAATTTTTCAACTCTTATGGTCAACTTCGGGACTATTCTGGAAACGAGACACACATTCATCTGTGACATGTGATGTCAGACACCAGCAGCATTTCTGAGGAAATCGAAACAAGTAATGAATACACACACTTTGCACAAGGTACTCTGTGGTTGGTTACTCTTATGTATACACACACATGCACGTATAGGTTCGCAGGCCCAGTTGGATACACCCAGCACTGTTCAAGACACTTCTTACACCTATGACGACTTTGAGTCTACCGCTGCCACGTCATCTACAACTAGCAAGGAAAACTCAGTCCATTCCTCTTCTACATTAACAACCACCCACCATAGTGGTGTTGACTCTGGCACATTATCAGTAGATCATGGTGGTGAACTGCACAGCTATAGTGATGTGTTATCAGGTACTCCTTTAGAGCACACTGAGCACTCTGAGGAGGGGTTGCCCCACCAATCTTATCAATCAGTTCAACCTTGCAACCTCAGCAGTCGTGAATTCTATTCCCAAAAACTGGCCATTTTGAAACAAAAACATCCACCCAGTTCTCATTCCCATGGTTGCCATGGCAACCACAACACATCTCCCACCGCTGAGGCAGAGGAGTTCTTAATGCAGCGATTGGAATCAAACAGAGAGAAGCCAACAACACTTTCAGTCACTAGTGATGGAGGAGCTACCAGTGCAGGCCCCACTGATAGAGGTGTGCAGACATTGATGGAGAGACTTCCTCTGGGGCAGGTGGAGAGACTGAGACTGGAAGCACTCAAACACAGGATGAGTGTGAAGATCCAGGTATAGCCTTTGTAGCGCCTAGCCTATAGCCTGGATATTACCACCCATGGCCATTATTGTTGTGTAGGAGATAGCCAATGACTTGAAGGAAGATACTGGATGTTCAGAATGCCAGTGAGTATGCCGCAGTGATAATGATGCGATAACAATAAATGTTGCACTTCATAGTAAGTACATGTTAATTTGGTTTCAGAGAACAGCTACGTTTGCTTGCTGAAAAAGAGTTTATCAGTCATAAGCTGAAGTTGATCACTGAACCAGCCATCTTGAGGAGACTAGAGGAACATCTGTACCACAAGGTATGGTCCCTGTCTAAAATTGTTCTGTATTGTGCCATGCATCAACATCATGCACTGCTTGCAGGACCCAATTACTCTGCTCGGTGAGGTAGTGAGATCTTGTGTCAGACCATCGTCTACTAGCAAAGAGGTTTGGCAAGCTCTTGCTGACAAGTTGGACTCTCTTCAGATGAAACTCACGTAGAATATACATGGTATACCACCAATAATTATTGTCAACATGATTGTTATTCAAACTTTTCACACAAAATTAATGCTATAAACAAAAATAAGTTATTGTGTGTACATAATGCTACTATAGCTACCTTGCATGTAAAGAAAATGTAATGTGTGTGTCATTAAGTATGTGGGCTTCCAGGTAGAGTTATTGACAAGTTAAAATATTCTAAACAGAATTAATAGAGACATCAACTGGGATAAATTTTAACTCTGAGTTGGAAAGAGTGACAGATCCATAGAGCGTGTCGTTCACAAGGAGCAAATTGCCACGTATCTTGATACTCTCTCCATCAATACCTGAAGATATAAGAGAACGTTTCTTCTTAAGGAGGATAGATTCTGTTTCCCTCTCTTTTTTTGACATGTGGGGCTTAATGGATATTCCTATTGGAAGTTTAGATTTATTAGCTAGAATAGAAGCTGCTTCGTGAGCACAGGTTAGCTTTACCAAAATGGGTCTGGTGCGGGATTCATCATATTTGCCTAGGCGAATACAGTCACGAATTGAGTGATCACTACATTTGACATCAAGAGATTGAATTACAGCAGAAACTGAAACTAAATCTTGGGATTGCCTACTCTGTCTGCTAGTCCCTTTGGAGGATTCTGCCAAACCATGAACTACAACATTGAATTTACATTCATCTTGTGGAGTCACAGTAGTACTGGAAACAATAGTTTGGGAGAGCTGTTTTTGAAGTGAGAGGACAGTGTCTTTTAGGGCAGCAATCTCGTTGGCTTGATTCAAGACTTTGCAGGGAGAACATTGGAATGGTATACCAGAATCGATATAGAACCGGAAAAGAGCTGTTGGTAGACCGGCACACTTGACATGAAGCCATGCATTGCATAACCCTTGACAGTAGATAGCCCCGGTAAATATTATCTCTTCACACACAGGACAAATATAGCTAATATTGAATTTGTCTCTGCAATTCTCAATTGTAGTACATGCACGTTCAATCTCCTCTGCACTGAGTCTTCCCTTGTCGTTGGTGATTGTGATTTTGTTCTCTTTTCCTGTACTCTTTTCAGCTGCTGAAACATTTAGGATACCGTTTCGATCGATATCAAATGTGACTTCAATTTGTGGTACACCTCGTGGAGCTGGAGGGATTCCACTGAGCTCAAACTTTCCAAGTAGGTTATTGTCTTTGGTCATAGCTCTCTCTCCTTCATACACCTGGATAAGAACCCCATTTGTACTTGGATTCCAGGGAAGACAGAAAAGCTTATCTTCTGTTTGGTTTTCTCTTAAAATTGCAGGCTGTTCTGTGATTTTTAGTGGAGAGGTGGTGAAGATCTGCTGCTCCTTTTTGGGGATGGTTGAGTTACGTTTGATGAGAGCTGTCATGACACCACCAGCTGTTTCGATTCCAAGAGAAAGAGGTGTCACATCGAGAAGAAGCAAGTCTTGGAGTTCCTTACTCTTGTCTCCTGAAAAAATAGCTGCTTGAACTGCTGCACCACAAGCGATGGCTTCATCTGGGTTGATGGATTTGTTCAGTTCCTTTCTACCAAAGAAGTCTTGGAGGAGCTTCTGAATCTTGGGAATACGAGTGGAGCCTCCAACAAGAACAATATCATGAATTTGTGATTTGTCAAATTTGGCATCCCGCAGAGCCTTCTCAACCGGCTCAAGAGTGCTTCTGAAGAGATCACCATTCAAGTCCTCAAATCGAGCACGAGTAATCTTTGTGTAGAAGTCGATTCCTTTGTACAGGGAGTCAATCTTGATACTGGCTTCAATGATGGAGGAGAGGGTCCTCTTAGCTCTCTCGCAAGCTATCCTCAGACGATACACAGCTCTTTTGTTGTTGGAAATGTCCTTCTTGTACTTCTTTTTGAACTCTCCAATGAAGAAATTGACCATTCGGTTGTCAAAATCTTCACCTCCAAGATGAGTGTCACCAGATGTAGACTTCACTTCAAAGATTCCATCCTCAATGGTCAGGACAGACACATTAAATGTCCCACCACCAAGATTGAAAATGAGCACGTTCCTCTCTATGTCAACTTTCTTGTCTAGACCGTAAGCGATGGCTGCTGCATTTGCTTCATTGATGATGCGAAGCACATTCATTCCACTAATGGTACAGACATCTTTGATAGCTTGACGTTGGGAATCATTGAAGTAAGCTGGAACAGTGATAACAGCATCAGTGACAGTCTTTCCGAGGTAAGATTCAGCTGTTTCTTTCATCTTGACCAGCACCATGGAGGAAATCTCTTCAGGGAAGAAGGTCTTCATTTCAGCTTTGTATTCTACCCTGACTTTGGGACAACCATCTTCATCCACTACTTCAAACGGCCAGTGCTTCTTGTCAGAAATTACAGACGCATCATTGCTCCTTCGTCCAATGAGTCTTTTAATACCAAATACAGTGTTGGTGGGGTTCATAGATGCTTGTTGTCTAGCTGGAACTCCAACACTTATGGATCCAGTGTCTGTAAAACCTACATAGCTTGGCATGAACTTGTTTCCATGATGATCTGGGATGATTTCCACCTTACCATTCTGGAAGACTTCCACACAGGAATAAGAGGTCCCCAGATCAATGCCTATGGCTTGTTGTTTGACTTTCGACATAATTTTCTGATTTTGGTGTTGCCTGCCCCTCCTCTGCATAAGCGCTGCAGCATCTGTAATGTCCCCACCTCTTCCGCTGGGGTCTTTATTGTTAGGCACAAGTACAGATGAGATGGATGAATGATAATATCTAGTTCAAAATGTTCAGTTTTGGTCTCTTCAGTTCTTAGATTCCTGTGCTCCTTCACGAGATCTAGGAACTTCCTCTTGTTGAAGTCATCACTCATCACTCATGATGACATCCATCTTATCAGGAGCGGCCCTGCATTCTTTCTATAACATGCATGAGATGTCAACAAAAAACAAACATTTTCCTACCCCTCAGTTATCTGTGCAGATCAGGGTCTAGCTTCATAGGCTAATGGACATACCAATAATTATTTATTTGGTGAATCATTCACTAAGACAAGTTTTCATAAGAAGAATGGTGATGATTCCCCAATATTCAGATGATTTTCTTATGGTATAAGAATTGTTTAAATAATTATCATAATAATAATTACATAACTATTATATATATCTGGCTAAGCTATGTATTTGAAACCTACCTGTTTGTTTCTGGAGAGTTTGTGTGTATCATGTATACACACACACATGCACAATAATAATTAATGTGAATATCCATGCAGGTATAGCCCCTGTAGTGCTTGGATATTACACTGTTAAAAATGAGGTGTTGCAAAACACCCTTGAAGTTCGGTTACAATACACCCTTAAGGGTGTAAGCATGGAAAGGTGTTTGATACACACCCCTATGGGTGTTGCACTATATTTATACACCCATCAGGGTGTTGTACAAATTTGACACAAACTTAAGAATCTACAATCAGTCAATGTTCAAAAAGGTTAACCCACAAATCCACTAGTAATTATTAATGGCCGTACAATTAACTTGCATGTCACTTGACGACCGCACTAAAACAGAGTCACCTGGGCCAATTGACACACACACCTCATTGTATACATTAAAGTACACCTACTGATCAAATTTGACTGACTAGACACAAACTGTGTGGCCACAATGGCCTAAAAGCTACTCCAATACAACCATGTGGAGAAATTTGGCTCAAAAAAGGACATTCTTTAATCCACAAAGGTGGCAATTACAAGTATTTGTCACCTTTTCCATGGTCCAGAGCATGGTAATTAGAGTACTAATTCACACTCTACACCATTACTGAGTACTGGTTTAAACAGCCAATAAAATTACCCAAAGTTGTAATTCTACAAGCATTCCTGTACATGAACATGCATTTTTGCATATCATTACCTTAACGAGGTTTTTGACTGTTTCAAAGATTTGCTAATATCCAGATAAGTTTTAGACTATGCTTAGAAATTTTCTGGCTATGAATAGCTCTAGACCTAATCTACACAATATTTCAACAGCTTCTCAAAACTAATATGGTCATCAGGCCCCAAAAGCTAATCGCAGGTCAAATAGACTATACACTAATTTGCTCGTGCTAAGTTGCTAGCTTGCTGTATTCTCACATGACCACACACAAATTCCACTGACCTTAATATGAGTGGCTCATTAAGTTAGTGACAGGAACAGCTATTACAACATATGACATAACTAATTGAAATGAACGGGCTGAGTCGAGAGGTCCAACCAATACCCTATAGCTCATATCACCTGACGACAGCACTAAAATTGAGTCGACAGGTCCAACCACCACCCTCAGGTCTCTATACACATTAAGACAAACAAACTGGTGTAATTTTAGCCAACAACTACAAACTGTATGGTCACATGGCTCTGAAAGCTACTCCATGTGAACCCAATTCAATATCGGCTATGCAGCTCGTATATCACTTGACGACACCACTAAAATTGAGTCGCCATGACCAAATGACACACACACCTCATTATACACATCAAAGTACACCTACTGAACAATTCTGACTGTCTATGCACAAACTGTGTGCTTATAATGGCTAAAATGCTACTCAAATACAACCGAATCCAATAGCTGCTGTAGAACTCGTATCTCACGTGACAATGACACCAAAACTTGGTCACTGGAACCAAATGACACACACACCTCATTATACACATCAAAGTACACCTACTGAACAAATTTGACTGTCTATGCACAAACTGTGTGCTTACAATGGCTAAAAAGGTACTCAAATNTGTGTTTTGTGCAGTTGTTGTACTCAGGTTGTTCTGGTACTGAGTTGAGTAATGTATTAACGTTTATTCAGTGAACTGTCAAAGTGAGTTAGTGTAGCTAGTGTCAGTGTAGGCAGATAGCATTAGTTGAACCCACCTAAGCCCACGGTGACGATATTACAAGTATTTAGACCAAGTAGTATCTAACATCTAATAGTCTCTGTCTCATAAGTCAATAGACCTTTTCGTTATACGTTACGAGGAATGCAATTCACAGTAAGAAAAATAGGATGTGTTACTATATAACTTGCACTTGACAGATGGCTGGCACACCACATTTCTGCTTAATGTCCTTTGTACAAGACATGTGACATGTCACGTTACATGTTAAGTATATGACAGGGCTCAATTTAATGCACCTAACACATGCTGAGCATGCCACACTTCTTTTACATTTCATGTAGAGTAACACTTCCATTACAGAAGACATTTCATGCCATGTTATGTTGTAAATATTTAGATGTGTAAACATTGATTAATATGATTATATTAAGATACTATAATATATGAATCACAATTAATAATAATAATTATTGTCTTTGGAAAAAAAAAACAACTAATTTAAATTACATGGTATATTCCCATTACGGTAGTACTGGGTACATAGGAATGGCACGGATGGCCCATTAGCGCTATACAAATATTCACGCGAATAACTCTGCAAAAAGTACAGGGAGTCAATCTCTATACTGGCTTCAATGATGGAGGAAAGAGTCCTCTTAGCTCTCTCGCAAGCTATCCTCAAATGATACACAGCTCTCTTGTTGTTGGAAATGTCCTTCTTGTACTTCTTCTTGAACTCTCCAACGAAGAAATTGACCATTCGGTTGTCAAAATCTTCACCTCCAAGATGAGTGTCACCAGATGTGGACTTTACTTCAAAGATTCCATCCTCAATGGTCAGGACGGACACATTAAATGTCCCACCACCAAGATTGAAAATGAGCACGTTCCTCTTTATGCCAACTTTCTTGTCTAGACCGTAAGTGATGGCTGCTGCATTTGGTTCATTGATGATGCGAAGCACATTCATTCCACTGATGGTACAGACATCTTTGATAGCTTGACGTTGGGAATCATTGAAGTAAGCTGGAACAGTGATAACAGCATCAGTGACAGTCTTTCCAAGGTAAGATTCAGCTGTTTCCTTCATCTTGACCAGCACCATGGAGGAAATCTCTTCAGGGAAGAAGGTCTTCATTTCTGCTTTGTATTCTACCTTGACTTTGGGACGACCACCTTCATCCACTACTTCAAACGGCCAGTGCTTCTTGTCAGAAATTACAGACGCATCATTGCTCCTTCGTCCAATGAGTCTTTTAATACCAAATACAGTGTTGGTGGGGTTCATAGATGCTTGTTGTCTAGCTGGAACTCCAACACTTATGGATCCAGTGTCTGTAAAACCTACATAGCTTGGCATGAACTTGTTTCCATGATGATCTGGGATGATTTCCACCTTACCATTCTGGAAGACTTCCACACAGGAATAAGAGGTCCCCAGATCAATGCCTATGGCTTGTTGTTTGACTTTCGACATAATTTTCTGATTTTGGTGTTGCCTGCCCCTCCTCTGCATAAGCGCTGCAGCATCTGTAATGTCCCCACCTCTTCCGCTGGGGTCTTTATTGTTAGGCACAAGTACAGATGAGATGGATGAATGATAATATCTAGTTCAAAATGTTCAGTTTTGGTCTCTTCAGTTCTTAGATTCCTGTGCTCCTTCACGAGATCTAGGAACTTCCTCTTGTTGAAGTCATCACTCATCACTCATGATGACATCCATCTTATCAGGAGCGGCCCTGCATTCTTTCTATAACATGCATGAGATGTCAACAAAAAACAAACATTTTCCTACCCCTCAGTTATCTGTGCAGATCAGGGTCTAGCTTCATAGGCTAATGGACATACCAATAATTATTTATTTGGTGAATCATTCACTAAGACAAGTTTTCATAAGAAGAATGGTGATGATTCCCCAATATTCAGATGATTTTCTTATGGTATAAGAATTGTTTAAATAATTATCATAATAATAATTACATAACTATTATATATATCTGGCTAAGCTATGTATTTGAAACCTACCTGTTTGTTTCTGGAGAGTTTGTGTGTATCATGTATACACACACACATGCACAATAATAATTAATGTGAATATCCATGCAGGTATAGCCCCTGTAGTGCTTGGATATNTATAAGCATCAACATCATATGCACTTGTAGGACTTGATTCACTACTACATATATAATATTATGTAGGTGAGGTAGTGAGATCTTGTGTCAGACCATCGTCCACTAGTGAAGAGGTCTGGCAAGCTCTTGCTGACAGGTTAGATTCACTACTTCATAACCAAACACAACCTATTGTACACACTTGCAAACATACTAATGATCATTAATAAAATCTTGAATGTTTTGTGATCTAATACATACCATGTTTATTGTTTATATAGGAATAAGTATTATTTTTTAATTTCAAGTTTTAATGTTCTGAACTTTCAGCATGCAAAAATCTATCTCTTCGTATAATGATATTGTGTTCATTCTTGTCATCAGCTCAATGTGTAGGACTTTGTGAATGAGACAGTTGATTTTTAAGTGATTGGACAATATCTTTGAGGGTAGCAATCTCTTCTGCTTGTTTTAAAACTTTACAGTTTGCACACTGAAATGGTGTACCTGACGAGGCATATACTTGGAAGAGAGTCATAGGTATCCCAGCACACTTCCTGTGAAGCCAGGTGTTACAGACACCTTGACAGTAGACAGAGTCATAACCATAATCCTTAGAGTTTTTTGTAGCTGGATTTATTATAATCTCTTCACATATAGGGCAAATATAGCTCATGTCTGTTTCACCTGTAGCTATGTTGTACTGTACACCATTCTCTATTGCACTTCTTTCCTTTTGCTTGTCATCTTCAGCCTTGTATTTCTCGGCTTCGTTCACCATACGTTCGATCTCCTCTGCACTAAGTCGTCCCTTGTCATTGGTGATTGTGATTTTGTTCTCTTTTCCTGTGCTCTTGTCAGCTGCTGAAACGTTTAGGATACCGTTTCGATCGATATCAAATGTGACTTCAATTTGCAGTACACCTCGTGGAGCTGGAGGGAGTCCACTGAGCTCAAACTTTCCAAGTAGGTTATTGTCCTTGGTCATAGCTCTCTCTCCTTCATATACCTGGATAGGAACTCCATTTGTACTTGGATTCCAGGGAAGACAGAAAAGCTCATCTTCTGTTTGGTTTTCTCTTAAAATTGCAGGCTGTTCTGTGATTTTTGGTGGAGAGGTAGTGAAGATCTGCTGCTCCTTTTTGGGGATGGTTGAGTTTCGTCTGATGAGAGTTGTCATGACACCACCAGCTGTTTCAATTCCAAGGGAAAAAGGTGTCACATCAAGAAGAAGCAAGTCTTGGACTTCCTCACTCTTGTCTCCTGACAAAATAGCTGCTTGAACTGTTGCACCATAAGCGACAGCTTCATCTGGGTTGATGGATTTGTTCAGTTCCTTTCCACCAAAGAAGTTTTGGAGGAGCTTCTGAATCTTGGGAATACGAGTGGAGCCTCCAACAAGAACAATGTCATGAATTTGTGATTTGTCAAACTTGGCATCCCGCAGAGCCTTCTCGACTGGCTCAAGAGTGCTTCTAAAGAGATCACCATTCATTTCTTCAAATTGAGCACGAGTGATCTTTGTGTAGAAGTCGATTCCTTCGAACAGAGAGTCAATCTCAATACTGGCTTCAGTGATGGAGGAGAGGGTCCTCTTAGCTCTCTCGCAAGCTGTCCTCAGACGATACACAGCCTTCTTGTTGTTGGAAATGTCCTTTTTGTATTTCTTCTTGAACTCTCCAATGAAGAAATTGACCATTCTATTGTCAAAATCTTCACCCCCAAGATGATTGTTACCAGATGTGGACTTTACTTCAAAGATTCCATCTTCAATGGTCAAGACAGACACATTAAAAGTGCCACCACCAAGATCAAAAGTGAGCACATTTCTCTCAACTCCAACTTTTTTATCCAAACCGTAAGCAATGGCTGCTGCAGTTGGTTCGTTGATGATACGAAGCACGTTCATTCCACTGATGGTACCAGCATCCTTGGTAGCTTGACGTTGGGAATCATTGAAGTAAGCTGGAACAGTGATAACAGCATCAGTGACAGTCTTTCCGAGGTAAGATTCAGCTGTTTCCTTCATCTTGACCAGCACCATGGAGGAAATCTCTTCAGGGAAAAAGGTCTTCCTTTCTGCTTTGTATTTTACCTTGACTTTGGGTCGACCACCTTCATCCACTACCTCAAAAGGCCAGTGCTTCTTGTCAGAAAGAACAAAAGGGTCATTACTTCTTCGTCCAATGAGTCGCTTAACACCAAACACAGTGTTTGTGGGGTTTATAGATGCTTGTTGTTTGGCTACATCTCCAACGTGGATACGTCCATTGTCCGTAAAAGCCACATAGCTTGGCATGAACTTGTTTCCTTGCTGGTTTGGGATGATTTTTACCTTGCCATTCTGGAGAACTCCAGTGCAGGAATAAGAGGTGCCTAGATCAATTCCTATGGCTGGTCCTTTTGGCATATTTTTCATGCTTGTTTTGTGGAGAAGCGGCAAGTCTTTGACTTCCACACTCTTGTCTCGTGACAAAATAGCTGCTTGAACTGCTGCACCATAAGCGACAGCTTCGTCTGGGTTGATGGATTTGTTCAGTTCCTTTCCACCAAAGAAGTCTTGGAGGAGCTTCTGAATCTTGGGAATACGAGTGGAGCCTCCAACAAGAACAATGTCATGAATTTGTGATTTGTCAAATTTGGCATCCCGCAGGGCCTTCTTGACTGGCTCAAGAGTGCTTCTAAAGAGATCACCATTCATTTCTTCAAATCGAGCACGAGTGATCTTTGTATAGAAGTCGATTCCTTCGTACAAAGAATCAATCTTGATACTGGCTTCAATGATGGAGGAGAGGGTCCTCTTAGCTCTCTCGCAAGCTGTCCTCAGACGACGCACAGCTCTCTTGTTGTTGGAAATGTCCTTCTTGTACTTCTTCTTGAACTCTCCAATGAAGAAATTGACCATTCGGTTGTCAAAATCTTCACCTCCAAGATGAGTGTCACCAGATGTGGACTTCACTTCAAAGACTCCATCCTTAATGGTAAGGACAGACACATCAACTGTGTTATTACCAAGATCGAAAATGAGCACATTCCTCTCTACGCCAACTTTCTTGTCTAGACCGTAAGCAATGGCTGCTGCAGTTGGTTCATTGATGATGCGAAGCACATTCATTCCACTGATGGTACCAGCATCCTTGGTAGCTTGACGTTGGGAATCATTGAAGTAAGCTGGAACAGTGATAACAGCATCAGTGACAGTCTTTCCGAGGTAAGATTCAGCTGTTTCCTTCATCTTGACCAGCACCATGGAGGAAATCTCTTCAGGGAAGAAGGTCTTCATTTCTGCTTTGTATTCTACCTTGACTTTGGGACGACCACCTTCATCCACTACATCAAAAGGCCAGTGCTTCTTATCAGAAATTACAGATGGGTCATTGCTTCTTCGTCCAATGAGTCGTATTGCATCAAACACAGTGTTGGAAGGGTTCATGGCGACCTGGTTCTTTGCTGCATCTCCAATGAGACGTTCGGTGTCCGTGAAAGCCACGTAACTTGGGGTAGTCCTGTTTCCCTGGTCGTTGGCAATGATTTCCACCTTGCCATGCTGGAGGACACCAACACAGGAGTATGTGGTGCCCAAATAGATACCTACAGCTGGTCCCTTATTTTCTATTGACATTTTTCGTTGTCAATCGAGGCAGGGTCTAGTGAGTAGCTACGGCGAGGGTTAATCTAGCCTATTCCTTTCAGTCTATATACTTAATTAAAGCAGCTTCTCCAAATTTGAAATGAACTCTATTCAGTCTATTGCCAAGTAGATGGTGTGAACCTGTTGAGTGCAAGTGGGCAGGGAATCTAATTAGCATAATGATATTCATAGCTCAAAATCAGTTTGGGTCAAAGGTCAAATTTAGTAGCTCTCTAAAATGTGCCATCATGATCATGACATTGTAATTCGCTTTAAATATAGGGACCAACTACCAGACAGCGGATGAATGACTTTGAAAAAAAGGGAAACCCTGCTCATCAAGTCTACAGCAGGCGTTCTGTACTATGTGTACACTTTTAGATTACAGTGGTCCCGCCAGGTCTCATGTCACGTGAATTTATTTGCAATCGTGACGTCACTATTGTAGTAAAATTCAGCTGAAATTGGCGAATGTAGGTAGCTTTACAAGAGAAGCTCTTGCGCTATTTTCAAAGCAATTGAGACAAGGAAAACTATATACAGGGTAGGTATGTATGTTGTTTTAGTATTTTTAAATGAAATTAAAGCATATACGCTTGTTCTGTGTATTTGCAGACTGATTTAGTGACTGATCTCGTCAGTTCACTGCCAAAGTGGACAATAGGGTGTGAGCTGGTATCTGTAGGAAGTATGGGAACAAGTCAAAACTTATACATATTGTGGCATGTCTATGTAGCTCTGTATATTCCAAGTCTGGGTACCTGGTGTGTTTCACAAAATTTTTTGTCACCAAATCTTCGTTGATGTGTACTAATCAATTTCATGCTGTTTCCTCTTCAGAGCTCCATAAATGCAAATCACTGATGCTAATATGGATGAAAACAGTTTAATAATCACTGTCATGTACTATTTCATAAGTACCATCAGCCCTTTTGCACTACAAAACTTTGTGTTGCTAGTTTCAAGTCGTATTATTTGTTTTCTGCTGAAAACCAATGATTCAGCAAGTGAGTGTAGCGATCCTTACCAAACTCAATAGTTCACCATACTGAAATCTTCTACCGTTGATTCTTCTAGCTAGTTTCAAGAGAACAGCTCAAGATTTGTTTCACAGAAACTAGAGTTCTTGTGTTAGTAATACATATAGAAATTGTGTCATAAAGCATGTCACAAAATGAAATGTCACGGGTTTTGTCTCATTGAGTAGGTTGCTGATATGGCCTGCTAAATTATGATATTTCAAGATAGAGATGTCAAGACTTCAGTGATAAGTAACTGAAACAATGTAGTTTCAATATGATCCGCGTTTATAGCCCTAGCTTATTCCTGAAAGAGAGAATTTTGCTGTGAATAAGTAATTAGCTAGCGCGCTTAGCTCAACATTCTCACTTCCGGGTGAAATTAAATTTGTATGGGCACTATTGGACTTCCGAAATCCTGGCGGCACCACTGATTACCACATTCTCTTACAAAATTATGTCTGACAGGTTAGCTCTTAGCCTGTATCATTAAAATGTGTTTGTGTGTCTTAAAATGCACCTTTTGATTGCCAAGGTGGGAGCCATTTTCTATAGAATCTAACTGACATACCTCACTGTTTCTCTCTTCTCTCCACCAAGAAAGAAAAATGGATTTCAACAGCCCTGTCAAACTCCAGGTTTTTATGTACCATGCAAATTTTTCACGTTTTCAAATAACGCATTCGTGATTTGTAAGTCTCGTGCCCGCCCTCACAAAATTAATTTCAAGTTTTAGATTGGCAGCTAGTGCAGTGGTATCAAAATGCATGCATGCACAGATGAGAATGAATAATGATCATTTTATAGATGCTCCATTAATCTCTATTATGTTCAGTCTTGGTCTTCTCTTGTTGGTGGAAGTGGCTGTCCCCTTCTTTCATTGACCCCAGTAAACCCACTGACTCTTCGTAAGAGGTGCAGAGCTCCAATGGTCACACTCCATCTCCTCTGCTGCCCACCAGTGGCTCCAGGATGAGACGGGGCCCTAGGGTGAGACGAGGCTCTTCTTAGATCCCTGTGCTCCTTCACGAGATCTGGAAACTTCCTCTTGTTGAATTCATCACTCATCCGTCTTATCAGGAGCCCTGCATTCTTTCTGTAGTGTATGAGATGTCAACAAAAAAACATGCTATTCAAACAACTAGGTGGCATACCTGATCAGATATATGGACGTACTATTCTATCGAGCTAGACCCTTTTTTTCTACCCCTGATCTGTGCAGATCAGGGTCTAGCTTGATGGACTAAGGGACATACCAATTTATCATTCACTAAGACAATTCTTTTATAAGAAGAATGATGATGATTCCCCCAACATTCAGATAATTTTCAGTTATCATAATATCTGGCTAATCTATGTATTTACAGACCTACCTGTTTGTTTCTGGAGAGTTTGTGTGCTTGATGTAGTACTCAGTGTCAGAGTGTTTGAGTGGAGGTCTCTCTCCTCGCCTCTGTCTGGTGGTACTACTACTGTCTATGTCACTACTTCCTGTGCCCTCAGCCATTTCCCCTCAAGGGAGTTTATAACAAGTTTGCTGATTCAACAAATATTTTAATAATTAATCTTAATAACTGATAATGAATGATCAACTTCCTCGGTATGTGGAGTATGCAAATGGACTCAGAAGCAATGGAATGTGATAGTGCTGGGATGTGTCCTCCAAATTGAAAACAACCTGCAGATCATGAGAGAAACACGAACACTTTATGCATATTGCCAAACAATTTTTGTAAGCAAGAATAAATATTAAAAACGCTGTGGCTAGAGTAACGGCAGTCCATATATTTTCCTATTGCTTTTGTATTGCAGAGTTATGTAATATACAGTATCTGGATTTTGCCGGTGCTGCATTAAAGAACTAGCACCATTGACTGCAATGTATTTAGCTTTGGTTTATGAGCCAGTGCTGTAGCCACAGCGTATTTAAAAAACTCTTAATCGAGAGGGAGACAATTACACCCACATGTCCTATTAGTATAGCATTTCAGCAAAAAGGACATCTACACTAGTTTGCAGTACGAGAGATATAATATGCATTTGCATACGCCAAGAGAGGGACAGTTGATAAGAATACGACGTACTTCAGCATAAGGGTAAAATGGTTTGGTGTTGTTTTGCATAGCGAAATAAGCAGCTGTATTGAAATACATCTTGTAGGTGCCTGCTTTCAACACTCCACTAGAGATCAATTCAGAACACCTCCCATCAGCATTGGTAGTCCTGCAGAGTAATAGGAAACCTTTTAGACTCAGAGGACATAAATTTGAGACATTGTGATCATAAAATCATGTGTCTTTAGAATACCCAGCTGTGATGAGTGCCCAGCTGTTAGTAGTGGTGTCCAGGAAGCTGAGTTCTACTGGTACACCAGCTGCGGGCTTTCCCAGTGCAGTGTCCAGAACATGTGTGGTGATGGGAGACTTTCTACTCATTGTATGGCCCTGTAGCAATGACAATTTTGTGATAATACTTTGTAGTCAATTTATATGGCTTTTCTGCCCATAGCAAACCATCATAATGGAGACTACAGTCAAAGGAAGAGAGATGTTGCACAACTTACCACAGAGCTGGATCTTGTAGCCTGTTGTGCTGGTTGTGTAGGTTGCAAATGAGCTTTCAATACACCTAGTCTGGTTTCAGCCATCAAAGGTCAAAGGTTAACCCGATCCAATTAAGCGACCCTACTTTGATTTTTCATGTCAATGTAAGGAAGGTGAACAAGCAGAACTGAAAAGAGTTTATATCTTTCGTTATAGAATGGCAGAAGGTATGGATGTGGACCCAACACCAGCTGTGAGGGACAAGAAGAGATTTGAAGTCAAAAAAGTAACTCTAAAGATGTAATATTGATCAAAATATTCCACCTTTTATCCATGCTCTTTTTCTCATCCTTTCATCCATAAAATGTGGTAGTGGAATGCAGTTGCTCTCTGGTCATGGGGTAAGTGCTTCACTGTATGTAATTCACCCAAGTATTTGAAACTATTTACTGCTGTTTATCTCTTCTCTCTAGATATTGTTGTAGACAACTGTGCCATCTGTCGAAATCACATCATGGATCTATGTAAGTACCTCTATTCAAAGTTCAGCATAAATTGATACAAACTGCATATACACACAAACATACCCACTCTGTGTATTATGTTCCACAGGTATTGAGTGTCAAGCCAACCAGGCCTCGGCCACCAGTGAGGAGTGCACTGTGGCCTGGGGAGTGTGTAATCATGCTTTCCACTTTCACTGCATCTCTCGGTGGCTGAAGACGAGACAAGTGTGTCCCCTGGACAACCGAGAGTGGGAGTTCCACAAGTACGTTGATTTTCATATAATTATCATAATACATGATGTAATTTGTGGTGAAACTCTTTCCCTCCATCATTTTTTCCCATATTTTTCTCTGTTTCTACAGGTATGGACGATAAAATCAATAGTGACAAAATTTAATTACCTTTATGCACGTGCACATGAAAAACTGTTGAACATCACTGCTGAATATTGATAAAGCACTGTCGAGTCATTGTTAATAATTTTTGGTCAATAACTAACTTCATTGATGCGCGGATGTGAAGTGGGTGGGGCCCCATATCTTATCAAAACACCGACGATCAATGGAAGAAGAATGCAATAAGCCATGAATAGTATCTTTGGGGACCTCCTACAGATCTGACCAGCTCGCTACGCTGTATTCTAAAGGTGATTTTTATTTATTTTAACATCGCTGAAAAGAATGGCGGCAAGATACGGCTGGTTGTCTCTACTACAAGTTTTCCTCGCTTCTCAAGCGGTGCTCGTCATTCACTGTGAAACCCTATATGTTTTCGATGTAGACGTACAAGCCAATATTTACGCGACTACAAGCGGATTTCTCCGCTACCCTACACCTCACAACGGTTGTATGCCTCTAGAGCCGCCGCCAACAAACTCCAACTGGTTCGCGATCTTGGACGACTACCATACGTGCACATTGGAGAAGATCAATTATACGAAAAATGCTGGTTATCAACTTTTGTTCACAGCCAGTGAAGATGATTCTGATAGGAAATTAAAAGATAAAGCAAAAAGTTTTGATTTTCCCATTGCAGTACCGTTTGCACACCAAGCCGAATACCTAAAGCAGAATGCTTCTACGCCAACAGATGGACCAATCTACGTCACAGTTCAGCTGTTGATCAACAACGGGAAACTAGAAATACAAGTACTGGTTGTAGACAATTCTTCCTACCCCATTAATCCGTCACCGCCTGATTCCTCAACAATACCTCTTATAGTGTTTGTAGTTCTACTCAGTATTTTTATCATCTTCACTATTGCTATGATTGGCATACGGTGTGCTCACCATGTCTCGCACAGTGACTCAGATGCAACCGACACGACCTCAGTTTATGGAGCCATTGAGAAACAAAACACTGCTATTAATAATAATAACAATAGTAATGGCTATACCAGTGTCCAATCTGATACGTCGACCAAACAGAAAGCTAGCGTTCAACTCGTAAACATCAGAGACAGTTTTAAAACGCAAAGTGCAGCGTCGTCTGCAGTTAGACACCACAGAGGTGGAAGTGGTGGCGTTGTAGTAGTGTCCTCACAAAAGACACATCAGTCAAAACCTCACAACCATCACACAAACGCACACACAAAGAAACCTCATAGACAACTCTCTCTACCAGCTAACCCACAAATGTACTCTTACACACAAGTCGATCCTCCTTCGGAAGATTCACCCAGCGATACCCGAACAGCCTCCTGGGTCCACTCACATTTCGGTATATCCTCCGAAAGTTTACTCGTGAGACCTTTTGACTCTAAAGAAGACTCCTGTACGCCGGCTTGCGTGGTGTGTGTGGAGAAGTTCAAAGAAGGGGAATCAGTTGTGGCTCTACCTTGCGACGTTCATCACATCTTTCACTGGAAATGTATCACAGAGAGGCTGGCAAGATCAGGACAAAAGTGCCCTCTCTGTACCGCGCAGATATGATAATAAATTATTTATACATGATTGCATGCATGTGATAATAATTTATATCTTTGTGTGATTGTGTGTGTCGTGTAAACTGTATTGTCCTAGTGTGTGTGTGTGTGTGTAGAGCAGGCCTCACACCTAATGGTAAACAATTAACTATTCATACCAGGTCTAATTAATTGTGCTGTTTACTATGTTATGTGTGTGTGTGTGTATCGCCACATACTAATGTATTACTGACCTTATAGCTCTTGTAATGCATCCATCCTGTCTTTTATTACCTCATGAATACACACATCAGTGTCACAGCCCCCACACGCCCACCTGTATTACATAATCGCGTAATAGCCTACATCAGTTGGTAGTATAAGAAGGTTCGTGATGCTGTTGACAATGGTATTCACACTGTGAACAAAAAACAACTAGTTACGTACATTGCATCGTAGTGAATGTGGTTAATTTATTTGTATCAAACATGCATGTAAAAATTCACAATAATTAAAGAGGAAAGAAAAAGAGAAATAGAGAAGTGCATGGGAACCATTCCTAAACTACGTTATAATATTATTCTAATAAATTATTAAAAATTCAGTACAATAAATTATTATAGTTTTTCCACCTATATAATTCTATTACATAAAGTATGACATACTTTCAAAGTCCAAAATCTCTGAACACTAAATCTTCCACACACACACAAAACAGACAAAACCACAAGACCCCTTCATTTTGACACTAATAATGACCCACTTGAATAAAGTCTGAAAAAATGTTCTACTGACACAAAACAACATAGAGTGTTAGTGCATTCTCCCATCAAGATCTCTCTCATCACTGAAAGATTGGGGGCTGATATTCCCTGATTTGTTTCGCTAGGACTTCGCTGCTGGCTAGGTGCTTGTTGAGGATACCAAATATCTGGTTGTTCAGTCTTGTGAACACTCGAATACGCTCTACCATTTTCTTCACCGACTGTAGAGGGTGGTGTGTGTGTGTGTGTGTGTGTGTGTGTGTGTGTGTGTGATTCAGTGACAGTATATCATGCTTGTAGACTCACCGTTCCTTGGACCTCAGCCTCTTGGTGGTCAATTTCGTGGACACGGAGAAGATGATAGCAAAAGTCAAGAGCTTTGAATCGTTCTTGTTGGCCAAGAAGAGTGATGATGGTACAACCAGCCCACTGAAGACCCTCGCCACACCACTCCCTGAGAGTGTGTGTTTGTGTGTGTACGTGTGACAGAGACCATAAAATATTCAGCCAAATCAACATCAGAATCAATATGTTGACGGATGCTGCAATTTGATTCTCATAGCACAGCGAAAACACCTTATTGATAAAGAATTTAATTACTATGCTATGCTATGAGAAGCTTGCAAGTTGAATCACTAATCGACAGTCCAACTAAAGTCCATCTGGTTTGAGAATGCCGGTCAAAAAAATCGAATAACTTTCTTGTTATCCAACCAATTTCAAAGTTTCAAGCACCTTTGGAAAGTGCTCATTTTCCCTGTTCATTCGATTGCTTTTCCAGCTTTCTACACCTTACCAGTCAATAGTTAAGCCATTTTGTCTCATAAGAAAAGTATTGCATTATTTCACTTCTGGTGGCATTCTCAAACCAGATGGACTGAAGCTAGCTATGACTGACGTACTCTATGGTGATCTGTCCTGGGGTGGGAGGTGTGCAGTAGGCAAACTGGATGGCACTCCAGAGACGATGGAACTCCTGACATTCATCCACACTCATCACACCATTGGCCGGAGGAGGACCACACCATATCTAAAGAAGGGAGGGAGAGGGAGAGGGAGAGAGAGAGAGAGAGAGAGAGAGAGAGAGAGAGAAGAACATTGATGAAATTACATTGAAGAGTCAGACATAGGTTGCAAAGAATACTGGAGAATTATAATGAACACATGGTAGAAACCAAAAGAAAATTCGAGATGGATAAGACATAGTCATTATTATTGAAACTAATTCTGAGTACATAGTGAAGGACAGCAGTTATCAAAATACAGTGAAAAAACTTCTACAAGTTATATAGGAAATGATCGTACAAATAAATATTCAGTAATTCCGTACCTGTTCATCTTTCATCAGGAGCCGTTTCATTCTCTGCATGACCACCTCAAACATGCTCAGAGCTCTGCACAGCCTCTCCTTGGTCAACAGATCACTGTCCTTGGCGTTGGCAATTTGGAGGGGTGTGCCGTATTTGGACACCATGGAAACGAGATGCAGAGGAGCGTACTGCTGGTCCATCTGTTGCATCACAATCTCAGCACTCTGATCCTCTGTGAGAGTGAAACAGCAAGTGTGAAAACAGTTGTAGAAAGCGTTTGTGAAAGTAACAACTTTCATAAAAAAATCAACAAAAAAACCTTCCTTCTGTAGGAAAATTATGACTGATGTTTCACCTTTTACAAAAGGTCGAGGGTACATATTCTGGAATGGAGCAGCCTGCAATAGATCCATCACTTCTTCCTGGCCCTGTTGGGGATTATAACGGAATGGGTAAAGGGTCGTCACACAAATAAATGCACAATATTGTACTCAAGCACTCACCAATGCCTTCTCCAGCTGCAAGCAGAAGAGGACTGTATTACCGATCTCCTTAAAGGACTGGAACACATCTGTCTGCAGGTCCCTGTAGTCACCTACAGGGACCTGCAGACAGATGTGTTCCAGTCCTTTAAGGAGATCGGTAATACAGTCCTCTTCTGCTTGCAGCTGGAGAAGGCATTGGTGAGTGCTTGAGTACAATATTGTGCATTTATTTGTGTGACGACCCTTTACCCATTCCGTTATAATCCCCAACAGGGCCAGGAAGAAGTGATGGATCTATTGCAGGCTGCTCCATTCCAGAATATGTACCCTCGACCTTTTGTAAAAGGTGAAACATCAGTCATAATTTTCCTACAGAAGGAAGGTTTTTTTGTTGATTTTTTTATGAAAGTTGTTACTTTCACAAACGCTTTCTACAACTGTTTTCACACTTGCTGTTTCACTCTCACAGAGGATCAGAGTGCTGAGATTGTGATGCAACAGATGGACCAGCAGTACGCTCCTCTGCATCTCGTTTCCATGGTGTCCAAATACGGCACACCCCTCCAAATTGCCAACGCCAAGGACAGTGATCTGTTGACCAAGGAGAGGCTGTGCAGAGCTCTGAGCATGTTTGAGGTGGTCATGCAGAGAATGAAACGGCTCCTGATGAAAGATGAACAGGTACGGAATTACTGAATATTTATTTGTACGATCATTTCCTATATAACTTGTAGAAGTTTTTTCACTGTATTTTGATAACTGCTGTCCTTCACTATGTACTCAGAATTAGTTTCAATAATAATGACTATGTCTTATCCATCTCGAATTTTCTTTTGGTTTCTACCATGTGTTCATTATAATTCTCCAGTATTCTTTGCAACCTATGTCTGACTCTTCAATGTAATTTCATCAATGTTCTTCTCTCTCTCTCTCTCTCTCTCTCTCTCTCTCTCTCTCCCTCTCCCTCTCCCTCCCTTCTTTAGATATGGTGTGGTCCTCCTCCGGCCAATGGTGTGATGAGTGTGGATGAATGTCAGGAGTTCCATCGTCTCTGGAGTGCCATCCAGTTTGCCTACTGCACACCTCCCACCCCAGGACAGATCACCATAGAGTACGTCAGCCATGGCTAGCTAAAGTAGTCTGAGAATGTCACCAAAAGTGAAATAATGAGATTCATTCAATACTTTTCTTATGGGACAAAATAGCTTAACTTTTGACTGGTAAGGCGTAGGAAGCTGGAAAAACAATCAAATAAACAGGGAGAACGAGCGCTTTCCAATGGTGCTTGAATAACAAGAAAGTTAATTGATTTTTTCCGACCGGCATTCTCAAACCAGATGGACTTTAGTTGGACTGTCGATTAGTGATTCGACTTGCAAGCTTCTCATAGCATAGCATAGTAATTAAATTCTTTATCAACAAGGTGTTTTCACTGTGCTATGAGAGTCAAATTGCAGCATCCGCCAACATATTAATTCTGATGTTGATTTGGCTGAATATTTTATGGTCTCTGTCACATTTACACACACAAACACACACACTCAGGGAGTGGTGTGGCGAGGGTCTTCAGTGGGCTGGTTGTACCATCATCACTCTTCTTGGCCAACAAGAACGATTCAAAGCTCTTGACTTTTGCTATCATCTTCTCCGTGTCCACGAAATTGACCACCAAGAGGCTGAGGTCCAGGGAACGGTGAGNACACACACACACACACACACACAGTCCTACAACCTCACCATAATTGCACAGAGATCGCTAGACTCAAACTTTGAGATGGCCAAATCAATAGCCTTCACCATGTTGGTACCCAGTCGCTGAGCCAACAGGGAGTTGAGGTCGATGGATCGTCCCAGGAGCTGCACATGCCTCTGTTTCATCACCGTGACGTAACGGTTGGGAGGAGGATAAGTGAACTTATTGGGAGCACACTCAGCTCTGAACTGCTTGTCCAATAGAATACTGCACACATAGAGACAGAAAGATATACTAATATAATAGTGCATAATAAAACATGAGCAGAAATTGAAAACAATAACAAAAACAAAAACAAAACAAACTATAAATAGCCAGTTTCACAGAAAGGGAAGACGTCTGAATAGCTTGACTGAATGTAGAGAGGGTACACTCTAATCATTAGCATGATGTCACTTCAGCAAACAAGCTCATACACATACAAGATGCACAATACAATTTCAGTACACGTTTGTACATGGAACAAAATTATCGTGAAATGAAATCACTGGAATGGGACAACTCACTTGGCAGCGAGGTGCTTGTAGTAGTGGAAGATCTGCTCGCTGAGTTTATAGACGAGCTGATCGAAGCAAAGGTTCATCTCGGCCTCAATCTCATCGTAGAGAAACTGCTTGCCAAAGTGATGCAAGGCATAGTGGGCACTATCACTGTACAAATCCACTGGATACAAGATGTACCTATACAGAGGCATAGTGAAGAAGTGACTGGTAAAGGGTTGTCGGGGGAATTTGCTCAAAACTCACTCCATCATGTGGGCTTCTTTGTTCTGTAGGATGTGATTGGCCAGTATCCAAGGCAACGACATTTCAATGGGGAACTGGATACGCTCTCCCATGGTGAGCTCTAGATAGAATTCTCTGAACCAGAGCTGAGACAAATCACAACACTCACGAAGGGTACCTGAACAATGCCAAGAACAGGAGTAATGCCATATACTGTATATAGGGAAATATTTGCAGTCAAGAAAACTGCAAAAAATTATCAATACCGTTCAAATAACAACTAAGAAAGGGGAAAAATAAGGAAAAAAGTTTTGTAAACTATATCTTTCAAATGAAGTTGTGAAGCTCACCGCTAAAGTTGAAGAGGTGCCCAAAGAAGAAGCTGCTCTTGTGGAAGGCCTCGAACTCTGGGATGGAGCTCTCCCTGAGGTCAACTCTGAGGGACTTCTTGCCTCCTTTCTCCGAGAGCAGTGACTCCAGCATGGTCCTCATCATGTAGAGCTGAGTGCTGGACATGCCAATACACCTGGAAAGAGAGAAGAAGAGGAGAGAGGTAAGAGTCATTCTCGGCAGTGAATAGCCTCATTTCCAGTCTCATCCCTTTGTGATATCTTCTTAGAAAGTAAAAAGGGAGAGAGAGACTAATTTTTGAAAAAAAATTCTTGAGGGAGGAGTCTGGGAACAAACCTCAGTAGTAGATTCACAGTCAAAAGTGAGTATAAAATGAGATCTCAGTGAGAGAATGTGTGCATCATTGCACAAACCAAGCCAAAATTATTATGTTTTGACCAACCCACTGACCTTCGTGGGACCTCAATGACAAAACCACTCTTAGGGTCCTTGTCTCCCCTCAGAGCTGGGTCGTCAGATCGCTCCTTCCCATCCATCCAATCAATGCACACATCACGGATTGCCAGGAGAACACTTGGAGAGAAAAACAACAACATAATTGAAGCAGGTTAACAACTAAACAAACAAACCAACCAACCAATAAATAAATAAGTACAAAACAATCAAATACTATGGGATTTTGACAAAGATTGGATATCTTACGTTTTTGTTTGCAGTTTCTTGTGCTTGACGGCCTTCCTTAGACTCTCTCTCATGGAGATCTGGACAAACTGTTGCACCAAGAAGTAGATATGACGTCTGATTCCAGCCGAGAAATGTCTCTCCATGCGATGCATAAGAAGAGAGAGTCCCTTGATCATGCCTATCACCTCCACCAAGGCGTACTTCTCCTCACTGGAGTAGTTGTAGCGAGTGGCCTACAGAGGAAGACACAAAATGGCCATGTAGTTTGTGAAGATGAATGGATTTTTGATAAAAAAATATTGTTATCAAGAAGAGGAAGTGTTTGTCATTACCCTTTCATAGGCTTCAGCCTCTTTGGGACACTCCTTGTTGTCATATTCATTGGTAGGGTGGAGCAGCTTCCAGGAATACTGCACACACACAATGATAAGAATCATAAATGAAAAATAGTTTAGAGAGACAGAGAGAGAGAGAGAGNGAGAGAGAGAGAGAGAGAGAGAGAGAGAGAGAGAGAGAGAGAGAGAGAGAGATGGCCCAGCCTTTCTTTACCAGTTCCATGACGGCAGTGGTCCAACTGGTGAGGAGTTTGATTCCCTGGTGAGCCATGTCCATGAGCTGAGCTGCCGTTTGATCGTTGAGAGAAAAAGTGGAACTGGTAATGATCTGTTTGTGTGTGTTTGTACGTTTGTGTGTGTGCGTGTGTGTGTGTACGTGTGCATGTGTGTGTGTGTGTGTGTGTGCGTGCGTGTGTGTGTGCGTGCGTGTGTGTGTGCGCGTGTACGTGTACGTGTGTAGTGTGTGCATGTGTAAAGTCTAGAGTACAACCAGTGGTTCCCTATCTCTGTCCATCAACCACCTACCAGACCCTTATCACATACCCAACAGTAACATGTGGCATGCACATGTTACACCAATCCAAACAATGACCATAGTACGCTCACTAACTAAACTCACTAAACAAACTATTCACATACCTTCGCATATCTATCTACCGTTTAGCTCTAAAAGGCTCGCTAAAACTCAGCCAGGGGGGTGGTTAAGTAACTGCTAGTCGGCAATCAAGCTAGCTTGTCAGCGATATTCATGAGGGCTGGTGGTTGGGGATGTGAAAACACAAGGGGTGGATGTGAATGTTTAGTGATAACTCTCGCTCACTCTTCGCCGATAATTGCAAATATCAGCAGTCATTTGTGTGGTCGGGTGTATGTATACAAAGGACAATGATACACGCTGTTGCTGAGTGGATGTGCAGCAAAAGGGGGTGGAAAGGCACGACGCAGATGATATCAGATCCCATCAACAGATTGTGTGCAACAGCTTGCAAAAACTCCTGGACAACTCTTAAGACCCATTTCTGCCTCTTTGCCATCTCATCTTTATGTAAAACTTAAAACTGTAATAGCAGCAACTACACATCAATAGATACAAAACCATCAAACAGTACCAAGCAATGCTGGGANAGAGAGAGAGAGAGAGAGAGAGAGAGAGAGAGAGAGAGAAGTTGGTTAAGAATCATTCGTTAAAAGGAAATACTTTGTATAGGTAAATAGTAACCAATCTGTACACATGTGACCATACAGGTGCGATTGTATTTCTACATTATATCGTTCAACTTTCAATTCCTTCCAGCACTGAGTCGGACATCAACAATCTCAATAGCAACAGTTGCATGCTGAAACCACTTCAGCTCATTGTAACTCTATACAACCACAAGCTCCTTGAACAACACACAACACAACCCTTTCAACATTAGCAGCTTCGCCCACCAACACCCAAGGGTCAGTCTACCCACAGTCGCTTTGCTAAGTACCTGCGCCTGATGCAAGCTAGTTCCTGTTATGGCCTCGCTAACAACACCGGCTTCACATCATATCACATTCTATTGTGTGTTACCACGGAGACTACAGCTCCGGTGTGATATTCCTGATATATCAGAGATATAGTATCTCTTTACTTGTAGAACTTCTTCAAACATAAAATGGCCAACATGTGATACAAACATGATGTAACCGTATACAACATACTACTTGCTCACTCTCACACACCATGTACCATGGTGACAACTATGACATAATCTATTGACAACCAAGCTATTAGCTGCAAGAGATCAAACTAAGGGTTTGTGGTTGTAAAACACACTCCACACTATTGCCTGTTGAACATATATGGTTTAGAATAGTCCAAGGGGTTGCTCCCCTCTTTCCATACAAACAAATATTTATCACTCCCCACAAAGCCTAAACAAATCTACCAACAGTCGATCCACTCGGAGTGAGCACATACATATGTAGGTCATGGTGAGTGCATTGTATGTTAGAGTTGTACATTCACTCACTCTGAAGAGGCGGTCAACTCTTGCAAGATTGAACTTCTTCAACTTGTTCACGTTCACCACGTTACCGTCCAGCAACACCAGACCATAGCCCACAGCCTGTGTGTGTGTGTGTGTGTGTGTGTGTGTGTGTGTACGTAGGTATAAAGGTATGTGTTTACACTGAGATATATCCACACACAAAACCATTAACAGTAAGCAAAAATGACACTACAATTGTTGATCAGCATGGTCTCCATCCAAACCAGGATCTACAAATGCTAACCTCTTACCAACTAAGCTAGTAACCAGACTTTAATGGCATGAAGCAAGATATAGCAGCACCAAACTCTCTTTATACTACTGCACATGATAATGTACACTGCATGCTGCTGTATAAAGATGCTGAGTTATTGGCTACCCTGTCTTCAAGAGTAGGCTGTTGGTGGTGGTGGTGGTGTTTCTATACACAGGAGGTGACAACACCACACACACTGCACTGTGAAAGGAGAGCTGGGGGCATGGGCCACTGTCTGTTGCCATGGAAACACAAGGTGGGATGAATGGCAGTGTTGTGTATTATATGCACACATGTAGAGGACAATAGGAGGACAATGGTGTAAAGTTGGTAGAAAGACAAGTGAATGTGTTCGCCATTAGCTGCTCAATGTAATGTGTACTGTAGGTACATTAGCACACCTTTTTAGAAAGGCTAGCTAATGAGATAATTATTCAGTGTACTAGTACACACAATAGGTGTCAATAGCGGTGATGTAATGATGATGTCATACCTTAACAAGCATGTACTTTTCGTTGGGCACCATATACATGTGGTTCTCGAAATAGTGACAACACAAGTTGATGGTTTCAATGAATATATCTTCATAACCAGGCACCTATATGGGTGTGTGCATGTGTGTGTGTGTGTGTACGTGTGCGTGTGTGTGTGTGTGTGTGTGTGTGTGTGTGTGTGTGTGTGTGTGTGTGTGTGTGTGTGTTGAGATTTCATGCTTCATTGGGTAATAATGCATTGCCCAATACTCTTAATAATAAACCAGAAGTGAAGTGATAATGACATCAACAGCATTCTTGAGAGAGGGCTGGGTTGCCCCTGGTAGAGCTACCAAACAAGGAACAGGCTCAGCCACAAATAGAGTTGGAACGAGGCCAGGCAAACTGAAACAGCCGCCATCATTATTATTATTATTATCTACAGCTCTGATCTTAGCACTACAACATGTACTCATGCTGTTTCTTTTTTTAGCACACCAATTATTCTGTTTCTTTCCAAAAATACCCTCTCTAATTGGAACCAGGGGAATTTGATAGGAGTAGAATACCAGATACGGTAGATTTGATCTCACGCAAGTAGTGAGTGTTTGAGGAAATGAAGGCAGGCATGGAGTGTTTACAATGAGATTTGAATGAGCTTGCATTGGTGATTAGATTGTGTACTATAATTGTGTGGGCATTTGAATAGAGAAGACTAACTACAATCTTTCCCATTCTCTCACGTACTTCCTCCAAGAGTTTCTTGAGCAGCTGTGTGATGCTGTTGTTTGTGGCAAAGAAGATGGAGAGACTCTGAGACTCTTCCAATGCAAAGGCATCCACATTTCCCCTGTTTAGTATCCCCTCAGCTCTGGGGGGAGGGGGAGAGAGAGAGAGAGAGAGAGAGAGAGAGAGAGAGAGAGAGAGAGAGAGAGTTTTAAAACAACAACAACTTGCCACTAAACATAAACACATAAATAGATGGCAACCATACATGGTAGGGTAGATAAACATTGGCATCAGGAGACATCTGCCAAAGCTCACAGCCATCTTGAAACGTAATCACACACACACACACACACACACACAGCCTACCGCTTGTAGCAAGCCAGATCATTGTTGATACATGCCTTCATGTTCTTCAGAGCATCTAAAGTAGCAAACATGTTGATGAGCTTGGCCAAGGTGAGAAGGTACGTCTCAGAGATAAAGTCCTTTCTCTTCTCAGGATGAGCGAGGGTTCGAACCTCCTCTGTGAATCGTGTAGCAGCATCTTGAACAAACCTCATGAGCTTTTTAGCATTAGTGACCTCCGGACCCAACACCTCCACTGTCTTCTCGTAGATCTCCATTCGGTTCTCCTGCTCGTGAGTTTTGATCTAAAAACAACCAAACAAACACAAATTCAGTGAAAATGAATAATCAATACGATTCGATATTTATTCATAATTCATTCTGCATAATTATGTACTGTGCATTCTGTGCATTTGTGCATGTGATAGCACTACATATGATGGACTCACAGCAGGCACAGCTCTGGAGAGACTCCTCCAGGTGTAGAGTAGTCCGGCATAACGTTCACCTTCATCGAGAATAATGTTCTATTAGGGTACAAAAGATGGTGGTAATTGAAATGAGGTACTTAGTGTTCAGAAACAAGCCTACAAGGGTAGCTAAAGAGACACAAGGTAGTCATGACACGAGGAGGTATCTATACAGGAGTGAGATTTTATTGTTAGTACTCAACATAACATAGAATGGCTTGCTGCTCAATACCCAAATGGGTAGTTAAGAAAGCAACGTATCGTCTTGAGAAATATCACCATGGCTGAGCACACTTTTATCAACATCACGGTTATTGTTTCAGTTGCTAGATGTACAGTCACCACAAAGTTTGCTAAAGCATTCTCCAGCCCTCATTTTAAAAGCTCTTGGGTGGACTACAAAGCTTCGTGCAACTCTTACCAAGCTTGAGCACACTGTTGCTTCTTCGTTGTATTTCCCTATTCCAGTGATAAATGCCGTTCTATCGGCAAAATTGGTATCGAAGGAGACTTCATACACCACTGAAGTTGGCTCTGGTTCAATACAGGGCTGCTCATCGGGCAAAGCAAGGGTCTCTAAGCACGCAACATTGGTCAGGGCGTCCTTCAGGTTCGCCATTTTGTCCTTCCGCGCACACCTCTTTCAAGTCTACGGAAAATATGCGGAGTGCAGGGAGAGATACTTTTTAATGCGCACCTAGGCGAGGCCAGCCGAGAAACTAGCAAAACATGCAGCAGTTTGGTAGGTTGCTGAAGTCATTACCAATACTCTGGTGGTGAATTTCGATCAAAGTAAATATGCAAACTTATTTTTAGGCTGCAAAACTACTAAATAATGTCAAAAAATTGTGTTTTGTGCTATGTTGGTCAACTGATTGAGATTTTTTCGTTATTTATTGCAAATTTCTCTAATTTTATGTCATTCATTTTGTATTGTAAACAGGGAAGAAGATGTTCTAAGGTTTGAGCCTAATTTGAACCCATTCTTCAGTGGAGTGGTCCACTCGCCGAAACGGAGTAAGAAAGGTGCGCATTAAATAGAAACAATGATTGGAATGCAAGTAGAGTGTTGTGGCTTCTATACTACCGCATTCCTGCAGTAATTGGTTTGTAGTTTCCTGTGTACTATAGTATGTTCCCATCGTGGTGTCTCAAGCTCTACTCAAACAGTGCCAGACACTTGAGTACTATGCTCTTAGCCAATGGAGTAGAAAAATGTCACATTCACACACACTAAGTCTTGAAATTTGTGAACTAAAACAAGTTTTGTGATAAGTGTATGTTTTCCTGTGATACATTTCCTCATAAAATTATTATTCACTACACTACATGAGACTTGTGCACACATTTGTGAATAGTAACACTGGTATGCCACTAATACATTTTAGTGTTGTTTGTGTTACAGCAGTTATGACTTCTTACATGTCAGCTAGTCAAATTGCTGACATTCTCCAGGCCCCCAATTTGTAATACTTCAGTAATAGGGTGAAGTATCTGCTAGTCAATTATAAGGCCCAGCTGACTTGTGTGTTTCCTAGACATTTGTCTATTGAGCATACATGGGGGAGTAAAAGGCACAAGTTGATGATATTGCATATGTGGATCAGCTGACCAAATGAAGTACAATATTTATTGTTTGGTGTGCCATATGTTGCGTTCAGGTGATTCATAGTAACTGAGGGTGATTCAGCTTCCTGTGTGTATTGTTGAGTCAGAACCCCCAACCAAACATCAGCTGATGTGTCTTCATTCCATTTTGGGGGGAAGTTATCAATGTGGAGTAGTGGAGTAGTGTGTGTATGTAGCTTTAGCTGGTTCTGCACAATGTGACATATGGTTGAGGTGATTTATTTCCCTGCCTTTTTCTTGTAGTTATTTCCACTGTTTACACAATGTGTGTGTGAAGTTCACTACAGGAGACTGCTCAGTTTACTTTACCATAATAGGCAGATGTCCTAGGTTGTCTCAAGTGAATTGAGTTTCATTTTCTGGTGTTTATCTTTTCTCCCCTCTTTTGAAACATTTTCACTGTTATCTTATTCATGAATTGTTGGCTGAGTCAGCACTCCATTATAGATATACATTGCATCATATGGCACCCTCCCACATAGTTCTATAAGTATTATTGCTGAGATCACCCACAGCTTGCCCCACCCTGAGCTAAGCTAGCTAGCTAGCTTTTTATTCAACTCACTTGTAATTAAATAAATAGGTTTATACAGTACATCAATTTTTGTGAAGAATAGAACTGCTTGAAGCAAGTAGTATAGCACAGAAAACTTGAGTGTTATAGAACAGAAAATAACAATATTTTTCGTTTGTTGCATATGTAACAAAAAAAGAAAGAAAAGAAAAGTCTCTTTCAGTTTGAACTCAAGGAGATGGTACAAATAACTTAAGATGAATGAATATATTGATGTAAACTGTTTCAAAATGTAGTACTATGGTTCTTTTGTCCTCTAGATGGGAAATGTGGGGTATAGTGGAAAATTCTGCATGATTTTTTTTTGTTAATACAAAGCCTGTTATCCAGCAGCAAAAACAAACCACACAAAGGCAGTTTGGAAATGTGAAAGGGAAGCAGAGAAATAGTAAAGAATAAAGACTTGAAATAAACGCAGTTTAAGATGCACACACAGGTGTCACTGGGCTCACTCTAGAGCTCTCACCACCGGCTGAGATGGGTCTGAATGTGCCATTTGTTGATGTCCTTTCTTGAGTAGCACAAGTTGGAGTGGTTGAACGACTAAAAGCGTCACCTTCTATCTGCCTGATTGCACGCACAATGATGTCCAAGTTGTTTCGTGGGCTAGGGTCCCTAGTGGTACGAGGTCGCTTGCTCTTGTAAGTGGTTTCTTCAACTTCAGACATTTCACTCTCTTCAATTTCGTCTTCTTCTTCCGATGGTGTTTGATCCTTGAGAGGTCGACACCTGTGTTCGAGTGCTCTGCGTAAAGCCCTCTCCCTCTCCAGTTCCATCTTGATGGTTTGAAGCTCCTGTTGAGTAGCAAAGATTTGTTCGAGTTCCCTTCCTGCTGCTCGTTCGTCATCGAAATTGAGAGGACTCGTAGCTTTGTTGACACGATTCTCGGTGAGGACATCTCCACTAATGCTACTTTGATCTGATGAGTTCCAGTATTTTGAGAGCATCATTCGAAGTGAAGCGTTCTGTTGGATTAGCCTCTCTCTTTCCTGGTTCAGTCTATAGATATTCTCGGCTGCGTGTTGAAGAACTGATGCCTGTTTGTTTGTGTGTGCCAGTTGCCAAGATGCATTATTTACTTGACACATTAAAAGTGTTGATTTCTGACACAAAGATTTATCTTTACAGGTGACAGATTTCAAAAGCAATTGAACTGCTTGTTTACATCTGTACAGCTGTTTTAAGTTTAAAATTCACACATTCATAGTTATGGGATGGGCTCCATTACCTTACTAAGCTTCTCCCCTTGTAAATGTGGCATAAGAAGTCTAAGAGCATGAAAACCCTGGTTTATACTCTGCATTCTTCTGCGCTCGTTCGAATTGGCAATTTGTCTTCTTAGTTTCTTGTCCATAGGTCGTTTGCTACCTCCAGAACTTTGTGGACTCCTGTATAGATAGCAGTTGGTAATGGTAATAAGTTAATTTCCAACAAACAAAGACACGCGCGCAATTAATTTCTTTGCGAATTTTAAGCTTTTAGGCTTTTAACTTCCTCCTATTCTTGTTCAAATCTTTAAACTTTGTATCTGAGACTATATAAGATATCTTCAAACATTTATTTTCAAGGTAAGAACCTAACCAAGACATAAATCCCTAGGCAAAAAGCCTAAAAGCGCAATTTATGTTAACTAGCCACGTGGCTTTGTCACAAGCTATCAAAGTAAACTCTTCTTACCCAGGACTGCTGGTTGGTTCAGGCCTTTCTGTGTCTTCTACTGTCATCGGTTGAGGATAAAATATCATTCCTCGATTTGTAGGACCAGCACCAGCGGCAGTTGAAGCTGGGTAAGGATATCTTACGCCCGGAGGGAGGGACGGAAGAGCGTGGTAGTAGCTGGCAGCAAAAGCTGTGGGATCCATTGTTGGCCTTTGATATTGTCTTTGGTAATGGTAGAAAGCTTTCCTTGAGTTTCTGTGACTTGGTATAAGCTTGTTCGTTCCGACTTTTGACTTTGTTTACTAAGTACCGAGATCAGCTGACTTCACCTACAAATGGCTGCTCGTTTATGCGAACAGCGATTCACTAAAAGCTTTTACTTGACAGATCTTCAACTTCACACAATAAATTGACAACCAAACAGTCTCTGATAGTTTCTTTTAGCTTCTTTGGCCTCGATCTCTTCACTTTGTACTTTGGCGCTCTTTTTCCAAAGGGACACAAATTGAACAGCTGTACAAACTGCTTCTCTGGGCAAAACTGGCGGGCAACTTGTGTTTCGCGGGTTTTGACAACCAATGGAATGGGTAAAAGTAGACTCACCCCCGCGCGCTTTGAAAACTGTCCCGCCAAAACTTATTAGGATTTTAACTCTAAATTTTAACCGTCTAGATATTTTCATGCTCTATTTAGCATAATACATGATATGAGGGGCCTAATACAGTATGCTACATGCAAGTGTAGGTCATTCCATAAATTATCGAATGAAGAATTCAAGCAGCTGTTGTGTAGGTGTACTTGGTATGCTCCCATATTTAGTTAACTGGCTCAAACATATCATGTTTATGCCATCAGCTGATAGCAATAGAAAGGCCATATGAGCCCCCCCAGATGGTAATTTCCTTTAGATCAACAAACTGTGGGGTGCATGTCATTTTCAGTTTTCACAGCTTATAAACATTCCATCTGCTCCCCAAGTTTCTTTGTGAACACATCATTGTGAGCATGTGTAGTAGCTTGGTCCCCCAAACCAGGTTACCTCTCTGCAATTCTTGTCTGGGAGTAAGTATTCTCAGTTCAATTCCACTGAACTCATTGTTAGCTTATCATTGATCTAGCTGCTCTACAAATCAACTCCATATAAAATTTAATGTATTGTACTGGCGTGGGAAAACAAACGATGGTGTTTTTGTGTTCTCTTGTCCAGCTACACTGTCAAGGCATTTCCCTGCTCTCAGCTGACACATTGCTTGCATTAGACTGTCTATTGTACACAACAGAGCCCCCCATGTTAGGTAATGCATTGTTCACTAGGGTGTTAACATTTACCAGATGATGGAACAGCACCAGCATACATTGCTGTGCACCAAGTCACCTGATGGATGATGTGTCATACATTAGCTCAAAAAAAAAAGCAGTCCTAGATGCTGTCCACATCATACCTACACACATTTCAATGGTTGCTTTAGAGACTGGTATAGTAAGAGTCAAATTAGCAGGAGAACCTTAAAGCTCCCCCTCCATATCATTGTAGTAAGTTGGGAATTGAGCCAGTCCCTGTGAATGGGCCCCTGCCCTCAATTTAATTAGCAAGAGTATTTGTAAGGCTTGTCCCCTATTATGGGATCAATTGTACATTCTTGGGTAATATCTGGAATAGCTTGCCACCAGGCGCTTGTTCTGGGCTGTAGCCAGTCATTGTGGTTAGAGTTCAACCTGTAAGTTACAAGGTCAAACACCTCCCTCCTGTATTTGGTGGGCCCCTTTCATCTTGGGGACTGAATGAAGCTCAGCATGTTCCTATAGCTACAGTATCATTCAAGTGAATACACCATTATACATCCACTCATTGTCTATTAAATAGGGTGTCTGGTTACTTGTGGCCAGCTTTCTTCATCTCTTTGACTAGTTTCAGCTGGCTGTTCCATCAAAGAAAGTGTGGCCAGATGAACCAGCATTGTGTGAATACAGAGTAGAGTACCAATAATAATCATTGTCTAAATGTAATGCCAATGGCCACATCATCATGTGTTACAATACAGTTGCATAACAAGTTCCCAGTTGTTGAGTGGCAGTCCATTTTAGTCACACTCTCCTAGTCCCAAGATAGAAGAAGATTATCTTTGTGTGTGAGCTGAGCACAACAGCTGGCCTCTGGAGTGACATCACTGCATGTGTACAATACACCATTATTATTGCCTGTATTGTACATTGTATTTTGTGGGTAGTGCGCATTCCAATGTATTGCGCAACTTGACTCCCTATACTAGAGTGTATTGTTTTTTCTTACACAATATTGTCTCAGATAGTACAACTATCAACTCAGCTGATTTGCCATCAACACTGTTCCACTCAGCAAGTGAGATCACTGGTGACAAAAATAGCTTTTGTGTTATTCTTAGCCTTTTCAGATTCATAGTGACCAAATATGGCCCATTTGGGTGTTGTATTCATAGAACAGGTGTTGGCAGGGCCCTGCTATTAGTGGTTGAGTGGAGGGTCTCCTTATATTAGTGTTTCCTGTAGTGGTTGGCCACAATTCAGGAATGCCTTAATTTATAGTCTACACGTGCCCATACACGCACATATGTTCACGCACGCACATATGCTCACACATGTACGTACACATACACACACACATACACACACACACACACACACACACACACACACACAGAAAAAATCATGGCCTCAGAAATTGAACAAGAAGACGCTCCAAACTCACCTCATGCCATTCACAGTAATGGAGATGAATCAGAGATATTTGCACTGGATACACATCCCTCTAGAGACCTCCTGGTTACCGGAGACATCACTGGAAGAGTAAACTTGTAAGATCTAGCAAAGGAGGAGGAAAGGAGTATCTTTGTTTATCTTTCCTTGCATTGTCCGCTTCGATTTCCTTCCACTCTAGGTACTCGTATGCTCCTGCCGAAGACTGTACTGTGATGAGATCCATTCATGCTCACGGTGCAGGTTGCTCTTGTAGAAGTCTAAGGTTCTCGTCTGCTGGAAAACGTAAGACAAGCAAAGATAGCCAAAGGAATTTAGGATTTTGTGCACTTATGTATCTGGTCTGGTTTGGCATTGGTGGTATCATGATAGTCTTAATCTCTCTCCAGGTTTCTTCTCTGGCTCTGGTGGGCGTGGTGAACTGTGCTGTGTGGATACTGAGACTGGAAAGACGCTTCATCACAACAAGAAAGCTCACCGGTCGGTCAGTTTAACCACCTATTGTAACTGTATATCAGTTTGAAATGTAAAGTTCATTGTGTCTTTCTCTACAGTGGTCCACTGTATTCACTGCACGTATTGTCTGAAGGAGTGCTGGCCACTGGAGATGAGAAGGGAGAAATCAAGGTGTGTGGTTTTATGTGGTCCCTAGAGGGAGGGAGTTAGCTACAACAGTGGAGCAACTTTGCTGAGTCAGCACATAGGTGCATGTGATCAAATCTCATTGCTTAATGCATTGTGATCACATGATTGAAATGCAAAGGTGCTCCATGTCTCATACCTCTTCCAAGTAGTCCCAAATTTTTTCAAACAATAAGTTGGTAAGGGACCTTGCATTCGTAAGCTACAAAAGTTCTCTATTCCACCTACCACCTCCTTATGATTCCCTCACTCAAAGCTCTGGGACACAAGAAGTTGGAGAGAGACATTCAAATTGAAAGAGAACACAGACTTTATTTCTTCATTTGCTACCGATGAAGAGAGGCGCACTCTACTGGCCACCAGTGGTGATGGGAGTCTTACAGCTGTGGACCTGAGACAGAGGAGGTTGGAACAGAGATCAGACTCCAACGAGAGTGAGCTACTCTCTCTCGCAATCGTCAAGGTTAGAAGGCTACAATCATAGATACTCAAGCTTCATGTTACTTTAGCTGTAGAATTATAATGACTATTATACGAACCATTCAGGCTGGTAAGAAGGTAGTGTGTGGTGATGGTGAAGGGGCATTGATGATCTACAACTGGGGATTGTGGGGAGATATAACGGACCGTTTCCCCACCCACCCCCAGTCCATTGACTGCATGCTGGCACTCAATGACAGTGTCGTGTGTACTGGATGCATGGATGGCAGTGTGAGGTTGGTTGGACTGATGATAAAGTAGAACCTCGATTATCTGAACAGAGCTGGAAAGCCATATTTCGGTTATTTAGAATATATCCAAACTGACTTCACCCTAGCTCTTTTCGAGCTTGAGGCTTACGTAATCGTGCACATGGTCGCCATTATTCAAGTTTGATCGAAGAAGGACCTACAAGTGTTCTGAGATGCTAAAGAGCTAGTAAAACTATTTTGGCTACTGCTAGAATCAGTAAAACATGCTTAATTTTAGCACTTCAGTTATCTGAACAAATTCAGTTTTCCAAACGCTGGAAATTAGCCTGTGCCCCGAGGTGTTCGGATAATTGAGGTTCTACTGTAGTCGCACAATCATTTTGATGCCCCCACTCTATTGTACATCTAGGTCAGTGCAGATTCTTCCTAATCAAATTCTGAGTGCATTTGGACAGCACACTGATGGCCTACCTGTAGACAATGTGTGTTTGACTCACAATCGGCAGTTTCTGGTCACCAGCTCTCAAGATTCCTGCAAGTTTTGGAGTGTAGAAGACATACCCAAGCTCCCCCAGACCACTGCAGAACAGGCTAAAACAAGAGGGAGGAAGAGGAAAAGAAAACAGAGGACTGATGAGGAAGATCTTTCCTCTCAAGACTTCTTTGCAGATCTTTGTTCATAGTTTGCATTTTGCGTATTTATTTTTATCGACCTTTTACCAACTCAAATATTATTTTGGAAGTGGTCGTTAAAGTAACAAATCATATTTGGACCTGGAAAATGTCATAATTCCGTGCAGGCAAAAAAAATCACTAACGATATTATACTAGCTAGTTATGCTTCAGTCTTGAAGGGGGTGCTATTGATATGTAGTAGTCGTTTTGAAAGTCAATTGCTTGCACGGTGTGGAATGCCACATTAGTCAGCACCACCAAGTACTCACACATACAGTAGACACTATACACTGAAAACAGAGTCAAGGAATAATAATAGATTATTCATTACTATTATTCAAAGTTGTAAAAAATAATACATGATGAAAGTAAGACTATAAGATAATATACTTTCCTAGAATACTCCCAAGTCATTTACAGCATGGACATACATGCATACAAGCAGGCTATATATGGTGGGGTTTACCACACACAGTGTTCACGATTGTATTGCATTGTATCATTGGAGACAATAGGCATGTCCATAAATCGTGGTCCCATTGCTATTGAACACACTATACAGTTTCCTTATGTTGTGAGTATAGTTCTCATTCACATTGTGTTTACTATACACATCTTTCCATTTACGATGCTGGAAAGAATGTAAACAAGACATAATCTCTTCAACTGCGTGTGGTAAACGTCAGTGAGTGGATGTGGGGGGTCTTCAGTGCTCGCTCGAGGATTGGCATGCAGCAATCGATTGATAGTATCCCAAACACAGTCTATGAATGGCAATAACAACCAGGCCCTTTGCAAGTGTACCCCGAACAACACACACTACATCCACTTAAGTTGTTGAGTTGCCATAGTGCTTCGAAAGCACTCAAATAAGGACAAAGAGCAGCATTTAAGACCCTAGCCTGAACAAGGAGGGAGAAAAAGACAAAAACAACAACAACACTGCAACTGTTTGGTGTGAGACCACAGCTATACATCTACACCACCACCAAGCTGGAAAACCCCCCTTAGCAACCAGAAACAGGTAATTGTGTTGAGCCAACTTTAATTAAGTTGTGTGAACTCCATCCTATAGATACAGGTCAACAGAGTTGGCTTAGACTGTCTGTATTCCTGATTCCTCCAGTCAACCCAAGACCCTAGCACAACACACCACTGGCCACTAACTAGCTATGAGACCTGGGGTAATGAAATTAGGAGCCATAACTGTATTAGCTAGATGTCAGCTACCACACACCATGTTTGTGAATTAAAAATGCCCCACTCTTGCACAACTTGTTTTCGCGTACACCATGGAAACGGGATATATCAAGACAATATATGTGTGTGTGTGTTTAGGATACTATATGGTTCACAGTAGGTGTTGTGCCGCCAGTAGAAGTACAAGCTGATGAAGAACACGGCAAAATGAGACACTGTAAATGCCAAACGCAGTCGGTACGATATCTTATCCTGAAATATAAAAAAAGAGATATTATATCTAGATGCTATTTAAAATTAATGAGGTGATTAACAGGGACATACCCTATAAGTGGGAGGAGTTCGACCAGCCTTGAAGAGAATGAGAAAGAGGATCATGTGCAACATGGAGCACACGATGAACAGAATGAAACAGTTCCTATGGACCACTGGGGGGCAGTGTGTGTGTGTGTGTGTGTGTGTGTGTGTGTGTGTGTGTATGTGTGTGTGTGTGTGTGTGTGTGTGTGTGTGTGTGTGTATGTGTGTGTGTGTGTGTGTGCAGGTAAAGAAATAGTCAATCATAAATTCACATTAACGAATGGAGACAGACTCACAAAAGTTCTCGGTGGAAGCAACATAGGACAAACCAAAGAGACCAAAATATTGGAGGACGTGAACCAACAACACAATCTTGTTCAACCAGCTATACCACAGCCGAGAGATGAGAAGAGAGTGAGAGAAGAAATTGAAATAGAGGAAGGCATCAAACACTCGGGGAAAACTAAAGAAGGCCATGCCTAGTCTCCAGATGTAACGCTCTGGTGTGACCCCGCCCACCACTGCACTGATGGAGGGAACAATGTTTGGGACCTGCAAAAGAAAGTAAGGGAAAAAAAGGGAAAAAATAGCACAATTGCCTAAACTGCCAATTAGCAAAGTCACAGCAGAAATAATGGTAGCCAAGAAGGTAACACACGTGAGATTTTAGAGTGGACATTAACAAAAGTTTTTGAAATTAGCATGCACCCCTACACTGCATTTTCTCAACCATCTCTTTGCCCTCAGGCTATTGCTTGTTCAGTTAAGCACACATAAGTATGCATAATAATAATATTATGCACAGTGAAAGTATGTACTATTACACACACACACATGGAGTTATGGCTGCAGGAGGTAAGGTGCAATTAGCTGCACAGACTAAGCAAGCATTCCTGAAGTGAGAACCATCCAGTGCACCAAACAACACACTCTCTCACATCAGTGGGTCTTTCACACACACACTCACACACTCTCTAAGTGACATCTGGCATGGACACCTAATAGGTAATCTACCACACACCATCAATTAAGTTTTGACAGCTTGACATAGCTCTTGGTCCATAGGTATTTTGCATATAAAAGATGTTTGTCTACTAGCTACGTAGCGCACAGTCTGGTACGCTGCTATGTTACAATACACCCATTATTATGATTGTGTGTGTGTGTGTGTGGTACAGCTGGGTGCATTCTAGTTGGAACAATAATATGTACTAACTGCAGTACTCAATACTGCAGTATGTATCCCATTGACTCACCCCCCACACTACATAGTCCTAATGACCAATCAAAACAGCTGTACAAATAACAGTTGTAATTGTATCAGTCACTAACCACTGGTCAGCTATCTGCTAGCTGATCAACTGGAGAATCTAGTACACCCATGAATATCATTACTTGAGAAGCGTGCACTGGGGGTCACTGGCTTCCTGTGTGGTAGCAGTGAGCTCTTGATCTTTAAATTTATCATAATCATAGACGTATTATCGTCTACACCCACACAAACACAAATGATACATATAAATGGAAACACTTAGTACTTTAGCTGTCGCACGTTAGGTGGTGTGTAAAACAAAAGATGGAAGGTCATTCTGATGTCAGATGTATGCAATTGCATGAGCTGAGAATTCGGCCCATTTTGTATAATTTAGATCTGACATACAATTAGTTGTCTTACGCACTCGGCAGTGTGTGGCAGTGACTTTCTCTGGATGGAGCAACACTCCTAGGGAGACAACCGAAAATAGAGCAAATACAGGGAGCGTGAAGGTGATCGCCATCACATAGGTGTATGGGACGTGGAGAAGTGGTTTAGGAGTTGAACTGGAAGGCATGATGCTCGACTGTGGTAACATAAAGACCGATCAAATCGTATTGCTGGGACCTACACAGTGTTACTTTGTAGATTGGCAGCTTCGTTGTTGATCTGTTGGCTTTATCTTGAAGGAAAATCCGTGAAAATCGCTCCGAGAAGAGTTGAGTAGTTGGTGTGCTTCAATTAGAAATCCCACCCACGTGGTCGAAAAACAACAGCGCACGCTGTGTGAGGTAAATTTGTTGGTAGACCCAGCCTCCAAAAATCCGTGGGAGGTGCTCCCATCATGCAAGAGTGCCATGCATGCAGACATCAAACTCTGCACGGTACTTATGCGCGTACTATGTAAAAGTCTCGTAGCTCAGTCGTAAGCTAAGTGTGCTTTGGAAGTACAGATCACGATGATCTACAGTTGCCACGTGTGAGGCATCAACAAAACATTATGGAAACAGCATTCTTGCAAGTCTCTCGAAGTGACAACGTAGGAGTTCTACCAGCCTTCAAATTTCAATCACCATCATCAACCGTAGCAGCAGTCTCTTCCTCCAATACGAACGGCAACGCCAATAGTGTGAGCAATCTGTATGTGTGTGTGTGTCTTATATGGGTGCTGTGTGCGTGTTTACTTGCTCCGTTGTTCCAAAAATTGCCTGAGGGGTATTCTAAATTTATGTATATATGCAGTAATCGTAGCAGTCTGAACTGCAGCTGCATAATTAGTCCATGCATATTATGACTGTGTTTGGAGTACTGGAATTTGCTTGTTCCTATGTAGCCCTCTACTAGCTAGAGGGTACCACTTGCAAATTATGGCAGTAAGTACTTATTATCAATTCATGCAAAGACAGCAGGGGTGCAGAGACTCTTTTTCACTTTCCAAATCAATCAACCTCTCCTGCCTTCTTTTTCTTCCTTCTCTCTGTGTCTCTCCTTAGGATGTTGCAGGGGTTGACCAGCTCTTTCAAGATACAATCACCATGGAAGATCGCAGTCCCATGCTCAGTGAAGATGGCTCCTCTTCTTCCTCGGAGTCCTCGCACTCTGTAGCCTCTTCCCCCGGCTCCTTCCAGACAGAGAGTCTCAGTGGAGACTATGGTTCACATCTACCGCAGATCAAGCCACACACGGTGATGGCCACGTCGCACGGACTCCTCTCACCCATTGCAGGGGATGTCCCGATGATTACTCAAGTCTCTTCGCCATCACTGCCGCAGTTTGAGTTTGCAACTATTGAGGTATGTGTGTGTGTTGTGTATGGGAATTACTATATGTTATGCAGTGTACAGGTATTCAGCATTTCCATAGTTATGCGTATGTGTATAATATATGTGTGTGCGTGTGTGTGTGTGTGTCTGACTGTGCGATTATCTAGTCCATATTCTGATGAGTGGAGGCTATACTACCATTGGTTGAGTTTTTCAGAGTATTTTAATCTGTGCAGGTGGCATTTGTATGAGTTTCCATATTTAATTAATAATGCACTTGCTATTTAACCAAAGGTAATTATGGTTTAGCCAAAGCTTGTCTTTGTGCCACCGCTGAATGAGTGATCTCGATAATCACATTTCTGATCCAGTGTGTTTTTTTTTTTCTCTTTTTTTTTCTTTTTTTTTTTTGGTGGACATTTGCATGTGAGTGTGTACACATTTGTGTTTGTGCGTCTGTGAATGATCTAGTCTATTGTTTGTCTGTCCTTGTCGTATGTATATTGTGCTAATTGCATTATGTGTATGGGGCTTTTCTTCTGCCAACCTACTCCAATTATTTTTGCCAACCCCACACAGACACACACACAACTGTTCTTCCTCTCTCTCTCTCTCTTCTTTCTCACCACCTACCATGTATTCATCACGTCCCCTCTAACTTTGTTCGCTCAGCTTGGCTCGGCTTGTTCGGTCCCCATCACCCATTGTCTCTCGAGCGAGACACCATTCTGATACGGTCATTTCCTTCGACATATTTCGACCACTTCAAGGAAGTACAGTCCTGGGAACAAGGCTAGTAAGGTTGGGACAATGGAGCAGAAAGCCATTAGTTCATTGCTATTAGCGACATTAGGCATTTCACTGTGGGACAAATTTACGGTTGCTACTGGTAACATGGCCAGTTTCTCTCTGGGACAGGAGACTTGCTATTAATTGGTTGCCACTGGCAACGAATGGTATAAAAATGTGCATAGATATCGAAATGCATTATAATTGTGCATTATTCACGAGCGAAATGTTTCCGAACACACACACTCGCACATAATGTCGTATGTTACAAATTGTGCATTGTTATAACCAGCCTATATGCACTGGCTACATATGTATGTACAGACAGTGTACATATATCAATCAAGCTCATGTTGTTTCATCCCATGGTAAGTAACTTTGATATGTTCCGAAATTTCCGTTGTGGGCTTACTGAGGAATAAACTAGACCACCACCTAGTGTGTGTGTGTGTGTCTTTGTGTCTGTGTGTGCGCATTATGTAGTGGGAGAGTGTCGCTGTAAATTGTCCTTGGACAAGGTGGAATTCAGGAGAGCCATTTTAACTTAATGGAGACCACTCCTTAGGGCGTGCAGAGGTAGCTTGGTTTGTTCTTTCTCTCTCACTCACTCTCGCGCTCTCGCTCTCTTTCTCTCTGATACGTCATTCGTTGTGAAGTAATGGAAACTTTTAAAAACTTTCTCTTGTGAATACTATAGCATGTATAGCTAAGAGTTTATTGTTGGAAGTACCCTTATGAAAGTCAGGTAGTGAATGTGTGTGTGCGTGCGTGCGTGCGTGTGTGTGACTCCGTGTGTACGCATGCAAGTGTGTGTTGGTTAAAAGGGTAGATTTGTCTCAACTTGTCCCATCAGCTTAATGCTGAATTGATGGACAATTAGTCTAATTCAATTAGGGGAGGTTAACTAAAACCCAACAACTATTGTCTGCCCATGCTCTGCTACATACATACATACACAGGCCACATAGTTTCTGGGCAGGCAACTGGGTAGGTAGGTAGCTGTGTGTGGGGGTTAAGAATCCTCAACACACCACTTTCGCTGCACAAGTACATGAAGAAGTACTCATCGTAACAGTAATGGCGCTGACCACATCCATACAGACGTTTGGTAGGCATAAATGCACTCGGAGACGTATGCACGCGCAGATTGTTCGCCAAACATTTTTTTGGTTTGTTAACTTTCTCTCTCTCTCTCTCTCTCTCTCTCTCTCTCTCTCTCTCTCTTTGCATGTGAGTGTGTACACATTTGTGTTTGTGCGTCTGTGAATGATCTAGTCTATTGTTTGTCTGTCCTTGTCGTATGTATATTGTGCTAATTGCATTATGTGTATGGGGCTTTTCTTCTGCCAACCTACTCCAATTATTTTTGCCAACCCCACACAGACACACACACAACTGTTCTTCCTCTCTCTCTCTCTCTTCTTTCTCACCACCTACCATGTATTCATCACGTCCCCTCTAACTTTGTTCGCTCAGCTTGGCTCGGCTTGTTCGGTCCCCATCACCCATTGTCTCTCGAGCGAGACACCATTCTGATACGGTCATTTCCTTCGACATATTTCGACCACTTCAAGGAAGTACAGTCCTGGGAACAAGGCTAGTAAGGTTGGGACAATGGAGCAGAAAGCCATTAGTTCATTGCTATTAGCGACATTAGGCATTTCACTGTGGGACAAATTTACGGTTGCTACTGGTAACATGGCCAGTTTCTCTCTGGGACAGGAGACTTGCTATTAATTGGTTGCCACTGGCAACGAATGGTATAAAAATGTGCATAGATATCGAAATGCATTATAATTGTGCATTATTCACGAGCGAAATGTTTCCGAACACACACACTCGCACATAATGTCGTATGTTACAAATTGTGCATTGTTATAACCAGCCTATATGCACTGGCTACATATGTATGTACAGACAGTGTACATATATCAATCAAGCTCATGTTGTTTCATCCCATGGTAAGTAACTTTGATATGTTCCGAAATTTCCGTTGTGGGCTTACTGAGGAATAAACTAGACCACCACCTAGTGTGTGTGTGTGTGTCTTTGTGTCTGTGTGTGCGCATTATGTAGTGGGAGAGTGTCGCTGTAAATTGTCCTTGGACAAGGTGGAATTCAGGAGAGCCATTTTAACTTAATGGAGACCACTCCTTAGGGCGTGCAGAGGTAGCTTGGTTTGTTCTTTCTCTCTCACTCACTCTCGCGCTCTCGCTCTCTTTCTCTCTGATACGTCATTCGTTGTGAAGTAATGGAAACTTTTAAAAACTTTCTCTTGTGAATACTATAGCATGTATAGCTAAGAGTTTATTGTTGGAAGTACCCTTATGAAAGTCAGGTAGTGAATGTGTGTGTGCGTGCGTGCGTGCGTGTGTGTGACTCCGTGTGTACGCATGCAAGTGTGTGTTGGTTAAAAGGGTAGATTTGTCTCAACTTGTCCCATCAGCTTAATGCTGAATTGATGGACAATTAGTCTAATTCAATTAGGGGAGGTTAACTAAAACCCAACAACTATTGTCTGCCCATGCTCTGCTACATACATACATACACAGGCCACATAGTTTCTGGGCAGGCAACTGGGTAGGTAGGTAGCTGTGTGTGGGGGTTAAGAATCCTCAACACACCACTTTCGCTGCACAAGTACATGAAGAAGTACTCATCGTAACAGTAATGGCGCTGACCACATCCATACAGACGTTTGGTAGGCATAAATGCACTCGGAGACGTATGCACGCGCAGATTGTTCGCCAAACATTTTTTTGGTTTGTTAACTTTCTCTCTCTCTCTCTCTCTCTCTCTCTCTCTCTCTCTCTCTCTCTCTCTCTAAGGTGCAGGCAATGTCTTATCTACATATTCTAAACATACAACTTCCACCTTGTTAATGTTTTACAATTGTTTTGTCCTTTCTTTTGGCCTTCCAATCTATCTCTCTCATCTTCCACTCAACACTATTCATGGCCATGTCAACAAAGGCTCAGATACACCCATTCAGACAACAACCAGCATTGAACACACAGGAACTTAATACTTACATACTCTCTAAAGGGTTGGGACATATTTTCGTGCCTAGTTGCAGGTGTGGAGAGAGACAGGAATAAACCACAACTCACACGCTGCTAGGTAGGCCCCTCCAGTGTACACAAGAACACCCTTCTCTGTCAACAGTGGGATAGACTGTAGTGAGGTCTAATCCAATTTCATTGTGTCTTTTTGGAGGGCCACCTGGTGCATGCACTTGTCTCTTCACTGGCTGGCTGTCTAGAGACTTAGTGTGATGGAGCAATGAGACCAGTGTGGCTTCTAATTGCATGAAATTTCATTGACCTGTGAGTTCATTCAAAATTTACAAGATGGTGCTTGAAATTCCCAAGGATTACTACAATTAAGAGACCTCTACTGGTTAGGTGTGTGCTGCTAAATTAGTTCTCTCAAATTAGACTCCAGTGTATAATACTATTATTTTCCTTTTGTCTGCCAGTGCAGTGTATAGCCAGTCCCAAGTACCTTACATAATAATGCTTGGGTAAAAAATTTTAAACTATTGCAATTTTTTTTTGTTTACCTCCTTATTTCCTGATGCAGTGTGTGTAGTAAATGCCACTCACAATGGGCCCTTATGAATGTAATCAAGTTAGCAGAACCCCCACCCAGCCATGGTCTGACCAGGTGCTACCTTAGAGTGTAATCTGTGTTTGTGGTGAGCTGCAACAGCCAATGAGAGTACCTGGGCCCAGCCAGGCACAAAGATGCACTGGTTGATAAGAGTAGGCTGTCTGCTGCAATGAATTAGCCTTGTTGAGTTGTTTTCTAATGCGATTATTTGTTTGTGAGTTGTAATTTGTTATACTACAATGGCGGAGTGTGGTGCCATGTATGCTCTGCCTTGCTGTCTTGATTGATTGGGAAAAAATGTTTCCAACATGTTCTTTTCCCTTTTGCTGGCAATCACTGTTGAGCATTGTGTCTGTGTGTACATTACTGTAGCGTTATGTGTGTAAGTATGCACTGTACATACTGTACGTATTTGTGACTATCCACGTGTGTTAGATTGGACTCAATTCCAAGAATTGAGGTTGTTTTCCAATCAGTATGTCCCTATACATTACAATGCTGAATACTACCCAATAATATATAAATACTAATACTCTTTAGTATGCCATATAATATAATATTCCATCTACCGATTATTCGTATGAAATAGCATTTGCATCAAAAATTTGCGTCGAGTACATAGCTGCCTAGCTGTATGTTTGTGTAGTTATATAGAGACCCACACTACTGTTATAAGCTGGGTACTGTAATCCACTACAGTTCAGAGGACCCATCAATGACTGTATTTACTAATGTTGATGGAATCTTCATTTCTCCCCCCACAGCAGACCAGTGATGGTACCACGGAGCACCACAGCCCAAACACTCCATCTGCTGCCAAGCTGCACCACTCTTCCATCTTAAGACCAACCAAGGAAGGAGGGGGAGGGGGAGATGAGGGGAGCATCCCCACCACGGCCATAGCGGCTTTCACAGATTCCTGTGCCTCCAGCACCCTCTCTCCCGTCACAGTCACGTCCATCATCCACCCAACGCTGACCAGTCCCTCGCACTCCTTCACTCAACAACAGGGCATCATTTTCGACCATCATCGAAACGAACTGGGCATGGCGTCAGGTAGCATTCTCTTCCAACCCAATCTGACCACGCTCACGACCACGCCCCTTCCTCAGGACGACGAGACAATGGAGGAAGGGAAACTCCACGTCTGTTTGTGGGATAACTGCGGCTGTGAGTTCAACTCGCTCTCTGCACTCGTGGCCCATCTTGATCGAGGGCACACCATCTCCATGAGCAAGTACATCTGTCTCTGGAAAGACTGCACAAGAAATCAAAAGCCGTTCGATGCTCGCTACAAGCTTATCACTCATCTTCGCTGTCATACGGGCGAGAAGCCATACAGGTGTGAGGTGCCGACGTGCAATCGGTCGTTTTCTCGACTGGAAAATTTGAAACTGCACGTCCGCACGCACACGGGAGAGAAGCCATACGAATGTCACTACGATGGCTGCACAAAGAAATTCAACAACACAAGTGATCGTGCCAAACACATGAAGACACACATCACTCGTAAACCTTACGCCTGCAAGTACCCGGGTTGTGGCAAGAGCTACACGGACCCAAGCTCAATGAGGAAACACATCAAGTACACTCACAAGATGAAAGAGAGACGAGAGCTGGAGGCCCCGAGTCAAGGTGGCGCTCTGGTGAAGGTGAGTGGAGACATTTCACTGAGGAAAGGCGGATTGACTTACAGTCCACCTAGTTCCTCTCACGTGCCAAAGACTGTGATCATCGGCAAGCAACATCCCCCTGTCCCCACTGTAGCTCTCAGCCCTGTTGGATCGGCAATGCCCATTGATTCAAGACTGCTTCATTCTCTCAACTCCCCTCCTCCCACCATAATGACCTCTGCACCCAGTCAGTTGATTAATGGGGGCACACCTATTGTTGCTCTTGGCAACCACCAGCAACAAGCTCAGCTCATTCCCGTCCCGTTGGTCCAACTGTCCTCCACAGGTCAAAGTTCAAAACCACAACCAGTCAATCTTGTTCAACAGTCTCCCCAACCGATGTTGGTCCCAACCGGTCCATCAGCTTCGTCTCACCAACCTCTCATCATGGTGTTTGCCGGTTCAGGAAGTGGAGTCACTGCGACCAACGGAGGGGGAGATATCTTATACACCACGTCTGTTCCAGCAGGATCCCCTCAACCAACTCAAAGTGTGCCTATAGGTGGACCAAACAGAGTAGAGACGAAGAGAGTGAACAAGAAGACTGGGAATGAAGTCAAAGAGAGTGCCAGGCAACCACTGACAGAGGGTCAAAGTTCAAACCAACAGCAGAATGTGGAGGCCCAGCTGAGACTGCAAATAGCTCATCTTCAGCAGCAGCTTTATCAGTCCCAAGCAGCACAAGCACAGATGATGGCAATCCAACAACAACAGCTTCAACCATCAGCACAGGCACAGAACAAGCATGACGGAAAGAATGACTCTCAGAACTATGTCCAGTTGCAAGTCTCTTCACCATCGGATAATGTAGTGCTACCGACATCATTAACAGCCAATTCCAAGGGGACTTCCCCTACTAAGGTTGCTATAGTAACAACAGCTACCCAATCTTCTCTCCCCATTCCGTGTTTTACCCCTATCATTAATCCCCAATTAGCAGTCACCAGCAGCACACCATCCACCCAACAGCAACGACAGCAACAGAGCAGCACCATCAGCAGCAGCAGTGCAAACAAACCAGCTCCAATTCTTGTCACAAACTCTCTTCAGACCGTCATGAGTTCCGGGGGTCAGGCTGTCATGCACCCGTTCATGTTCCCCCACGGAGCTCATGTGATCCCCGTGGTACAGTCACAAGACGTGGCGATGGGAGGAGGACAGTACTTGTGCATGGCACCAAATCCTTAGCTTGGGCTCTCTCTTTCTCTCTCTCTCACTAGCTAGCTAGCTACAATTGAACATCATATCAGTTCTCACAACAGAATGGCAACTCAAATCAATACTTAATTTAAGAGTCAAGTCTACCCACTTTAGCACGTGTACGTATACGATGACATTGTATGTCTCAAAATTAATAATGTATTATGTAGTTTGTGTGCTTTTGTATTTTGTATTTCTGTATGAATCTATTCTTCCACGCAATTCTCTTGTCATTATTATTTATATCTTTTCTGCACTAGTGGTTTGTTAGTTTTTTGTTTGTTTTTCCTCCAAGATATTAATATTATCATGAAAGCTTATAGAGCTGTTTTTGCTGACATAACTGCCCACAATGTTGTTATAATTATTACACTGTTCTTTATAATTTAGTTATTATTAGTAGATTAGCTGTTAAATCACAATCACTTGTAAATTAACTATTGCAGCCCATCCCTGTACAAAAATTGTTCATAAATTAAAATTATATTATTATCATTATTAATTATTATTTTAGTCATACATTTGTGACAATAAGTTAATATTAACAAAGCATACATATATGTACATAATCTTGTGTGTGGTAAAACTCAATATGAAGTTAATAATTTATGTGCACATGCACACCTGGTACATGTATGCAGTTGAAATAAAAATATATGTAATGTTATACATTACAAGATGAGAAACAAAAACCATGGATTTGCTGTGAAATATATAAATATCGATTCATACTGGTTATGTCTCAACTGGGTCACTGCGAGAGAGAGAGAGAGAGAGAGAGAGAGAGAGAGAGAGAGAGAGAGAGAGAGAGATGCCATGTCAAGTACGTATACATTCAAATCATGTGACTACAATTCATTATTAATCTACCTAGAATTATTATACAACATGGTGATCATTCCTCTGATTCATGACAACCATGTTTCTAGTGCACCACAGACATTGACTAACTTACCTTGTCAGTTGCTCTTCTGTGAGTGCATAAATAGCCTCAAGATACTCTGGTCTATCGGCATCTTCCAGTGAGAAATTCTACAATGTAAGAGTAGACAGATCACAAAAATACATAAGCAATCTCTCTCTCTCTCTCCACCCCCACCCCCACCCACTCACCCTCATATGAGTGTAATAATCAGGATCGGCGTCATCATCAGGCACCCCCTGGCGATCAACATTCACGTAAGGTCTCTCCTGGAGATGCTGGGCCTCTGCCTCTCCCAAAGACACCCGATTCTTGTCAGCAAGTGACAAGGTTGCTTTCAGATCAACATCAGAATAGCTCACCCTCTTGCGAGGAACTGGAACCGGTCCACGACGAAACGTAATGTCTTCTCCTCCTCCTCTCTCTTCTTCTTGAATCCTCATCTGCTGCGAGTTGGGATCAAATTGGACTTGAGTATATTGCGTGGTACGTTTCGACGGCTTTGGAAGGTCATTCTCGCCGAAACTACGACTCGAGTGAATCTGTCCGCCGACCATCATAATGTCCGATCCCAGCCTGTTTCTAGACGATGGACTACCAAAGGGAGAATCGCTCGAATCACTGCTCGATGGGCTACCGACCACATCAGCAGATCGTGGTTTGTTGCTGCGATCGATAGCGGGAGGTATGGGTTTACTGGAGCGATCAATAGGAGGTGGAGGAGGCTCGGTTCTCGATATGTTCACGTACGCGGGGTTGCTACTCGACGGATCGGAAGGATCCATCTTCAAAAGAGCCGAGCGATGTTGCTTAGGCGAGGTACTATCACTTGTGAACGCCGGTCGGGGGGTACCAAAAGGAGGATAGTCGTAATCCTTCACTCTGTTAATCGGCCGCGGTCTCATGTAGCCATTCTCAAGCTCTGTAGCTCGGTCTACTCTCGATGTATTCAGACTACCGACAGTGGGGCCGGCACTGGAGGACTGGGGAGAAAGACCAGCCGAAAAAGACACTCCTAGAGGCCGGTGAATGGGATCAATGTGACCACTAGTCGATGGCATGAGAGTTGCCGATCTCGGTTTTGCCTTTGGCTGTGCTCCCGGAGATGGAGTGGACTGGTAGAGGCTGTAGACACCATCTCCTACGACCCCCGGACTTTCTTTCTGTCGCGGGGAGAAGTAGCTCGATTCGGGGAGTCTTGCGGTACGATTCACAGCAGGATCGACACCGCCGGAGCCCGGTGTGGTGGAGTAGACGGAGCTGTTCCCCATGAGTCCCTTGTGTGCCAATGCTTCGGAGAGAGGTACACCAGAGGGAACGTCTTTATCCCCTCCGCTCAGTTGCCTCTGAACGTCGTTGCCGACGGCTGTTGCCAAGGAGTAGAGGTTTTCAGGGTCACCTCCATTCTGGGTGGGTTTAAATCGTTCACTGAGGGGAATCCCCCCAGCTGAGGTAGGGGCCGAGATATTTGGACCGGAGAGATTGGATGGGAGAGTCTTTGAGGTCGGTCTTGAGGAGGAAGGGGGGAGNTGTGTGTGTGTGTGTGTGTGTGTGTGTGTGTGTGTGTGTGTGTGTGTGTGTGTGTGTGTGTGTGTGTGTGTGTGTGTGTGTGTATGTGTGTGTGTGTAGTCATAGAAAAAACAGAGGGAAAAAAACTGTCCCAGGAGCTATTTAAATTCACAGCCAATCACACTTTCCACTGAGCTACAGAGGAGGTACGACACACGAGTGTCAATTCAAAGCTACTGCTGACTCAGCATGCAGGTGCACATGACCAAATCCAGCAGCAAACTATGGTGGCCACATGATTAGAATGCACTAATTGACATTCGCATGTTGAACCTCCTCTGGAGCTGCATTGAACTCATTCAGGAGCACATAATAGCCATCTTTTTTTGTTCTCAATATCTTGAAGTATAGCTAGACATTTCAATGAAAACATACAAACCTACCAGTGGAAACTTGTATATTGAATCCACACACGTTACAGATCGTATCCACCCAGCTCTTCATGTCTTCACTGGACTTAGCCACCAGGTAGTAGGTCCGGTCCTTTGTCTCAATGTCAAACACGTTCTTGTACTTCTTGTGCTCAAGATCGGAGTGAACCGCCTTGCAATCCTCCAAGTTCACGACCCCTTTGAGGTCACCATCCTCCCCGGTGTAATATTCCATCACCTTGCTCGTACGAAGACAGAAAAAACGCTTCCTCCATTTCTGTTTGTGTGTGTTTGTGTGTGTGTGTGTGTGTGTGTGTTTGTGTGTGTGTGTGTGTGCGCGTGTGTGCGTGTGTTCGTGTGATCTTCAATATAGCATTGTTATTTTTGAAACTAATAGTATCTCGTACAATAACGATCCTGGCACACTGATTAATGATAAACAGCTCGATACTACTAACACTGGCTGCTGCATCTCGATATAGTACCGTGCCTTGTTTACTCCCTATGTACATCTGTTGACGTGTGTTTAAGGTAGGCGTAAGAAGACCCAAGCGTGTATGATTGCTTGCCTCACTTCCAACCATTAATTATCCCAGAAAGAACCAACCTGACACGATTAACTTCAAAAAGAGAAGCTACCAAAGCACGTGTTGCGACGTGTTCTATCTCCCCAACACCACACAACAAGACAATTGAAGGAAAAAACAACAGAAGAGATTCCTCCTTTACTACAATGTCCTACAAATTATACTTGTACGTACATGCTCCAGGAAGCCTCACTGCCTACAACACGCATGAGTGAAACTCCATACTCCATTGATTCAAGGACATAAAACGTTGCCATTCATACGTAAGCAACGCAAGTAGGTTGATCTTTTTCATTCCTTTTTTGAGTAGAGAGTATATAAATTCAATTGTTTTCACATTCCAGTATGGACAAGGTCTATTGTCATGGATCGTGAACACATCACAATGAAGACACTCTCACAAATGAATGAGCATCTATATATAGTGTTACTATGTTAAGTGGAAACTGCCTAAAGCCTCAAAGTCGATTTTTTTTCTTGAGTGAGTTTGCCCGTATAATTTTCAAACAATTTTTTTTACTCTTTTTTTTTTTAATGTATAAGTATTGGAATGGGATTAAGAATAATTATCTTGAACAAATTTTTATGGCCTACTTTGTTCGTTGACTTCCTTGCACCAAATGGACACGCCAATTGGTAAGAGAGTACCATATATGGTAATGGACACAACACGTGCTATATATAATACAAGTGTTGGCAAAAACCAAATCTACTTTACAAAATTATACCAGCCATCCAAAAACAACATCCTCTCTTCTCCCACATGTCCACATATGGTAGCCACAGGCTGAGAAGCTTGGAAGGATGCAGACATTTACCAGGAATGGGCACAAACCACCACACACACACACACACATACCACAATACAGATGTACTGTGAATACATAGCAAATAAACTTGCATTTAAAGAGAACTAAATACACATACACTCGTTTGTGGTGGCTAATTTTTGTTGAGAGACAGCAACATAAACAAAAACCCATTGTCACCATTACTGCAAAATCTCTCAAATTCCTTTTGATGTGGTATTACTGGCAGTTTCAATGAAAAAGGTAAACATTGGTGATTAAAGTAGCACCACTCAGGCGTTTGCAAAGCTGTCCATATCCCCAGACCCCAACCATTGGTAACGTAAAGCTACTCACGACTGGTATCCTTTTACCTTGATACCTCCTCCCTCCAATGGCGGGCTTTTCACTAACCACCCTTTCTTGACTATCTCGCCACCACCCATCCGTACGGTACGATTTACTGGCTTTAGAGTTGAAGTTTATAGCTCTTAGTCTTCTTTAGTTGCCACTCAGTAATAGTACAAGCCTCGTGCTTCTCAAGTCTTGCTCCTAAACACTGCTACACCAACGTACACGGTAGTCTCTGGTTGATCATCATTCATGAGATACATAAAATGCATGACCGCGCGCGCGCGCTCGGATCCCTTCATGTCAAACCACACCCACAAATTACATTTGACGTTTCCGAATAACGGGAGTATCTCAAATACGGAAGTATCCCATTTTCATGAACGAACAAGCCAAATACACAGCAGAAAGTGCAAGTTTTTCGACACAGAAAACCATCCAAGTTGATTGAGCTCCTGGTACAATGTCAAGTGATCGTAGCATAATCAAAGAGGGCTACCTAATCAAGTCTCCTCCACAGCAGAAGCTGATGGCAGTAAGTACGAAATTCGGCCAAGTTCAGTTGTGTCCTGTGTGTTCCATAGTTTGTGTGTATTATTATTAAATATTCTCTCTAAGTTCCATATGTATCTTTGACAATCATTCTACTATTACTCTCATAGTACATATTAGCTGCTTGATTGGCAGTGCCAATGGGGTATTGCTGCCTGTATAAATGTATGGCTGTATTTATAAAGCTAATACTGTGCCAACAATATGGTCTATAGGTACTATTGTTGAGGCTTTCAATGTGTTAATATTGTGTTAACCAAGAGAAGTGGTTTGAATTGTGTGCAAACAGTACTCTTGGCCACTTCCACCCAACACTCACTCTGAAAACAGTAGATAATGAGCACTAATTGATTTAAGTCAATGTGTGACACTCTCCATTGATGTATATACAGAGGGTTAGCTGCACCATAGATAATACACTCCGGGCTATATACTGCATCTATCTCTGTGTGTATCTCTAGAAACCACTTTCAATGTTGATTTTCCTTCTCTTTGAAAATGTATAATTTTTGTACCGAAACCAACAGCCGACTATAGGCTGCTTGATGTCTTTGTCCAGTAAAACAAGCCACAATGCCATTAGATTAAGTGGGTGTTCAACTGGCTATTGAGGGTTTTCGGTAAAACTTTTCATTTACATCTGTGTATGGTAAACTGCAGTTTCATTATACGACTGAGTACTGCTAAGATTTCTGTGTGTGCAAATAGTGAGATACTGTTGTCCAAAATCCATAATGCTACTCTGTATACACTGGGAAATGCCTAGCTCACAACAATCGAGCTATTAGGTTACATCAGTACAAAGAAAAAGCTAGTGGCTGTCCCTTTAAGGATCTCTGTGTATATTAAATTAATTCAGAGGTTAAATGGGAGGAAACCCTCTGTAACCAAGTGTGGTAAAATCAGAGAGTGCTGTGTAGTGTAAGGTGTAAGGTATGGGTTAATTGAGGAAGTCGAATGTCCTGATAGTGGTCAGATACAAAGGTGAAAATGGTTTAGTAGAGGATATGGGGAGTGATTTCAAGACCACTAGTAGCAAGAGATATCTCAGCCAGGAAAATATCTGAGAAGGAAAAAGATTCAAGAATTATTTTAATGACCATTTTGTCATTATTACATCACACACACACACACACACACACACACACACACACAGCAATGGCACAAGCGGTACTTTGTCCTGTGGTCCTCTCGGCTCATGGAGTACTATTCCTCACACGAGAAGAAACCAACAGATTATCGCAAGACCATCGATCTTAAGCACTGTGAGGACATGACAGCGCCTCTGCCAATTCCCAACAAAGGTTTCGTCATCAAGCTCACTGTTAAGAGCGGTGAAAAGACTCGAGATTATTTCTTTGAGTGTTTCAGTGAGAGTGATATGAACGATTGGGTCAAGTGCCTGGCACGAGTGTGTGGATTTACCCCAGGTATATGTTTGTTNTAGTTGAACTTTAACCTTTAAGGTCACATGGCGACATAGGGGTGGAGTCAAACACAAACTGACAGTGTTTTGGTGTTGGTACAAGAGATTTGCAACGACTTGTGGTAAGTTCCTCGGTATCTAGAACAGTAGACATTACTAGGAGCCTCGTGGTCACAATATCTCTAACATAGTCACGGTTGAGAGCTAATACTTAACCAAATCTCTCTCTCTCTCCCTCCTTTCAGGTTACTTCAAAGGATGTCCTCCTCTTCTCCACGGTTTCTCAGGACCCCCATCAATGCTGATGGGGTGTCTCTCTCTACCTACACCCTGGGAATCATTTACAGCATGATTGCTAGGGGCAATGTCATTCTCGTCCACTATGCTTGTTGTCACGGTAACTTTGGTGAAGTTGTGGAACGGGTTCTCACAAATATTCCATTGGAAAGTAATGGGAAAATGACCTACGCATCTGGAGAGTGAGTCATTGGTCTACATTTAATGAAAATGTTACAGTGTACTTCTCTCTCTCTCTCTCTCTCTCTCTCTCTCTCTCTCTCTCTCTCTCTCTCAGTTACATGTATCATTATATCTGTGAAGATGGAGTTGTGTACCTGTGCATCACAGACGATGTGAGTTGCTCACATTACATACATACATGTAACACTGCATATACTCACCAGCATATTTCTCACCAAATCAACTGATGTTTGACAGCCTGTTCATAGCCCATGAGTTCCATCGTTATCAAAAACACATACACACACACACTATCTCGTGCATGCACAACTTGTTTTTATTCGTGATGTTTGTGTGGTAGTTGATTGTGTTCCATTTGTTTCTAGGATTTTGAACGATCAAAAGCTTTTTTGTTTCTGGAATACATTAAACATCGGTGAGCCATTTTAGTTCCTTTTCATTGAGCACTGTGTAAGAGATCTAGTTCCATTCACGCTGTGAAAGAGGTTGTCCTTGTGCAGGTTTCTGGACGCCTACAGTGACTCTGTACAGAATGCACTTCCATTTGCTATGAATAATGAATTCTCTGGAGAGTTAGCAAAAGAAATGGTGAACACATTTTCTACATAAGCTTATTCTCTGCTGACTATCAGTCATATACACACACACACACACACACACACACACACACACACACACACACACATTCACTCAGTCATTGCTCAGTCTCCATGTTGCTCAGAAGTGTGAGTGGTGCAAAAACAATTGGAAAAAAATGATCATATTGCTAGTCATAGGGCTCTTCATTATTGTAAGTTACATTGGAGGAGAAGTTAGACTATGCCCCTATGATAATTATTATATCGTTGCAGGTGACTATTCTAGCGATAGTAGTTGGTGTGTGTGTGGATGCCAGTACAAACCACTGTAGATAGAAATTGTTATTGCCAAGACTCCGTTGTTGTTTGCTGTTGCAATGTGTCCTGTCTGTTTTTGTTTTTGATTTGATTGTGGTTGTGTCGTTTGTTTTTGTGTAAAAAAATATTATAAATCTGAACTATTTTATGTGCACTCCAATGCATAATATCACACATTATTATTATTATACTGTTTTAAATTTTAAAACTGAACTAAGACCAAATGATCAACAAAACTCTAAAAAAACAAAAAAAAAACAACTTATATAAGTCGATCACGAATTCATCATCATCATGCACACAGAGTCACAGACTTACACAGTCACAAAACACACTACAATAAATATTAACACACAAAGTCATAAAATACACAAGCAAGAACACTCATGATGCATTACAGAATCTGATACATGCTATGTTGTTTGATACGAGCTCAGTGACTTTCTAACTCTCTCCACAGTCTCTGTGGCTCTGGCCAGCCTCTCAGCAAGGTGGTCTCTCAAGTGCTGCTTGGCCCTCTGCATGATGCACGGTCTGGCGTAGGCTATGATGTCTAAGGTGGGGTCCAGAGACCGTCCCAGACCCTCTATGATCATGATGGCCACCATCACTGAGGTGTAGTTAGGCTCTATTCGCACCTGTTGGATATTTGTGTGTGTGAGAGTACACTTGTGATGTATGTGCACAGTGTGTGTGTGTGTGTGTGTGTGTGTGTGTGTGTGTGTGTGTGTAAACCATACATAGAATTATTGCAAGTTTTATCAAATCCATACCCTGTGCTCTATTAGTACATCAAACAAGTCAGAAAAGAGGGTAGCAATCTGCGTCTGCATTCAAAGGAACAAGAAACAAAGTACATCACTACTCCATCTCCACACCCCCACCCACCCACACCTGTTGCAGGTTCAATCTGGTCACAGCAGTCTCCACCAACTCTGCCATCTTCCTCCTGTACTCATCCAACGTGGGACAAGGCTGGGTACCAAGGAACAGGTCGGCCACTTTAGCTCCATCTCCTCTCACAATGGCGGCAAACACACTGTGGAAGTTCTCCAGGTCGAGGGGAGAGAGGGTGGTAGCAATACCACAGTCTAAGATGACCAACTTTGGGTCCTCCTTGTTTTGGGTGCCACGTTGGACGAGGATGTTGCCAGGATGAAGGTCACCGTGGACAAAGTTGTGGACAAACAGCTGCATCGTGTAATCACAACAATCACTTGAAAAAAATCCTCCCTATTCTATGATGTAATAATGACATAATGGTGAAGATAAAGATTACTGACCATATCGAGGAGAATGTCAATGCCTATTTTTGCAATAGTCTTTTGTAGGTCACCACCGGGATTATCTAAATACTCTGAAATGAGACTGCCAGACTGCAAGTGTGTATGTGTGTGTGTGTGTGCAAAGTCAGATACTTCAACCTTTAGCACAACAATGATTGGCTTCATGTACAACAATTAGAAGTCAATCATACATGTAGTTGAAACAGACACTGTATGAGTATTGTAGCTAATATTTTTTCCCCTCTCTCCTCGTTTTGTTTTTTTTTTGTTTATTTGTTTTTGTAACATAGCTAATCTTTATTTTGTGTGTGTGTCCCATTTATGTCTCCTGGTGGTGTGTTCTATCACAATAATACCATGTGTAGCACAAATATTTGGTGGATTTTAATATTGGGGGATTGGCAGTTTTGGTTAAATCTGAGAAATAGTCATTTTCGCAGCAGCACATATGGAATACGTGTATTACTGTGTGCGCTACCGCCAAAATAAAATCCACCAATCATGAAATTTTGGACAATCCACCAAATTTTATTCCCTGCCAATATTTTGTGCTATACGGTAATAATTATATCCACACACCTCAAAGCTCTCCACTAGGACACTCTTGGTGACATAAGGGTAGAGCGGGGTGGGGAACTTGACACTGGAATACCCACCCATGTAAGATTGAAACTTCAACAGATTCCTGGCCTCCAGTTCTAAATCAAGCTACAGACAGTGATGGAAAGATGCAAACACACACAAATAGTCGATACAACTTTCAACAATTGTAGGAAAAATTGTGAAAGCTTTCTGGATTTATTTTATCGTTATTCACCTGTTTTTCCATGATCAGTGCAAACTCTCCCACACACTCCTTCAGTGCGATCCAGTAGACATCAGGGTAGAGGTAGTCCACCCAGCTGGCCATGTACTTCATCAGTCGGATGTCTCTGTCCATTGCCGAGACTATACCAGGATGGAGCACCTTCACTGCAATAGGGATCAGCTTCTGACTCTCAAGAGACGGCGAAATGGCCACTTCTTTGTTGATACTGCTTTCAGAATCAACATTTTTTTCTGAATCGGTTTTACGAGATGGTTTCAAGTATCCCTGATAGACTTGTGCCACACAGCCAGAGCCTATGGGTGCTTCAGATGGAATGCTGAGCCATTCATTCCAGCCTTCTCCAAATTCTCTATCAATGATCTTTGCCGTTTCTTTCCACGAGTGAGGCTCGCAGTGTGTGTGCAACTGAGACATTGCCTGACAAAAGTCCTCGCTAAAGAGATCGCGACGCGTGCTTGCCCACTGGCCTAGTTTGATGAAAGCAGGACCCGCATTTTGAAGGATAAATAACAAGTAGTTGAATCCGAGTTGACTGAGAGAGCGGGCACCAAATAGATAGCTGAGACCATAGAGGAAGACGGCTGGCGAGAAACAAACGGAGAGATAGAAGAAACGAAACACCAAAGAAAATCGTTGGAAGAGAGTCAGGTCTCCTTCTGTGATGTGCTCTGACCCACTCACTATGCCAGTATAGTCGTCAATAGCATCTACAGTTGCAGGACTGGTAGGACCTTGACTTTGGCTGGTATTGGTAGTATCAGTAGATGAGTGCCAGCTCCTTAGCAACGTGTAACTGAGCACACTTGATACCCCTCCCACTGTTAGAATCATTGCAATAGTCCCTAAACCGTATTGTGGTGAACTCAAACGTAACTTGCTACTCACCCAACTCGGCCAGTTTCTCGTCTGTTTGATTCTCAGTGTTCTTTGAGCGAAGGGGATGCGGAGAGCATGACGTGAAGACAACCATGCAGCTGACCTGTTCATTTGAAGGGACACCGATTTTGAGAGACGGAAAACACTGAGAGAGTTGCACAGAGGACATTGATACATCAGTTGAAGTGTTCTCAGAGACATCTTTGACGCACCGAGGAAGAGAAACGAGTTGCATAAGCCACTTTCTTCCAGAAGCGTCTATTCTAAATAATACGCACCTACCCACGTGGTCCAATTTCTATTCCTTCCGGGGTCACTGTGCAGTTAAAATTTGCCAACAAACAAACTACCCCGCAATCATCTTTGTCGTTCATCTTCATCTTGTGCCAAAAGAAACAATGGCCCTTTTAGGTAAGCTCTGCTGTTTACATGTATAATGGGGTGTCTAACTTACTCTGTGTGTGGGCACCACCTATGTAGCTATGTAAGGTCATGCTAGTAGTGGCTTCAGGCTGCCAAATAAGACCTTGACATCCTGGTGAACCCAAACAGTATAAATCATTGTGTCTAGAGTGAGTGAATTCCGCGCTCTCTAATCACCAGGCATTTCTGGCATGCCAGCACTGTAGTCCAGTGGTGTGAAAGTTTACATTGTAGCCAGCTAGTTCAAAAGTTTGGGAGTGTGTTGTTAAAGTTTGACAAAATGGATGAAGATTTTAAGTACTATATCAGAGGTTTGTGGGTTGAAATGACAGCAAGATGGAGTTGTTGTGTTGGCCCATTTCAACCTCTTCTCTGTGTGTGTGTGTTGACCTGTAGGCTTACGCCCAGAGACCACTAGTGAAGACATCTTTTCAGCCTGTAAGGACGGCGATGAATTCTTCTGTAAAGAGTGGATCATGAACCCTGATAATGATATCAACCAAAGGTCAGTTCCTTTACTGTAAACCTAGAGTTGAAATGGCCAAACTTCAACAATCGACTACACACCATTAGTTAAAGTGTAGCTTATTTTTTGTTACATTTCACTCTTGCTTTGTGCAAGAAATGTGTTCACACATGTTTCAGTATACCCTGTGAAAGTTAATGCACCTCAAGAACTAAGCAGTCTAGGCTGATTTCCTTTATAGTCACACACACACACACACACACACACACACACACACACNCACACACACACACACACGCTCCTCTAGTGATCAACACGGGTTCACCCCTCTTCATTACGCCTGCATTCACGGCCATAGCAGCATCGTTGACATGTTCCTAATGAGAGGGGCTCGCACTGATATTAGCAATATGGGAGGGGACTCGCTCCTCCATGTGGCCACCCAGCACGGCAAGTACGAGATTGTTATCAAGGTAAGTTCGATCATCGTGGGCGGGGTTGTTTGTAAGATGAGTTTTGTCTGTCATTAATAATGTTGGAACAAGTTTACTCAAAATTGAAGGACAATGTATCGACCTTATTTGGTAATGTTTGAGTCAGGCTGGTATGCTGCATATTGGACTACTGAGATGAAAGGAAAACACTAGTTCCATTTTGTGTCTTGAGAGCCAATCACTTCAGATGGTAAATAATTTCAACTCTTTTTATTCACTTGTAGATTCTCAAGACCCATCCTGATGTGAACCTTGCTAATGAGCATGGAAACACTCCACTGCACTACGCTGCTTTCTGGAACTTTATCGGAATATGCGAGGTAAGTCATGTGACATCAAAGTATCCATCGTGTGACATCAAAGTATCCATCATGTGACATCAAAGTAGCTGTCATGTGACTATGTACACTATTATCATGTGATCCATGGGCTGTGTTTTGTGTACACTATCAAGATGTTGGTGAAGAACGGAGCTGTGATTGCCATCTCCAACAAGTTTGGTGACACTCCTCTCTCCAAGGCCAGGTCTAGGCTGAGGAAGAAGCTAGAGACACTGGCTAGTGAGTATGGACAAAGCTTGGTGATCGTGCCTCACAAGAGTGAGTAGTTGTAGCAGTAGTAGCACGGACAAGCTCAAGCTTGACATTTTTTTTTACTCTTCTTCTTTGCAGAGGAAAAAGTACAGAGAAAGAATGACTGTAAGTTTTTTGTTTTTGTTTTTGTGTGTGTGTGTGTGTGTGTGTGCCCATGCATTGACTTATGATCCCTACTTATCTCTCACAGATCTTGAGTTCAAACAACGTCAACCTGAAGTGGAAAGAAGTCAGGTGACAACCTCGTTGAAGATTGGACAGGGTAACTACGGAGAGGTATGTGAAGAGACCTATACCAGTCTTGGCAGTATTCTAATTAATACCCACCATATTAGACCTGGAAGGGCTCGTGGAGTGGCCACACTGTGGTTGTCAAGAAGCTGAAGACGACAGGAGATGTGTTCAGATCGGGACAGATGGAGAACTTCCACCATGAGTACATCCGACTACGGTCAGTCATATGACAATTAGTCGTACACCTGTAATGGCCATGTGACTATCATGCACCTTTTGTGTATTTTGTGATAAATTGATGTTTGTTTGTTTTTTCTTGTTTATTTTCAGTATCTTCAACCACGATAAGATTCTCCCTCTGTTGGCTGTCATTGTGGAGCCTCAAGTGCACACCATTAGCATGTATATGAAACTGGGCTCTCTCTACCATGTGCTGCATGACTTGGATTCAGGTACATAGACCCCTTTGCACAGCTTTGCTATACCATCATTATGTATGTACTTTGTTCTCTCTCTCTCTCTCTCTCTCTCTCAGAGATTAAGATCAATCTTGAAGAGGGAGTGAAGTTTGCCAAGGATATTTGTCACGGAATGGGTTTCCTTCATTCCTTGGAGCCTCGTATCACTAGGTTTGATCTCAACCCTCACCATGTCTTTGTGAGTGGACTACACACAACACTCACTTGTAGAATAGTTGTGTTTTATTGTTTGCTATCCGTTCGTTTTAGATTGATGAAGACATGACTGCCAAGTTGGATCTCGCTCACACACGCTTCTCCTTCCAAGACAATGAGAAGTTGTACAGACCAAACTGGACTTCACCAGAAAGTATGTGCCTGTTCACAATCAGTTATTGGGTCATTTTTAAGATCTCTCTCTCTCTCTCTCTCTCTCTCTCTCTCTCTCTCTCTCTCTCTCTCTCTCTCTCTCTCTCTCTCTCTCTCTCTCTCTCTCTCTCTCTCTCTCTCTCTCTCTCTCTCTCTCTCTCTCTCTCTCTCTCTTAGCTCTCCAGCATCGTCCTGAAGATGTTGACAAAAGAGCAGCTGATATGTACAGCTTTGCAATCATTTTGTGGGAGGTAGCAACTAACAAAATCCCCTTCGATGGTCTCTCACCGATGCATGTTGGTGTCAAGGTATAATACCAAACACACAGTGCATATTCTTGCATTCTCTTTCTCTGAGTCTTACTCACTTGGCACTGTATCTATGGGTGCACAGATACACTCAAAACATTTTTACACTTTCTCCCTCTCTCTCTCTCTCTCTCTCTCTCTCTCTCTTACACGCACAGATTGCTAAAGACAATGCCCGTCCTCTCATTCCAAGTTTCGTGAATCATCACTTGCGTAGGATCATTGAGATCTGTTGGAATGCTGACCCAAACAAGAGACCCAAGTTTGAGAAGATCCAGCCCATCCTTGATAAGCTAGAAGTGTCATGAACTCACTTTTTAATACACCCATTTATTGATCAAAAAATTTAGTTCCTTTTTATGATTGTATATATAGACATTTACATTCTAGAATGCTCTTTTTAAGCGAAATTTGTAATTTTGAAAAAAAAAATTGGAAATTTTTGGCGGTGCAAAAAGAACATATACATTAGCTTCTCAGCCATGCATCATGAAGTTCTTTTAGCACTGTCTGGATGTCCGGGAAACATCTTTACAGTTTCAGCAGACACTGGACTCTTTGAGGTAAGGAACTATATAGGCTGATGAAATTATGGAGTGAACACCCAGCTAAAATAATACAGATAATTTATCTGGCCACATACACACACACACACACATAAGGTGGCTCCAGGCCTCCCCTTCATTCATCCCAGTGAAGTGGATCTGTTGAACAGGATTTGCAGACTGGGTACCTACTATCTACAACTGCAAGAGTTCATATCGGAGCAGAATGCAGCCATATTCCACCTACCCCGACACCAGAAGACTTCAGACACCACTTCCTCACAAACAGGTATTAAACCCAAAATTTACGATTTTATGTGTAATAATATTACTGTGATATTTCTATATCCCCAGAGGGTGGTAGTGGGCTGTACAGGAAGGCACTGGCAGGAGCAATTGATCTCATTTTAGATGATTATCGACAAATTCTGGTCCAAGTCGAACAAAAGGTTTAACGATACTACTACAACAATTTACTTCATTAGCACAGGGGCTACTCCTAATAATACTCACACACGTACAGTGCATTCAAGATCCCCACTTGCCTCTCTCGCACTTGCAATCATCGTTCGAGGAGTATCAGTTCCTCCTTCCTTCTCTTGACGGCTGTGTGAAGCACATCCTCAGGAGCAAGCTTCACGGCTGTCAGATACTCAGCTACCTCAACGACCAGTGCTTGTGTGGTGTGCCCATTGTTCAGAAGGCCTTTGAGAGGTAGAGATATAAATGTCCATCGAGTTTGATATCAGATTGTTATTTTAGTATGTCTGACTAATTTTTCTTTTTTAAACTTCTTGTTTCTTTCTCTCTCTTTTTTTTTTCTCTTTTTTTCCTTCTTTTTGGATGTCCATGTTTTGTTTGTTGTAGGATTCTCTGTATCTGTCACGGTGTGTTTTATAAGCAGCTGTCAGCCTGGATGTTGCACGGGCTACTGACAGATGCAAGGGGGGAATTCTTCATTGAGCCTGCCAAAGAACCGTCGACCGAAGCAGAGCAAGAACAGGTGACCACCTTGACTGTAGAGTGTATAGATGAGTGCAAGAGTGCTTTGTGAAATGTCGGACACTAACTATAGATTGTGATGATGTCATTGTCACACAGGCCACTGAAGGTGGTGGTAGTCAGCCTGTGCAAAGAGCAGATGAAAGTGAGAGCTCCTCAATCAGACAAGCTGCTACTAGCAAGTTCATCATCAACCATTCCCTCACCCCCTCCTACCTGCCTATGAGAGTCATTGAAAAGGTATGCTAGCATGCTAATATTATTTTTGTCATTTATATCTACTGAATAAATGTTAGCTTTTTCCTTACTTAAAGTGGACAGTAATATTGTTATACTGCAATCGTATTTGTGTGTTTGTGTGTGTGTGTGTGTGTGTGTGTGTGTGGATTCTCTTTGTGGGAGAAGCTGTTCAAATATTTCAGACTCAAGCTCATGGTAAGCACAGTCTGTCCATCTCTCTCACTGGAGCTGGCTCTCAGCTCAGAACCGATCAGTTCACCTTTGGACGAGTGCTGGCTGGTCTTCAGGAGCGGCCATTGTTCCAGCTGAGAGAGTTTGAGAGTGCTATTGACTCCATTAGAGACCGTGTTGCCAAGGTGATGATGTAATGATTAATTTATAGCTAAATACAATGTTTCTGGAAAATTAGAATGAATGGTTGTTGTTGTTTTTGTTGTTGTTTTCTTTCTTTCAGCATTTGTGGAAGTTATTGGTAGAAGATTCCAACTTGGTCCATCAATTACATGTATGTGTGTGTGTGTCTGCTACAGAGATGATTTTTGTTCAGTCTTCATAGCTAGGTTGATTTCGACTGTGTTTTGTAGGTGATCAAGGACTTCTTTCTTCTTGGGAGAGGAGAGCTGTTCCTGGCACTAGTTGATCTCACCAACAGCTTTATGTCTCAACCTCCCACTTCAACAACACAACATGGTGAGAGAATAAAGCTAACGTCAACAAATACTTTATACGTGTAGCCTTGTTCCCAGGCCTTCTCCAGCACAATATTAGTAATTGATTTACAGAGAAAGCCTGGGTACGATGCTAACTTTACACACCGACACAATGTATGACTGGAGGTATCTAACAACCCCTCCCCCCTTCCCCACACACACTGTCCAGATGTCAATGTTGCGTTCCAACAGGCCATGTTGAAAGTCGGCATGGACAATGAAGAGCTGATGAAGCAGTTCAAGCTGGTGGTGACCCTCCCCCCACACAAGGGGGCCGGAGCGGCATGGAACTTTCTCGGTCTCTCACAAACCGTGGAGTGGCCTCTTCATATCCTCTTCACGCCAACCATGCTTGAGAAGTGAGCAACCCTTTAATTATTAGTCTGTTTGATTTTTTTTTTTTTTAATTTTTATTTTTATTTTTTTTTTTAAATTTTTTTTCATATTTTTGCCTCTTTATACCAATTATGCTGCATTGACTTAAGAAGTGAACAACCCCGTAGTATAATCAATAGCGTTTATCAGGAGCTTAGAGTGCTGCAAAGCAAAGCTCCTGGCTTATTTCCCATCCTTTCTTTGCTATAGGTATGATGGTGTGTTCAAGTTTCTACTGTCTCTGAGAAGAGCTCAGATTGCCCTCCAACAGAGCTGGGCTGTCATGATGCAATATCGCCAGAGAGTGGAGGAGCTGAGGGATGTATGGGAGCTCAGGACACACATGGGCTTTCTCATAGACAACCTGCAATACTATGTTCAGGTAAATAGCCCATGGGCATTTAGATGAGTGTGGTAAATGTAAATATAGCCCATGGACATTTAGATGAGTGTGGTAAATATAATTATAGCCCATGAGCATTTATTTAGTGATGGTTTTTTCAGGTTGATGTGTTGGAAACTCAGTTCTCGCTGTTGCTGGAAAGGGTGAACTCAACTCAAGATTTTGAATCCATCAAACACGCTCATGAAAACTTTGTCACGACCTTACAATCCCAACTCTTCTTCAAACTACCAGCTGTACGTAAAATTATACAACCAACAGGATAAATAGTGTGATGTCAAAATTCTTTTTGTCTCCTCTTATTCCTCTTTCTCTTTAGGCTGCTCACTGTCTGCAGGAGATCATGGAGCTATGTTACTCCTTCAGTTCTCTGCTACAATGGCGTGAAGGTCTCTCCTTCTCCTCGAAAGACAGGGCACAGATTGAAAGGACCGTGACAGACTTCAAGAGACAATCCTCTCTCTTCTTTAAAGTGGTGTCTAGTGTCAAGAACCACCACTCTGCTCCTCACCTAGCCCAGCTGCTACTCAGAGTGGACTACAATAAGTTCTTTAGCACAAATAACCCTCTCGGTGCATCGCAACACAAACACAGCTAGATTAGGTACTACCATGGTGATGTAATCACTTTAAACCATCAATAAGACACAGTATAATATTATAATAATTATTATTTGAACGGCAAAATACAGACTGTTGGTATAAAAATCTCAACCATCAATTGCTGGGTTAGCTATCAGTGCATGTACTGCACTCACTAGTCTCAGTGGATGAGTCACTCTCCTCTGACTCACTCTCTACATTGTCTGTTGACTCCAACACTTGAATGAGTGGAGGTCTTCCACTGACAGCTGCTGTTGCTTCTCCTGGTAGCTTCAATTGACAGCAGACCTCCTCCTCTGCTTCTAGACTGACAGCAGTTGGCTGTGGGGTTGAGTCTCTCAAACTTATTGTCTCTAAAGTCTGTCCTAACAGGGAAATGGCTGCTGTTGACCTGTCAGGTGCTCTCAAATCACCACCAGTTGAAGCTCCTTCCACTTCAAGTTCTTGAGAGACTGCAGGTTCTTTTTTGCCGTCAGTGCTAGTTCTCTCCTCTTCATCTTCTTGCTGGTTGCCACACTGTGACTGTGAGGTCTCTTTCTCTTCTTCCTCAGCTAACACCAGTCTGGCTGCCTGTTCAAGTTCCACCAGCTCCCAACCAACAGAAGAGATGTCAATGGTCACCTTTAGAGAAGCACACAATCAAAATTAGAATTATTATTTCATTCATTTATTATTATTTAGCTGGTAATCGGTGGAGCTGGTAACATGGCTATAGCTGGTAGCATGGCTATAGCTGGTAGCATGGCTATAGCTGGTAGCATGGCTATAGCTGGTAGCATGGCTATAGCTGGTGGAGTTGGTAACATGGCTATAGCTGGTAGCATGGCTATAGCTGGTAACATGGCTATAGCTGGTAACATGGCTATAGCTGGTAACATGGCTATAGCTGGTAGCACGGCTATAGCTGGTAGCACGGCTATAGCTGGTAGCATGGCTATAGCTGGTGGAGCTGGTAACATGGCTATAGCTGGTAGCATGGCTATAGCTGGTAGCATGGCTATAGCTGGTAACATGGCTATAGCTGGTAACATGGCTATAGCTGGTAGAGCTAGTAGCATGGCAATAGCTGGTAGCAATCATGCATCATAGCTTGTTGTATCAGCCAGCTGCCATACAATAATTCACCAGTTTGCTCAGGCTCACCCCACAATGTTTCCATCTGACTAGTTAATTTTCCCACTGTGTTTCTAAAAAATGGACGCTATAGGGGGCATGATCAGTGGGTGCAAGAGTACCCCCATAAATGGATAGTTGATGCATAATTTAATAATAACTTTGTCCTCTCTTGGGAGAAGACGAAAGTCCCATTCCCAAAGTGTCCTTTGTTCGGAGGTTCTACGGTATATTTTCACAAACCTCGTCTAGTTCATCAGCCAACTTTTGAATGGTCTTGGCACTGTAAAATATATCATACGCAACAATTACAGAGAATCATAACAATATCACTCTAAGTGTACAAGATGGTTATTACATGCACATGTGGTGGTATCCATACCTTGACCTTTGAACCCACACACAGTAGTCGGTGACATAGATGTTGTTGAGGATGTAGTAAGGCTCAGAGGAAGAGAGGGTCCTGTGAATGGAGAGCAGACACTGGAGAATCTTTCTCCGACCTAAATACAAAAGATCACGATGTCATCATTACATCATTGCCACACAGTGCCTTGAGGAAGGCGACTAAGGTCTGTTGGTACAATACCGAGTCTGAAGATGTTTCTGGTGTCGTGGAGCACACTCACAGCCAGCTGCCAGTGTCTATAAAGGGGGTAACAGAGAGAGCGACGCATCGAACAGTAGACCACTTCATGGACACTTCCTCGAAACACTTCCAACCAGGAGAGCGTGGAGCTGAGCTTACAGATGGTCCAGGCAGACTCCACCTGAGGGCATATATTACACACGATGTCATACAATGAAAACACCTTCTCATTATAGCCAAGGATTCTTACATTGTTTTCTCCTTCCGTGATGCGATAGTTGTAGGCAAAGGCAAAGATGATGTCGATTAGTCCTAGGTAGAGGATCCTTCTGATGGCCTTATCGAGAAGGTCTGGTGCACAGGGATGGGTTGTTAGTTATGGAGAATAGAGCCAATTATATAGAATGATAGTGATGTAATGTCTATTTCTGGATACATTCCTTGTTTGGCAATTCTTTTAGTTGGTCTCTTTCTTGAGAGGAAACCGGTACTGGTAAAAAGAAAAATTGCTAATAATCTGAATAGCTATATGAATATAATTGTGTGCAACTCTTACTTATATCTGAATCTGGTTCCATTGAAGAAGACCTTAGAAATAAACCGAGACAATTCAATACATTATTGACAGCATTGCAGACATATTCAACCTTGGTAGCGAAGCAGCTTGGGACTGTTTCTTTCTCATTTTGCTCAGCTCGGCAGTCCAAGGTGGTTCAAACTTTAGCAGCACCTCGATATAATCATTATCCATTAGGTCAGCACTGGAGAGGGGGGATGATGTAATGCAAATTAACTCCTGTCCAATCTGGTAAAATGTCTTCACTCACAGATAGTACTCTGGGTCAAAGCTGGCCTCCTCGTGAGCAATTCTTCCGATCCTTCGATCATGTGATGTCATGTGATCTGGATCAGGACAGTCAACAATGCTAGGTATTTCTTCCTGTGTACAAATAACAAGAAAATTGGCCAATTTGAAAGTATGACAATACTTCATGTCGGCAAGCAGTAAAGAACTTTGAAAAATTTTACTTGAAGTTTAGTGAACACTCCTGAATGCTGACTAGCAAATCCATACATGTTCTTTTGATGAGTAGACCCAGGAAATGAGAGATCCTAAACACAACGTAACACAGTGTAATGCAGTGAAACACAATCGACACTCTGGATTCATAATAGATAAAAAAAAACTTTCTTACTTGGTACTTTTCTTCTTCACTAGGCAGCTGTTGTTCCACCTCCCAGTCAAACTCTTCCACCTCTTCCTCAGTATGGTCAGCCTCACCCAATTGTCCGGGGACCCCAGACCCCCCACTAGCTGTACACAGAATCAATCATTCACACACACTGTCCCCTAACCTCATACCTAGGCTCTCCTCTTAGTGCAAAGTCAAAGGAGAGAACCTGGGTACGAGGCTAACTGTCCCCTACACTAACTAATGTCTCACTCGCCTTCATTCACTTCAATCAGTGGTCTCGTGGAAGTCATCTTGTCCAGATCTCTAGCTGGCCTCTTTGAGAGCAGGGTGGTAATCATTCCAAGGTTTTCAAAGTGTTCTCCGTGGTTCAATTTTGGAGCATGAACAACAATGGTCCCTACATACATGTGTTGTTGTCATGGCGATCATTCTCATAATATTAAGTAACTACCTGCCTCTACATCATAGGCTGCCTTCTCACGACCATCCTCCACCAGTTGTCCTGGAAGATGGAGTCTACATGTGTGTGTGTGTGTGTGTGTGTGCATGTGTGAGTGCATGCACATATATATATTGTGAATAAAATATACTGTAAATTATTGAATATTGTTAGTTTTGCTGTTCATACCGCAAGAAGTAAGGCTTGCAGTGAAACTTGAATTCATTGCCATTCATGTAGAAATCTGCTTCTGAAATCTGATGTATAATTTGCATAGAGGGTTTCACACAAGAAAAAAAACGCAAACAGAGGAGTTACCTACCTTGATATATGGAACTCTAATAGTGATGATGATAAACTCTTCATTCTGCTCAATATTGAAGGAGGGGGTGAGCATTGTCTCGAACTGAAAGCTCCAATGATAGTCCTCTTCCAGTCTTGCTGTTTGCAAAAGTCCACGTGGTCAAAATGGAGTGATAAAAAGGTTAAATCGCTAATTATTTAACTCCTTTGCTGCTGGATTTCTGAACATGTGTTTGAGGAAGAGAGGTGTGTGTGTGTGGAGATGTCTTGGAAAGCACCATTGGTAGTGTTCACAGCTGCTACTCTTGTGAAGCTCATGCTCATACCAGCATAGTAAGGTTTCTCATACCCTCTCTTTATAATGTCATCTGTGCATTTCTGGCCTCTCCTTCAGCAAATCTACCGATTTTGAAGTGCATCGGAACTGGTTGGCCATCACACACTCCCTGCCACTGTCACAGTGGTACTATGAGGTGGACAATACACACACACACACACACNACACACACACACACACACACACACACACACACACACACACACACACACACACACACACACACACACACACACACACACACACGTACAATTCCCCTATCACAATCAGGACACCTCAGAATGGACGTTGGACTATCCTCCATTCTTTGCCTGGTTTGAGTGGCTCCTCTCTCAAGTGGCTGTAAGAGTGGACCCACTCATTGTCCAGATAGACTCCCTCAACTACAGCGCCCACACCTGTGTGCTCTTTCAGAGGTTGAGTGTCATCTGCAGTGACCTGGTCCTTCTCTACGCTGTCTACCAGTGAGTAAGAGTGAGTGCAGTGTGTACACACACACACACACACACACACACACACACACACACACACACACACACACACACATTCAATGTATAGCATCACCAATGGAGTACTCCACTGTGTATGTATGTATGTATGTGTGTGTGTATGTAGGTACTGTTGTTATCAAGAATCTATAAGTCCTGATGCAAATGTGGCTTCCAGACGTACTCTCATAGCATCTCTTCTTCTCCTTCTCAACTATGGACTCCTGGTTGTAGACCGTATCCTAGCAACCAGCCACTGTAGCTGCTTCGAATGCTTGCATGCTTGTTTGTGTAATAGTCGGGCAGCTGACCAACTCATGAATATTAATGAAGCATGATAAGCCGGTTATTTTTGTTTGATAATTAGATTTGCTTGAGTAGATTACATAATTAGATTAATTTGTTTGTGAAAAAGGTCACACACAACAACAAGTGTTTGTGTATAGAATTATGTGCCGATTCAGCATTTTCCATCGTGTTCTAGTTTCCTTAACCTAGTACTATTTGTGTGTATATTTTGTTCAGATATTCATTTTCAATATAATGGATTTCTGTTTGGTATTCTCACTCTCTCTATTGTACGACTCTTACAGGTCAGTCTCTGTTGTCAACTGTTAATTAGAAAGAATTAAAATTGAATAACAAAAACACAAACAGCCAAGATTAATTTTACCCAAACTTCATTTGTTCTCTGGTCAGTGGTCGTGGTACGTGTACCTCAATTTGAAGGTCATGTACCTCATAATGTTTCCCTCAGAGTCGCTCCAAACCACCTGTTCTAACCCCAAGCCTGTGTAGGAATTGATGTTCTAATGTTCCTAATGGGCCATGTTTGTTCACTGGTATTGTACCTAGGCCTGTTTTATAACCCTCATTCTCAGGTTCTCTTCTCATTGACTATTTCTAGTGGTTAATTTTCATGATGAAGTAATGCTAATGTTGTGTAGTTAAGTTGGCGGGTAGATTATAATGCTTTGTTGTTGAAATGGTATTTATTTGTACTAGCCTCGTAAACCAGGCCCTCCTGCTGTATATGTTGCTATTTGGGGAAGGCCTAGTTTACGAAGCTTAGTAGTATTATACCTTAGATAAAGGTTATATTTACCTGTGCATACATCTTTGTATTTTACTTGCAGTGTAGATATCTGGAAGGAGCTTTCTTCTTTGCTGTTCTACTCAATTTCAAGCACATCTTTCTCTACATTGCTCCTGCTTATTTCTTCTATCTCTTAAGACAATATTGCTTCAATTTTGCTCACCCCAAGCCCAAATCTTCACCACCTCCTAAAGAAACTCGAACAAAGAGAAAACAAAAAACTTCCGGTTCTTTTTTGAAGAACTTCTTGCCTCTCAATTTTATCAAGCTCGGAGCATTAGTCCTACTCATCTTCCTTGTCTCTTTTGGCCCATTCTTGTACTTGGTAATAGTCAGTCATTAGTATTATTGTAGTGTTATGGCATGTGCCGTTAATTCTCATTTCTCCCTCTTTCTCTCAGGGTCAGTTGAAACAGGTCTTCTCTCGTCTGTTCCCCTTCAAGAGGGGATTGTGCCACGCCTACTGGGCTCCCAATGTTTGGGCACTCTATAGCTTCGCCGATAAACTACTGGCTGTGATTGGTCAGTTTGAAATCACCTGACTGTACTTGTGTTTCGTATATCCACTCACACCGTCTCTCTCATTCTCTGTCTCTCTGATCAGGAATCAAGTTGGGGTTGGTATCACAGTCTTCACTGCCTGGGTCTAGCATGACATCGGGCCTGGTCGGTGAGATGCAGTTTCATGTCCTTCCTTCCATTCCTCCGTGGTTCACTCTTCTCCTATCACTGCTAGCCATGATGGTGAGGAACAGACAATTTTATTCTATTTCAATTCAATTTACAAACAATTCCAAACCTAAAGGAACTCTCATTATGCCTGCCCATACATATAAGTGGCTATAACAACAGCTGAGTGACATTTTTACTCTGAACTCATGCACTGAACTGGGTTGTGTTGTTCTGCAGCCTGGTTTGGTGCAGCTGTGGAGAAGACCTTCCTGTGTGGGACTAGACTTTGTAAAGAGTGTGACAATGTGTGCGTACGCCTCATTTCTCTTTGGCTGGCATGTTCACGAGAAGGCCATATTAATGGTCATACTACCGATGAGGTGAGGGACTGGACACATTGGTTACCATTTTCTACAACTAAGCTCTATATTTTTATTGATACTTACTCTGTGATTGAAATTAATAATTATTCCATGTAGCCTTCTGATCATAGAAGATGCAAACTACGTCAGGCTCTTCCTTGTTCTCTCTACAACCGGACACATCTCTCTCTTTCCTCTGCTCTTTAAACCAGCAGGTGGGTAGATAGGCACACACATACATACACACACACACACACACACACACACACACACACACACACACAGCATTCAATGGCCACATCCGTACAAACACTCTCTCACTCACTCACTCACTCACTCACTCACACACAAACTATGTTGCACACTCTCTCTTTCTCACACACATGTGCATGTATGTCTGCTGTGGATGCATGGGCTAGGTATCATGACAGTCACACTAGTGTAGCTGTACAACTCTAGACTCTATAATTGAGTGACCAGTGTGTCTAAAGATAAGGGTGTGTGTTGCTGCTTCTTGCACACATGTGCATTGACCCTTGGCCTCAAGGAGCTGGGATGCACTAGATCTGGTGCACATGCAGCCATGCTTCTATGTTAGGTGTGTAAGGTGAGCAAGCTCAAGTGGCAGCATTGTGTGGTGTTATGGGTAACCACCTGCGCAGGTGGGGATATTAATCAAGACCAGCTGTGTGTTTGAATTAAAACAAAAAATGGAATTATTTCTGATTGAATTTTGCTTTGATTGGCTATCTTATGTAACATTTGGACAACACCTACTTAAGTGTACCTCAGGGTAACCTCAATTCACTTTGTTGCCATGGCAACACCACTATTGTTGCTATAGAAACCTACCTGAAGTTCTTCCTGTTTGCTACCTGTTCTCTGTTGACAGTCACAGCACTTCAGACCATCTTGAGGTAAGTGGCTCACAATTGACGCTAATTCCTTCACACACACTTTCACAGCTTCACTTTTTGTGTTTGTTGAGAACAAAGTGTTGGATTTGGGCTAGGTGCAGCTAGTGGCCCTTTTGAACATTGATCGGTCTCTCCCTCTCCACTTATTAGTTGTCTGTCTTCTGTGAACTTACTCTAATAGATTTCCCTTAGTCTATTGATTACATTGGCCCCTGTTCTCAGTAGATGTGGTTTAAGAGTGAGTCTATTATGGCTCAATAAATTAAAGTATTAAGCTTTCTCATTTTCTCTTTTGTTGGTCATATCATCGACATGCCAATTCAACGGTGTTATGTCTATCTTTACAAATTATCCCCAAACCTGAACGAACCCTTCCAATACCTACTCAGGCATGCAAGTATCAATAGTAAATTGGCGGCAAAAGGCCGAGCCTCTGTAGGTGCCTACATGACATGTACAATTTGCATGACATGTTCAAGTTGCAAGGTATTGGGTAGATTATGTGTATATATAGTTGTAAGCACATGGGAATACTGGTGATTGGAATTTTTGTGGGCGATGATTTGTAAACCCTGGTTTTACCGTTTTGTTCCTGTTTCTCACTCATTCCTGATTAACAGAGCTCACACTAACTATATTATTACTAACTGCTCTTTATCCGGCTATGTATGCTCACATGTAGCGCTTCACTTTGAAAATTTGTTAGCGTTTAGTGCCTTGTAAAGATTTTTAAGCGATTCGGTAAATATAAAGCTTCTTTGTTTTTCGAGCAGCTGTTTCTGTGGAGCGTCGCATTAGCTAGGTGACCTTGTTTCTGTGAAGTACGGGTTGGTTCAAAGATGTAGCTGAAGCTGTAGGAGAAGCAAACAAGTTATAACAACACCAAAACATCAAGACGGCCTTAGACAGTATCAAATGAGATTAGGTCAGTGTTGCTAATTATGTGAGTTGGATGCCATCTGTTGTAATGGCACGGTTTCTATGGAGACTAAATTAGTGACTTTTGCTGTCAACAATTCCCCTGTAGAGGTAGTCAATGTATTGAATGACAAGCAAAGCCCTAAAAATACACTGTGCGCATTGTGTAGCTATGTAACTGCAATGTTTCTTTTAATTGGATTTCTCTCTAATTGAATCATCTAATTATCGATTTAAAAGTTATGTCTTTGTGCATTGAAATTTCTTATGTGACTGCACTGTCAGTATATGTAATATTATCTCGTATAGCACAAGCAGGTGTACCGTGTGCCTCCAGGAGACAACAGTGTATCATGTGTTGTCTGAACGATAAATTTGTCCCGAGTGTTGCTGTGCTAACAATGCAAAAAGATTTTGTTGTGATTGTGGGCATGTGTTTGCATTAAGACAAGGTATGTAGCCTGTTCCCAGGCTCTCACCTTCGATCTTACACTCAGGTAAAGAAGGAGAATTCTTAGAAGCTTGTTGAAAATTAAACCATCTTTTGCAGCAGTAACTGGAATGGCAAACTATACATGTAGCTAGATGTACATAGCCATGCAGGCTTTCATTTGGGCCATTCCACACATGAGAGTATCAAACTTCACTCTAGTTGTGCAGATATGAAGGCTCTTTGTAGTATGACTGTTAACCAATTGTTGATTATTGTGTGTGTGTGTGTGTGTGTGTGTGTGTGTGNTGTGTGTGTGTGTGTGTGTGTGTGTGTGTGTGTGTGTGTGTGTGTGTGTGTGTGTGTGTGTGTGTGTGCTCTAAAATTGCATCACAGATCCTTTTTGCAAGCCTGTTGTGTATACATAAAAACTTTTGTTCCACATGATAATCACATGCCCCATATAATATTTTGCTTGTTACAGGTCTTCTATACAGAGTTCAAACAGCCTTCAAGAGACCATGAGTCCTCTCCCAGCTCAAACTCCTTCCGACTTTCAATCCCGTGATCTTTCCCCACCCTCTCCCTCCTCTCATGATAATCTTCTCTACCAACTCTCTTGGCTCGAGACACTCTACGTGACTTTCCTGATCATGGTGCAGCTCTACTGCCTGGGCGTGCACAATTGGTTTGGTTTTCTGAGGCGGTTTGAGTTTCTCCCTCTCTTGCTGACCTCTGTTAGCTGCTCAGTGGGTGTGGTGTGGACATGGCTGCGGTTTAGTCGGCAAGTCTTGACTGACTGATGCATGAATAGCCTAGCTGATTTAATTTGTCAATTGTGTAAATAATTTTATTGAAGGCTATAAATTATGTATGTTTGTATGTAGCTCTCAGCCTCTTATACTGCAATATCATGGATGTCAGCCATGTTATAATTAGTTTTTCCCCCTTAAGATATTCATCATGCACTTCAGAATTGAGTTGTACTAATTTTTTTTCTTTTTCATTTTCTAGTTGCAGCAGAAACAACAAAATACATGAAACATGTGACAATTCTTGACAATGTGAACTTGATACAAAAATCACCAAAAACAACACATTTATATACACAAGCGAGCGGCAAACAAACAACCTAATACACACACAAAAACACAAAAGACACACACTTAGTACACAAAAAAAATCTAAAAAGTGATTGCCAAACCATGATTGAAGCTGTAAAATGCATCGTAGCATTTTGTCATTGTATTGAGGGGGATTGGTAGGGTAAGGGAGTGGAGTGGACTAATTGAGTGCACCTGTCCCACTGAATGTTTTGGTCATAGAAAAATGTACGTCTCCTAATATGATGATCGAGGTAATACCTGTTGCAGTTGATTTCACCCTAAAGTTTTTGTTGCAAATTCTTGCATGATGTGATCAGTGAGGGAAATTGAGTCTGAAAGAGATCGAAATTGCTCAGTTTTTGTGTTTTTTCTTGCGATAATTGTGCTAAAGTGCAATAGTGAATGTTGTATTTTGTTTTGCAGCTAATTTGCACAGTCAAGCTATATCAGCAATGTCCCCTCTCAAACGGCCTGAGCTATGCACATTCAAACACCCTATATCGACGATACTCCGTCAGAGTCCTGTTATCGGGTGTAGTCCTCTTCTCTCGTCGAAACACCTCCTTTGTGGCGACGCACTGACAGTGGCTGGTTCGACAGAGCTGAGGTCGCCAGTAGAGCACCCCACTGCTGTCCGGGAGGCCCAGCTCTCTCATCCCACACACTCTGACCTTCCTCGAACCAGGATCGCTCTTACTGTACAACTTGCAGCGAGAACTCTGCAGAGGGAGGGAACACAATGAAGAGAAAGAGATTATGAATTGGACAACAATATGTTTATTGTAGCTACTAACAGGATATCTCAGTAGCAGGACTAGATACATATATTTTCTCAGTGTTTTTTGTTTTGTTTTGTTTTGTTTTGTTTTGTTTTGCAACCTCTCTCTCACCTTCAAGAATGGTATCTCTATTGGCGAAGGAGTCGACATTTGCATTGGCGAGTCGTTCTGCATGTCGTCTCGATCAGGTACTGATTCTGGAGGTTGTGGCATTGCTGTCACTGGTAGGTCACTCTCATCATAGCCACCCTCTTCCCCAGCTGGTGCTGCTGGAGCACACTCTATCTCAGACAGAAGAAATGCTAGTAATCCAACTGATATCAATAGGCAGAGCAGTAATGGCCATCTCAGTACATCCATCTTCACCAGTTTGAGACTAAAGTGAGAAAGAATAGGTCATTGATAACATCTTGGTATTGAAAATCAGTTTCCAGATTTTTACCATGCATAATTAGTCTCGCTAGCATTTTTTGCGGAGAGTCTGGCTAGCAAGACTAATGCATAATATGCAGTTTGCTTCAGTATACTGTCAGATCCATACATGCTTAATAGATACTTACCACTTTGCCAAAGATTGCTTGCAAGTCAATTTCCAGCTCATGGTGGACCTCTGACTGTGCAGAACAAACGTTTTTATAACATCTAGAGCTTTTTAATTGAATCACCATAGAAATGTGCTGCATGCATGCATGCAACAGTGAGTCACTATTAATTCTGCAGCTGTTCATTGGAAGCCTGACTAATACCACAGGTAATGGCTCAACAGGAATAGCAACCAGCTGTTCTGACCGTACAAATGCGTGGGTTACAGCCAACACTAAGGTCAAATAGTTGTGTTTTCAGAACAAAAAGAGAAATAATGTGCATGCATGCATGTATATGTCATGTATGACATCATTACTACTAAACTGTACAGCTGTATAGTTGATGTTGAATATTACAAACACATACACACACACAAACTGTGACACACACAATTCAACCTAAAACTAACAACAGTTCAAACATTCCGATCATCGAAAAAGGAAGCTGTACAATGATAAAAAAGCAAGACAATAATTATTACAAACAGCATTAATAATTTCGACTATAGTTATCAACTGACTATAGATTACCTATAAGGGTATCCACTGTACTTCATTCTGAAGATTGACAGCAAGTAGCCAAATATAAGGACCACAAGACCCAGGCCTACCATTGGAGTGACTGGGTGGGTGCAAAAGAAAATTTCAGTGTGATATATAGGTACAAAGAAGTATTGGGAAGCTGCCAATGATAATAGTAATGCAAAACCAATAATTTTTCTAGTATCAACACTTGTGTGTATGTCTCTTACATTTCTGAATACCCATTTCCTCGAAAAAAGCAAACTTCTCGTTCATCAGTATCATTCCACATGAAATGATACCATCTTATGGAGAAAGAGAGAGAGAGCATCACAAGGAACATCAAGGAAACAACAACAGTGCAACAAGTAGCAGAACAAACCAACATTTAGCCTCAATCCCAGGCACACATGGAGCACTAGAGGGCTAGTATTTTCTTAGCAAAAAAAAATCACAGAGACTAGGAACAAGGTTAACTAGCATAATATTATAAGCCCTTGCAAACACTTTTAATTATTGATCAATTGGAGGATACAGAGCAGGAGAATGATGTACGTCTCTGCAATGAACTGATACTGACTAGTGCCACTGAAGTATCCCTACAGTATATAGTGCATGTGTGTAGCATGTGACTATCATGTGATAGACAACGTGAATAGGTATTTGAGACTCTTACTGTTTCACCAGTCTGTGGGTTACGATGGGCAAATGGTGGTCCACGAATATGGTTCCACATTTGACCAGAAATCATCACAAATATCCACACCTATCATATTTACACAAGTGTGTGCATGGGGGAAGGGGAGGGAGAGAGAGAGAGAGAGAGAGAGAGAGAGAGATGGGCTAGTGTTCCATCCACATGAGATGCACAAGGACCCACCATGGCAGCCATGGCCCAGTAGCGAGTGTCATAGAGAACATGGAGGTTCTCTCTCTTGAGGTAGCCAACGATGGTGGCCACTATGATGACAGGAATCCAGATCATGAGAAGAGTGTAGTTGGGAGGACGCATGATTGAGATCTGAACACACACAAAAAAACATGTGAACAATGGTACATGTAGCTAACCATATCGCCATCACAAAGACACACACACACACACACACACACACACACACACACACACACNACACACCAACTACTATCGCTAGAATAGTCACCTGCAACGATATAATAATTATCATAGGGGCATAGTCTAACTTCTCCTCCAATGTAACTTACAATAATGAAGAGCCCTATGACTAGCAATATGATCATTTTTTTCCAATTGTTTTTGCACCACTCGCACTTCTGAGCAACATGGAGACTGAGCAATGACTGAAAATGAATGTGTGTGTGTGTGTGTGTGTGTGTGTGTGTGTGTGTGTGTATGATTGTGGGTCTGACTGATAGTCAACAGAGAATAAGGGTGTGTACAAAATGTGTTCACCATTTCTTTCGCTAGCTCTCCAGAGAATTCATTATTCATAGCAAACGGAAGTGCATTCTGTACAGAGTCACTGTAGGCGTCTAGAAACCTACACAAGGACAACCTCTTTCACAGCTTGAATGGAACTAGATCTCTTACACAGTGCTCAATGAAAAGGAACTAAAATGGCTTACCGATGTTTAATGTATTCCAGAAACAAAAAAGCTTTTGATCGTTCAAAATCCTAGAAACAAATGGAACACAATCAACTACCACACAAACATCACGAATAAAAACAAGTTGTGCGTGCACGAGATAGTGTGTGTGTGTGTATGTGTTTTTGATAACGATGGAACTCATGGGCTATGATCAGGCTGTCAAACAGTTGATTTGGTGAGAAATATGCTGGTGAGTATATGCAGTGTTACATGTATGTAATGTGAGCAACTCACATCATCTGTGATGCACAGGTACACAACTCCATCTTCACAGATATAATGATACATGTAACTGAGAGAGAGAGATAGAGAGAGATAGAGAGAGAGAGAGAGAGAGAGAGAGAAGTACACTGTAACATTTTCATTAAATGTAGACCAATGACTCACTCTCCAGATGCGTAGGTCATTTTCCCATTACTTTCCAATGGAATATTTGTGAGAACCCGTTCCACAACTTCACCAAAGTTACCGTGACAACAAGCATAGTGGACGAGAATGACATTGCCCCTAGCAATCATGCTGTAAATGATTCCCAGGGTGTAGGTAGAGAGAGACACCCCATCAGCATTGATGGGGGTCCTGAGAAACCGTGGAGAAGAGGAGGACATCCTTTGAAGTAACCTGAAAGGAGGGAGAGAGAGAGAGATTTGGTTAAGTATTAGCTCTCAACCGTGACTATGTTAGAGATATTGTGACCACGAGGCTCCTAGTAATGTCTACTGTTCTAGATACCGAGGAACTTACCACAAGTCGTTGCAAATCTCTTGTACCAACACCAAGACCATAGATATATTATCTATGGTTTGACTCCACCCCTATGTCGCCATGTGACCTTAAAGGTTAAAGTTCAACTAGTAAAATGCTGACTCGACGATTTAGTTAAAATTTTAACCTCTTTACTGTTGAATTCCCAATGCAGACATGTCTGGAGAAAGCAGATTGCAAGTAGTAAGCTCCTCAAATAAACACTATGTGCATTAATCAATATGCTGTTGAATTGGCTATTGGACAGGTTCCACTGGATGATCCAGATGACATCACGTGCATGACGTTTGTGATGTCAAATGAGGACCACACCCTCGGCAATGCACTCAGATACATCATCATGAAAAAGTGAACACATTCACATCCTTTTTTTTTTTTTTTACAATCATTGTATTCCCTTTTTTTCTTCTTTCCTTCTCTTTTCTCTTTTCATTCCTCTATTTTCTCCCTTTCCCCTCCCCATTTTTTCCCATCCAGTCCTGATGTAACGTTCTGTGGTTACAGTGTTCCTCATCCTTCAGAGCAAAAGATCAACTTTAGGATTCAGACCAATGGTATACACCTATATCACTAGTTGTGTTACCATAGCAACATGTTGTCTCTGTCTCCATCAGGTATCCCAGCAACAGAAGCGTTGATGAAAGGCCTGCAGGATTTGAACGATTTGTGTGGGCATGTACTGGACACATTTGAGGTAAGTAAGTTTCTCTCTCTCTCTCCACACATACACAATACTCAGTATATTATATTCTGCATGTATTTGTTTCCTACCACTTGTACACACACAATCTCATGGTTGGTAGGAGAGTGTGTCACAGTTTAAAGAGGAGGAGAGACTGCAATCTATGACATCATCACAGGAAGATCAAGTACAATAATCTATTTGTCAAACTCAAATCACTTGAATTTTCAGATTACTCTCAAATCTATAAATAATCAAACTGGTGAGCACAATAATGTTAGGATGAAACTTGAATAAGAAACAAAAATTAATAATAATTATGTCAGGTTTGAAGGTCATGCTGTTCCTGGCACAGGTTTAGGTGGTGGGAGTGGCTTGGGTTTGAGTGCTGGTTTGGGCGGAGCTAGCTTCGGCCTCTGATGATGTAATCCTTCACTAGCAGCAGCAGGTGGGAATACTGTTCTTGCATGACTCGGTACTGGTTTAGGTATACCTGCTCCTGGCTTTGGTTTACGAGACACTGGTGGCTTTGTGCCACCTTGTGAGGAAGGTTTACTAGCGACTGGAGGTGGACAAGGTTTTGTTCGATCTTTGAAAGGTTTGTTGGCAGGAGGAGGTGGAGTTTCTTTTTTCACTGGCACACTCGCCTGCTGTTTAAAGTTGGTTGGTTTTGCAGTTCGAACAGGAAGCACAGGCTGAGCACCAGGCCGAGATGATGCTGAGATTTGTGGTGAAGGTGAGGTTTTACCAAATTGAACTGGTTCAAAAATAGGCTGTTCTGCTTGTAATTCATCACCTTCTGCAAAACTATAGTGGTTGCTCTCATCGTCGGGACTCATTGGTGCAGACTTGGACCCGATGGGGGACACCTGATGACTGCCCCTGGGAAATGGTTCGCTAATTGACCGATTTGCAGGAGGAGGGGGTAATGCATCTCTGTTTGCTGTTCTTGAGGGTAATGGCGGAGCGTTGTTTCTAGCAGGTAGTGAAGGAGAGAGGTTATGAGTTGATCTGGGAGGTAGAGGAAGGATGTTGTCGGGACTAGGGGTTCTCGATTTAATGCTGGGTGCTGCAGGAGTCGGTGATTTGGCTCTGAGTTTGTCGGAGGCTTGAGGATGTCTACGAGGTATGGGAGGGGGAGATTCCCCTTCGTTAGCGTGATTGTCTCGTGGGGGTAATGGAAGAGGCGTGGCATGGGTTCGCAACACATCCCGAGACGGAAGAGGAGGAGGGGAGGTCTTCGGGAATCCTGGAGACAATGGAATTTCTTCCGTAGACCTTGATCGCTTCATCCGAGGTGGACCACTTGTAGCTGGTATTTTGTTGGGTGGTTTTTTCAAAGGAGGAGGTTTTGGACGATCTTTTGAAGGTGTGGCTACTTTCTTTTGACCTCTAGTCTGATCTCTTGGTGGTATGGGGAGTGGAGGTTTGGAAAGAAAATTTTTTCTCATTTTTTCATCGTGTTCCCTAGATTCCTCCGGCAGGGGAAGTGGAATGTCTTCGTTGACTAGTCTATTGGCCGTTTCAAAGTCCAAATACTCCTGTGGAGTACTCCCATCTGCCAGTTCACAATCAATATAACCTTCGTCATTTTCATCAGAGCCTAACCTCACAGCTGGATTCAACATGGGTACGCTCTGTTCCTCACCAGGATAGTTTATTTCTTCGTAAGGCAACTGGTTGCTGTCCTCGTGCCAACTCAGCGATCTCTGAAATCGGTCTTGATCTCCACCATAAATCTCTTGTCTTCGTTCTTGGAGTTTCCCTTTAAACTTTGGATCGTTGCTAACGTTTATGCCGACACCCAATCCTCTCAGTCCAACCATTCCCTGACTTCTACTGAGCAGATTTTCACTGCTGTTATGATGTTTGAGTGGTTTTGCTGGTTTTGCCGGTTTTGTCGATTTTGGAGGTGGAGGCATAGGTTTCTTGGATCCACTGTGATAAGAATCACGCATTCTTTTATTACTAGGGGTCTCCCGCTGTGGGAGGGCTCTCCCTTCGCTCACTGGCCGACCCATTGGCGGTATGGCAGGAAGAGGACGCTTCTGTATCGAACTATCATCGCTAGGTGATCTTCGAGAGGGCTTAACGGGAGGAACAGGAGAGCTCGAAGAAGGCATCTCGATCACTTCAAAGGATTTGGGTCTTTCTAACGATCTAGACCACTTCTTTGCAGGTCTGTTGGGTTGGGGGAGGGGAGGGGGGTTAGCCGAGGGATTCCACAGTGGAGGCGGACGCTTGTTCATATCGCAAAGAGCAGATTCGTCTAGATTGAAATCTTCATAGAACTGTTCCGGTTGGTCATCGTCACTCTCACTACAATCGTCCACAGCTGTGTTGTGTGTGAGTATTTCCTCGTACATCTGTTGTTCTTCGTCGACATTGAGAGCTGAGGTGTTAGCCGGGGGTTTTGGAGGAGGCAGGGGAGGACGCAGTGCTGGCTTTTTTAATGGCCCATGTTGAAATGAAGAGTCACTCGAGTTACTTGAATCTTCTTCTTCGTCAACTGAATGGTGTGTGTGTGTTTGTGAGTGTGTGTTTGTGTGTAATGTTTACGTTAGTGCAATCAACAACTTGACTATCATAATCATTGTTGTTTTCACAATAGTAAATTACTTTTTCTTGCGAAACACTTGTAAACACAACACCACACACACACACACACACACACACACACACACACACAAACAAACATATACCTGGGGTAAATCCACACACTCGTGCCAGGCACTTGACCCAATCGTTCATATCACTCTCACTGAAACACTCAAAGAAATAATCTCGAGTCTTTTCACCGCTCTTAACAGTGAGCTTGATGACGAAACCTTTGTTGGGAATTGGCAGAGGCGCTGTCATGTCCTCACAGTGCTTAAGATCGATGGTCTTGCGATAATCTGTTGGTTTCTTCTCGTGTGAGGAATAGTACTCCATGAGCCGAGAGGACCACAGGACAAAGTACCGCTTGTGCCATTGCTGTGTGTGTGTGATGTAATAATGNCACACACACACACACACACACACACACACACACACACACACACACACACACACACACATACACACACACACACACACGTACTTGAACTCCAGTTCTGTCTGCTATCCACTTGCCTAGTGGCTCTGCTTGGTAGCCATATCTATTGAAAGAAAGATCCCGTGTGATGCATAATTGTCACACAATAAACAAGAAAATTCTTCTTCCTGTAAGCCGACTCACTTGGCTATGTCATACTTGTCTTCCGGTTTACGTTTCCCAGATGCAGGGAAATGGAAATAAGTTGGTGCTGTGGTCAAGTGAAGCTGTGTGTATGTATGTATTCACCAAGGGGGAAAAGGGACAAACAAAATAATATACATAATAACTGCAGAGCCTATAGTCATTCTTACCTGTTGAAAAGCGTCCATCCCATCTTCATCAATATCTATCATGACAAAGAACAGTTCGGAGGAGTACTCTTGAGAGTAGCGCCATGAGTTAGCCAGGATAGTGAACTCTTCGTGAGCCTCTCTACACAAACACAAGAAAAATTATTCAAACAGAGCAAGGACTTGAACAGAGGAGCCATATAATATATGCATAAGAATTTTGCTGTGTTGAATTGAAATTCTATATAAAGCCCACTGTACCTGCACACAGCACATTGCCTGTGTGGTTTCAGCGCAGTGAACGTGGCAATGACGGAGTAGTTGCGAGGTTTGCTCCTCACGTAGGTATTAAACTTGTCCGAAGAAAGGGTGATGATGGAACGCCTTGAACTCCATTCAAGTAACTGACTGACACGGTTCTCCAATTTAATGGAATTCTGTGAAGAAATAAGTATAGATACGAGAGTCGTAACACAAATACGGCAGTCATTCTTCTACCTTGGATGATTTCTGCCCAGCTACCAGCCAGGCCAACGTGAACAGCAGACCACAGAGGAGACACTGTGAAACCTTCATGTTTGCAAACCACGTGGGACTCCGGGGACACTATATATAAAAATTTAATCGGGACCCGTATGAAATTTAGAATTAATCCCCTGATCGACCACCATCCCCTCAGCCCTCATGTAACAGCAACAAACTGAAACAAAACAACAAAAAAAATTCTATCAGCACACTAGCAGCATAATTTTGCAATTTTCACTATAATCTATTGGGCAGCTGCTAGTGCCACAACAGTGAAATGTAGTTCAGATGGATCTCTGGCCATAAAGTCCTGGCAAACTTTAGCTCCATCCTGTAGTAGAAGTAAGCAATGAATTCAGTCACTAAATACCTATACGCACATTCTCTTTTTGCTCACACACCTTCAAAAAATCAGCTGGTGTTGTCGTACCATGGTTAATGGCATAGTCTTTACGGCCATCTACATTATGTCATAGCAGCATAAACAGTAAGTGAGTAAGCGCCATTATTATAGCACAATAAACACTTTATCATTATATCAACTTACCTAGCTCATACAAGTGACCATCTTTGTGGACCAAACAAATAAAGTGTAGCTTAACATCTTCATCTGGTGCAGGAGGCTGAGAAAAAAAAAAAAAAAAAAAAAAAAAAAGGCAGTAATACACATTGTATAAACTTATAGTCACATCACCCACTACTGACACATCTAATTTCAACAACATGCAGTAGGAAGCTAGTCTGAAGTTGTGAAACTTACTGCTGTATCTCCTTCTTGAGCACTAGCTTCATGTGCTTCAGAAATGCTCTGGAAAAAAGTAGTAAAATAATCGAACTGACCACAGGATAACCACACACTCTGACCCATCAAAGAAATTATGCCCACTTTTCTTTTGCAACTTACCATTCCTCCCACATCATCAGCCTCCAAGTATTCAGCCCTCTCTTGGGGTGTCATGGACTTTGTCCTTGCAAAAAATTCCTTTAGAAATCCATCTTCTACATTCCAAAACAAACAAACAAACAAACAAACAAACAAAAACTCTCCGCATAATGCAGGGCATTCAATCAATGGTCATACATATACAAAGACATTTGGCATACTTAGATTGATCGTATCTGTACAGTTGCCAAGTGCATGTAGGAGACCAACTGTTCCACAAGCGTTTCCAATGGTCTGCTTCATGTAGAACAATGATGGAGACACCACTTGTCCTTCTTTGTCAATACGAGACTTTTCTTCCTTCTCAAACTTTACCATCTACATTCACAAGGAGCAAAAATAGAAACTGAAAGCTTCTTTGTACGAGTAAGACACACCCACCTTCTCATTGATGGGAAAGAGGAGCAATAGAGCGATGCAGGGTTGTGGAATCATGGCAAGGAGATCAGGGTCAAAGCCAAACACATCACAGAACATAAACGTTGGCTCCATACCAAGGTTGGCAACATACTGTAGAGGGAGTGTAATAGATATGATAAATTCATGCACTTGTATCGGTATCAACTGTACGACGAAGAAGACACTTGTTTGACTGTGGTGTAGCATAGAACCACATACTCACTTTGTTCATAACCTGCAAAAGGAGCAAAGAGAGTTGAAGATCATATATTCATCATTGTACATACACTAACATCGGGATTAGCCTCCAGAGGCAACCACTTGTCAGACTTCTGCTTCTCAGCCTCAGCCATCACTTGTTTTTATGCTGAATCAGCACGATAGAGTGCAAAGGTCAAACCGACTCCCTGCACACGTGGAGTGTAGAACATGGCTAGTTTCATCTCCAAGAGACCTAGTATACTATGGCTATTGAGGAGTGAATTCTACCACTGGAGAACTGTAACTACCATCAGCTTTCCGTTTCACTCAAGAAGCATCACTCATCCTTCAGCTAAGCCTCATGTCACAAACTATTCTTCAAGTCGTCTCTTCTCTACCAGTCAGGCTAGCAATGATAAGAAAAAGATGAGTTTTGAAGAGTATAGAAAACTGAGAAAGACTTTAAAATTGCGAGCAAGGTTGGCAGGTATCCCTCTGGCATTTGTTGGTATGGGCATCTCATCATTTGTGCATGTTCAACTCAACCCTCGGTTGTTTGAGATGCAGCAGGAAGAAGTCGAACTAATCATGTAAGTTTGTTTGAGAGAGAGAGAGAGAGAGAGAGAGAGAGAGAGAGAGAGAGAGAGAGAACTTGTAAATTTTACTCATATAGATGTGTTTCACTTACCTGTACGTGTGCGTAATATAATGCTCTCACATGTATGTCCATAGGGGAATGGATCCCATTGCCATTGCAGTTCTGTCTGGTGTGGGCAGTGGTATCATTGGGTTCATGATGGGAGGGGCCCTGTTCACTGCCACGTGGAGGATGCTCTTTAAACAACAAGCAACAGAATTGGACCAGGTATGATACATAGTGGCTGTCCTATAGCTGCTCACAGAAATTTAGTTATTTGTAGCCCATAGATATATGCATGCACACACCCACATACCCACTCACCCACACACACATCCTCACAGCTAAACAATGACTTCCTCAATCGTATCCAAGGGAAACGTTTCTCTGGTGTCAACAAGTACGAGGATGACTACTATGCAGACAAGGTACTCACTCTCAGTGACTACAGACAGTGGGTGAGGCAACAACAAAGAAGAAAAGAATATGCACAAAATACAAACACTTAAAAACAAAACAGCAAATCTATTACTGTTCACAAACTAATATTATAAACTGCAAGTGGAAATAATTAAGTTTGTATTTCTTTTTGTGGATGTGAGATGTGAGATTCAGTTTTGCTTCATTTCATGGAATTGGTCTCGGCTCTCCTCCTGAAGAGGTCTGGATAATGCTGAGCAGCTGTAATCGTGTGTGTAAGAGAAAGATTTTTTCTTCTTGTTGAGGGGGGGGGGGGAGTGACCTAATACTAGCCTTGTAAACCAGGCCTTCCTTGCTTTCATTATTTAGTTCCATTACTGCTAAGTGCAAGAGCACTCACCCTTGTGGCATTGATGCTGCCCAGGTGTAGCAGCAGCTGGAGACCATTCAACCACATTTTATAGTCTTCTGAAGACAGACCAACAACATCCAATACCCTGTGTCATGTTCACACGATTGAAATAGCTCATGTCAGTCATGTGATCCAATGAGTATGACCCTATTATTATTAACGTACCTTTGACCAGTAAAGATTGTGAAAGAATACTTGTGTTTATTCATGGGGTCAAAGTCCTTTCTCCCGAACACAGCCGGACTGGCTGATGATCGGACCCCCACCAGCACCTCTGGAACACACACATAATATCCCACATAGTCATGAACATGGTAGCCATGACAAACCGAGAGTCTTACCTGCTTTAGTGTCCTCACTACTAGCATCTTTAGTCTTTGCCCAACAAATCTATGCAAGAAATACATACACATAATGAAGAATGACCTAGGGACACATAGTACTGCTTCATATGTATGCAAAAGTGGTTACTAATTACTCTGATATTGGAGGGGTTGACCCAGAAGAACCTCGAGTGAAGTGGTCCCTTTCCATTGTTGGTGAACTTGTTCATCCACGACCCTTTGCACACGGTCTGTATCTGGAGGATCTGGTCATGGTTGAGTGCCTTCTTGATCTCATCCGGATCGAGGAGCTGGCCCTCCTGAAAAACAAACAAAGAAAGAAGAGATTTAGGTTCCTTTTCAATCAGTGGCTACTAGCAGCTGAGATGGATCCTTATTATACCTACCTGCTGTTGTAAGGCACGAGCTCCGACAGTTGCTGATGTTGAACCATACATTAGAATGGAGTTGTACCTATTTGAGGGGGAATAATAATGTGATGGTGATGATTACAGAAAGGTCCCCCTACCCATCAGTCTCATCCAGACCCTCCTCTTTGGTCAAGAGCAGTGCACAGTAGTGAAGACCTTTATCAGTGGCATAGTCCAGTGCTGTGTTGTTGCTGTTATCCCTCACATTAGGGTCAGCTGTAAATTAGAAGTAAATGATAATTAATTAGTTTTGATAAGTCCATTGACATTGTTCAATGCTATAGTTAGCAGATGGTTTTACTTACCCCCATGAGCTAGCAACGTTCTGATCACCTCTGGATTCTCACACACAGTGGCCCAATGCAATGGTGTACGACTGAAAGAAGAAGGAAAAACAAAGTTCAAAGATGATTTTTTTAAGAGTGTATGTTTTTCAGCTTCCTATCAAATTCATACCCATTTTCATCCCTGTCGTTCACAGAAGTTGGCTTGACTGCTTTGATGAGACTAACAGCTTTGGCACATCCCTAAATTTATGCCATACACAATGTTAACGTTCTCTCTCTCAGTTTTCATTTTTCAACACACCTGCTCAGCTGCCTGGTGCATCACAGTCTTGCCTTTGTTGTCACAATATTGAGCACTCTCAGAGTCAATGAGGACCTGTAGGTGTGGGACAAAATCAGGATGACAAAATTTGATCAAAAATCAGTCTTGAGAAGGTTTGTTCCCCCCCCCCCCAATGTGAGCTACATGTCAAGAATCACCTGCAAGGCTCTGGTTTCATGTCTCTGAACGGACCAGTGTATTGCTGCCATCCCATCAATATCCCTCAGTGCTGAGTCAGCACCTTTCTCTTTCAAGAGTCTGACGTGCTGTGGCCGTCCGTGGAAGGCTGCCCACATGAGAGGCGTCATCATGGCTCCATCTCTGATGTTCGCATCAAGACCAGGAACCTGCATGTGAAAAAAAAAATAGTTTAGTCATAAAAAATAATGTGAGGATGTCTCTGCTTCAACTACGTGATATCTTAAAGACTTACTTTGTCGAGAAGTAGCTCAATACATTTCGGTTCTGTGTTGTTTGTACACCAATGAAGAGGAACACGACCTTCATTGTCCTGAATGTATGGACACAAATGTACTGAATCACAATGGTAATACTCACAACAAGTTGAGTGTAATGGCTTACTCTTTTCAAACCATCTGCCCCCAGGCTGAGCAAGAGAGCCATCATTTCCAGACTACCAGTGTAGGCCACTTGATGGAGACAGCTGCTTCCATCTGTGGTATAATACCAGTGCATGTACATGTGTGTTATACAGTATGAAAGAATCATGAACTAGAACAACAACATGCTGTTACTATAGAGTGGGGAATCCATAAACACTGATTTCCGCGTACCATTGGATTCAATGTTGATGTTGGCACCTGCTTCAGCCAGCAGTTTCACACAGTGCTTCTTGTCATTATGCACAGCATGCATGATGGGCGTGCGTCCCTCGCTATCAAACACATCCACTCCTTCGCGTTTGCACATCTTCTCCGTCCCAAGGACCCTCTCCACCCGGTCTTGGATGATGGGGAGAGAGGACAACACCTCCGAGAGGGCCTTCTTGTTCCCACTAGCTGCAGCATAATGGAGGGGAAGCATATCTGATGAGCTGCCTGGTGGGAAACTGATGCTTTTGTTTTCAGGTTGAACGTTTCCCTTGATCGAGACAAGTTGGACGTTATTTTGTGCATTGTCGTGCTTTTTGAGTCCCTTGTAGAGTGCAGCACTGTATTGAGGTACATCAGGTGCATCGACCGACTCGTATAGTGGATTGGGTGGTATCATGTGATCGTCATGTGATAGGATGGAAGCATTTTGATCGGTTGAAGAAAGATCCAGTTCTGACGAATCACCTACGTCTGGGTTTGTATACACCGTACTTGTATCCAAACCTTGTTGTGGTTCATACGCTTCCAGTTTAGGCATGACTGCTATTATGTCAGGCTCTTTGTGGCCATTCTCTCGTTGAACTTTAGTTGCGGATTTTTTCTGTTTGACTACAGAACTGTAGAGCGCTTCCACTGGCTTGGATACTGGTGTGGGTGTGTGTGTGTGTGTGTGTGTGTGTGTGTGTGCGTGTGTGTGTGTGTGTATGTAGATGTATAGATGCAGTCTATCAATGACAATCTACTAATCTGACACTTACCCCCATCTGGTTCATCTATTGATTTTACTATGATGGTTGGCTCCAGTGGAACTGGCTTACTATTCTCTGAATTTTTCCTTCCTTCTTCTTTGGCAGCTGGTACACTACCTGGTCTTTCGCTACCAGTATAAGAGCCCAGGAGGCTTTTAGGCTCAAGTATGCTAGCACTGCTCGACTGTAGGGGGCCTTCTTTGTTATTGGTTGTCATAGTAACAGTAGTACTGGGACTTGGAGCGACCTTGTTGGATCGTTTCAGAGGGGTCAAGGTTCGCTTTGGTGTTGATTGTTGTGGCTGAGAATGAGACACTTTTGCTCCACTCATAAACAGCTCCTTCCGAAAGTCTGGGGATAAAATTCATTAGACAAATTGCTTAACTTTGATCATTGATCCATCTTATAGATTTTATACCTTGGGAGTCTTTACTCTTATGTGGTGTCTGTTGAGATGATCCATTGTTGACACTAGTAGACTTCTCTGACTGAAAGAACCACGACAGATCGAGTAAAAATGTTGACATTATGCACATCAAACAGCACTGAAACATTGTATGTGAGACTCACTGGTTTACTGTTGGGTGATTCTGATGAACCATGTTTACCATGTTCATCCTTTTCTGTAGAAAAACAGCTAGAATTACTCACTTACCATACACAATACTGTGATGTACTAACATTAACCTACCATCAGTTTCGTCACTAGGAGACATCCATGCCTTTGGAGGTGATCCTGACAACACTGGAACACCTACAGTCTCTGGAGATGACACTTCAACAGTATTAGCATTGCTGCTTTCATCAATGGTTCCCTGAAAAAAGGAGGGAAGAATGGGTAATGGTCATAGAGCATAGAGATAATAATATTAACACCATACTTCTTTGATAATGCTCTTTGGGTCTTCCATAAAGTCTCTCATGTCCTGTCTGGACTCTGAAGGCACCATGCCTGGAGGGAGGGGAGTCACTGGCTTCAAATCCATACTCTTTTTTTGAATACTGAGCAGGGTGATGTTGAGGGGCGGGGCTCATTAGCGTGTAAGCTGTGCGCGCGCATTATGTGGCGCGGCGTATTCGAGGAGTGCTCTACATTTAGAGTGAAGGACAAGGAAGACAATGGATGTGGTGCTTCCAAAATTCTACAACGCTTGGTTCTGTCCTTTTGCTCAGCGAGCATGGATTGCTCTGTTGGAAAAAGGCGTGGAGTTTGAGTACGTTGAACAAGACCCCTACAACAAAACTCCGGAGTGGTTGGCAGTCAACCCCAGGGGTCTTGTACCAGTCATAGTCCACAATGGGAAGTCTGTGTATGAGTCTGCTGTGTGTATCGAGTACATCGATGAGGCATGGAAGACGGACACGAACCTTCTTCCTGTGGACCCCTATGATAGAGCATGTGCAAGGATATTGTCTGATTTCATTACCAAGAAAATTGTCCCAAATTTTTATAAGCTTCTCTTGAAGAAGGAAGAAGTTGATCGAAGTGAAGCAAAAGCGGATTTGATCAAATTCACAAAGGAGCTGTTCACCGATTTCGACTCCAGTACTCCATTTTTTGGTGGAAAGACGCTGAACCTGGTGGACATGATGTTAGCACCTTTTGCCTACCGTATGTTTGTCATTCTTCCACACTACAGAAACTTCAGCATTCCAAAAGAAGGTGAACAGCTTCAGAAGTTTCACGCGTGGTGTGAAGCTCTCTTCAAGTATGAAAGCTTTAAGAAAACCGTGCCCGATGAAGGAGCACTGATCAAAGAGTACCAAAGGTATGCTGATGATACTGCTGTTTCTGAGGTTGCTACAGCAATTAGAAAAGGAACTGTACTTCCATAGCTGAATAGAACTGCTAATGGACAAACACTGAAGATAAGTACTATGTTGTACCTAGTACAAAGTTTGCTGCCTCAAGTTGTCTTTTTTTACAAGTGATTGTCTAAATATACTGGAGTCAGTTTTTTTCTACTTTTTTGATACAACTTTAGTTGAACACAATGTGTGTGTGTGTGTGTGTGTGTGTGTGAGTGAGTAAGTACATGCATACATACATATGCGTATGCGCGTGCGTGTGCACGTGTATGTGCATATTTTCCTTCTAGTTCAGTTGTTTTCCCACTGATTACATCAGCTTGTATATTCTCATGTTTTTGAGGAAGTATAACTTATTGCTGAGATAATAACAGTTATAGTATATACTATACACATTATTATGTATATAGCTAAATCTTAATAAGAGGAAGTATGTATTTCCTAGCTTCGTGTCATAATTTAAGGTGATTCATAGCTCGTATTTAGTCCGATTCCAAAAATTTGCACACTGCATAAATTTTACTGCATTAGTGTGTCACTTGTCTAAGATCTTATTTTTATAGTTGTTGATCAAGACAGTGTGTATAAAGTTGCCAGAGCTTAAGAGTCAAGAAAAAATGTCTCTGCAAAATTTTACTCTTGGAATTTTGCTGTTAGTATGTTCTATGCAGCAACTATTCTTAGTATCATCCACCAAGTTGTGCAATAGTGAGGGAGCTGTGAGACTACTGGATGGAAATGAAACCAACTCTACCCAGGGTCGTCTTGAAGTCTGTCTTGATGGAGAATGGGGAACTGTTTGCAATGATAGTTGGGACATAAATGATGCAAGAGTGGTGTGCAGACAACTGGGGATCGCTGAAGAAGATTTGGATGGTGAGTGTACATAATAAAACTTCTTTGCATATTAAATTTTATGTAAGAATCTATATTAATATTTGTAGTCATTCACTGCTGCTAAAGCCTAGCTTGACACAACCGGCAATGTCTACTGCACTTAACTTCCAATTAAATGTGCCAATTATTTACTGTCCTTGGCGTCACCATTATTTTTCACTTGTTTCATTTTGTGAAGCACTACACCTTTCATGTTCTCAGTTTACTGCCTCTGATTAAACTCTGTATCCATGTTAGGGTACATGAGTCTGCACAAAGTAGCTATGGTGATACCTTGTACGTCAGTATATTCTGCAAATCTTAACTCTCATGGAGGTTTCCATGAGCTTCATGTACGCATGGAAATCTTTGCGAGAATATTCCTTGTGACAAGTTGAACTCATATATTATTATTATTACAGAGCATTTTTTAGAGGGAAGCAAATTTCCTGGATTTGCTGACAATAATATTATAGGTTTTCACAAATTGTCTTGCTCACTGTTCCAATAGTACTACATAGCAATATTTTTATTTCTAGGATCACCTCCAAATTTGTGAAATCCACACAATAATTGCTTCTCGCGAAAAAAGTTCCCTATACAATAAAGCATTTGTTCTTTTTGATATAGATATTAGTGTGTATCAATCATTTGGAGCAGGATCATCAGATCAACCGATTCATTTTGCTTCTGTTGGTTGCCTTGGTAATGAAAGCCGACTCACTGAGTGTCCTCATAATGCTACACACGAGTGTGAGAAACAGGATGATGTAGGACTAGTGTGTGCAATACAAGATGAAGGTATACATTATTATTATGTCCACTATTAGCTATATACATCCATGATTATAGAGTCTTAACTTCTAGGCTACAGTAACATTTACAATAATTTTTGTAACAGTGAATGAGGTCCATGGAGTTTTATGCACCATGCATGCATGGAATTAGTGTCCGAGTTTGGTTTTTGTTAGTCTCTGATCCCAGCTGGCTTTTCGTGCATAAAGTATACAAAGACCACTTGAAACAATAGTGCATGCATGTATATACCTGACTCTACATGGATGCAGAGGCTGTCACTCAATTTGAAGAGACAACCTTAACTGGAACCACAACTCAAGATTATAGTACAACAGACGCTATCACTACAATGGAGACAACCTTGGCATCAACCACAACCACTGCTAGGCCAAGCACTCAGGATGCATTGACAGAAAATGAAACAACAAATGAAGTGACAACTAGTTTAGTTACAAAAGTCACGATGACTAGTGAAAGAGCCACTGAGAGTTCCACAATGTTGACTACTACTACAAGATCTATTGTAACCACAGCAACTGTACCCATAGAATGTAACAATGTCACCAATGGTAGTGTACGTCTTGTTGATGGTGTTCATCCTGGTGGCTTGGAGGGTCGTCTTGAGGTCTGTCTCAATGGAGAGTGGGGAACTGTGTGCAATGATGGTTGGGACATAAACGATGCAAGAGTGGTGTGTAGACAACTGGGGATTGCTGAAGAAAATTTGAATGGTGTGTTACTATTATATATATATACTACTGTTTAACACTGATTTAGCTTACTGTTCAAAATTTAGCTATACCTACTCCATACTTTTTTCTAGATGTTGTCACAGGACTATACTTTGGTGGTGAAGGACCAACTAGTAGTCAACCAATTCATTTTGAAGCTCCCACTTGTGATGGCTCTGAGAGTAGGCTGGTTGACTGTGGGAATCTTCCTGGGCATGACTGTGACAATCCTGAAGATGTTGGAATAATATGCCAAAGATCTGAAGGTTGGCTCTGCATGTGCCATGTAAGTTCTGTGATAACTATCATAATCACATGCACATGCATGCACACATACACACAGATTGTAGTGATGGAGATGTGAGGTTGGTGGGTGGAGCTAGCGACACAGAGGGACGTGTGGAGTTCTGCCGAGGAGGACTATGGGGAACAGTGTGTAATTTTGACAACAGAGGTCGGAATTCTTGGGATGCTAATGATGTTGCAGTGGTGTGTAGACAACTTGGAATCTTTACATTAGGTATTACTGAATTGAAGACACTGATTATCTTGTAAATGCAATTAATGTATTGTGTTTTTTGTGTGAATTTAAATTTTTCGGTTAGGTGCAGAGCAAAGATTTTTGGCTTCAGTTCCAGTTGTTCGCAATCTTAACACACCTATTGTGCTCTATGATGTCGAGTGCACTGGGATAGAACCTGGTCTCACAAGCTGTCAAAAACGTACAACTGTTGAGTATTGCAGCCATGCTGATGATGTTGGAGCAAATTGTACTAAGGAGATTGGTGAGATATATGGTTCAACTTTTCCAATGATCGATAATATTATTATTTTAACTGTTTACTGCATATACCATCTATTATCATACAGAGTGTGTTGATAATGATGTGAGGCTGGTGGATGGCTCTGTTGAGAATGAAGGTATTGTGGAGTTCTGTCAGAATGGCTACTGGGGAGAAGTGTGTCGTCAAGATTGGGATGTTCAGGATGCTACAGTGGTCTGCAGACAGCTGGGATATGATGTTGAAGGTCTGTATATATATATTCTGGATGTCATGGAATAATCATATCATTTTGAATTGAGCATTAATTGATTCCTATTATAGGTGGTGTTCCACTTGTTATGGGATTTGGACTGGGAGATAACTTTCAGAGAACCTGGTTGTTTGAAGTTGACTGTAATGGAAATGAGACATCTCTGTCACTATGTCCTCACAAAGAAGATGGATCCTGCATACGTCGTAGTGCTGGAGTGGTGTGTCCACCACCAGGTATTTGAGTCAATAGAGTATAATGGTTATATTTAATTTAATTGTAACCACTGAATGTATGTACATGCTTGTTTCATGCCATGCTTGTTTTTTGTCACTGTTAGATACAGATGGGTGTAACACAACTACCAGTGGTGATGTTCGACTTGTTGGTGGTGTTCATCCTGGTGGCTTGGAGGGTCGTCTTGAGGTCTGTCTCAATGGAGAGTGGGGAACTGTCTGCAATGATGGTTGGGACATAAATGATGCAAGAGTGGTGTGTAGACAACTGGGGGTCGCTGAAGAAGATTTGAATGGTGTGTTAATACTGCTGTTCAACATTTAGCTACCTACTTCATGCATGTTAAATTTTACTTTTTCTAGATGTTGTCACTGGACTATACTTTGGTGGAGGCCAACCAACTAGTCAACTAATTCATTTCGAAGCTCCCACTTGTGAGGGCTCTGAGAGTAGACTGGTTGAATGTGATAATCTTCGCAGTCACGACTGTAACAAACCTGAAGATGTTGGAATAATATGCCAAAGATCTGAAAGTTAGTTGGATGCATAGTCAAATTTTTAGTAAATAATTATTATGATTGACTAACATGCATATAGAAAGAGTCTAATTTAGACTTGCCAGTTTGAGATTCTCTCAAAATTGCAGACGATATACACTATGATTCTTTCCAGGTTGTAGTGATGGAGATGTGAGGTTGGTGGGTGGAACTAGAGACACAGAGGGGCGTGTGGAGTTCTGCCGAGGAGGACTATGGGGAACAGTGTGTAACAATTTTTACATTGGAGGTCAGGAATCTTGGGATGCTTATGATGTTGCAGTGGTGTGTAGACAACTTGGAAACTTTACATTAGGTAAATATTGTGTTTATACAGAATTATAGTATAACTGCATGAATTATATGAAATGTTCTGTTTGCTCCATCGATCTCATGATGTTAATTTGTACTATTTTGAACAATTAGAAGAGTTTTTTTTTTTCTATACAGAGCCTAAAGTTCTACAATCAGTTCCAGCAGTCGACAACTTCAGTACTCCCATTATGATGTATGATGTTGAGTGCATTGGGAGAGAACCTGATCTTACAAGCTGTCAAAAACGTACAACTGTTGAGTATTGCAGCCATGCTGATGATGCTGGAGCAAACTGTACTAGGGAGATTGGTGAGTGAGGAGATTCGTGCCATCTAAATATTGTTGTATACGGAATTCAGCAAACTAGCTGATGATGATCATTAAATGTTTCAGAGTGTGTTGATAATGATGTGAGGCTGGTGGGTGGCTCTGTTGAGAATGAAGGTATAGTGGAGTTCTGTCAGAATGGCTACTGGGGGGAAGTGTGTCGTCAAGATTGGGATGTTCAGGATGCTACAGTGGTCTGCAGACAACTGGGATATGATGTTGAAAGTGAGTTCTGCATGCAGTACTATAATAATACCGCATTCGTCCCATTATTGTTACATTCTATTATAATTTATGTACTTATGTCTAGATGGTAGTGCAGTGATTGCTACTTTTGGACTGGGAGATAATTTTCTGAGAATCTGGTTACATGAGATTCAATGCAATGGAAATGAGACCTATCTCTCAGAGTGTGCTCATGATGAAGATGGAATGTGTACGCTTCGTAGTNTTATTGTCATAATGTTAATTTGTACTATCATGCACAATTATAAGAGTTTTTTTCCTCTTCTGTACAGAGCCTAAAGTTCTACAATCAGTTCCTGCAGTTGACAACTTCAGTATTCCTATTATGATGTATGATGTTGAGTGCACTGGGAGAGAACCTGATCTCACAAGCTGTCAAAAACGTACAACTGTTGAGTATTGCAGCCATGCTGATGATGCTGGAGCAAACTGTACTAGGGAGATTGGTGAGTGAGGAGATTCGTGCCATCTAAATATTGTTGTATACGGAATTCAGCAAACTAGCTGATGATGATCATTAAATGTTTCAGAGTGTGTTGATAATGATGTGAGGCTGGTGGGTGGCTTTGTTGAGAATGAAGGTATTGTGGAGTTCTGTCAGAATGGCTACTGGGGGGAAGTGTGTCGTCAAGATTGGGATGTTCAGGATGCTACAGTGGTCTGCAGACAACTGGGATATGATGTTGAAAGTGAGTTCTGCATGCAGTACTATAATAATACCGCATTCGTCCCATTATTGTTACATTCTATTATAATTTATGTACTTATGTCTAGATGGTAGTGCAGTGATTGCTACTTTTGGACTGGGAGATAATTTTCTGAGAATCTGGTTACATGAGATTCAATGCAATGGAAATGAGACCTATCTCTCAGAGTGTGCTCATGATGAAGATGGAATGTGTACGCTTCGTAGTGCTGGAGTGGTGTGCCTTCCTCCTGGAGTTGGTAACTATAGTTTCATCAGCATATATACTTAGATAGCCTCATTGGCTTTCTTTCAGCAGGCTAGCTAGCTTAATTATAAGGACATCTTTTTTTAAAAATTTTCTACAACGTATATACTAAGTTTCAGCCATATAATGTTTGTCTAGATCCACCAACTGAAGCATCAGTTACCAGAGCCACTCATTTGACTGAAATCACACCACTGACAACAAGAACTACACCTGGTACAGTTTATTTTATGTGTATCCTTTTGCCTATAGCTGGATGACACATGACAAGCAGCCAGTCATGTAAGAGATCAATTCCTGTGGTTTGCCCTAGCTGTTATACAGACAGGAAGCAAGTTTATTTGTTTTGTTGGCTTATATAGTTTAGCTTGCATCATCTGACCGCGTACTCCCTATAATAAACCTCTGGTGGCACTTACTACTGATTGGAGACTTATATAGCTAGCTAAAAATAATTATGTTGATTGTGAAGTTTCCAGTGTGTATAATAGTGCTTTTGCGATTCTGGTTCAGTCATCTCCAAGGACAAGGTTATAATTTTTAAAATTATAGTCATGATACTTTGGGTCGGTTGTACTTCTGTTGTCAAGTACTCTAAGACTGTGACTGTATATGATCACTCTACCTTCAGTGTGCTCAAATTCTGGAGATGTTCGTCTTGTTGATGGTGTTCATTCTGGCATTTTGGAGGGTCGTCTTGAGGTCTGTCTCAATGGAGAGTGGGGAACTGTGTGCAATGATGGTTGGGACATAAATGATGCAAGAGTGGTGTGTAGACAACTGGGGATTGCTGAAGAAAATTTGAATGGTGTGTTAATACTGCTGTTCAACATTCAGCTACCTACTCCATGCTTTTTCTAGATGTTGTCACAGGACTATCTTTTGGTGGAGGAGCAACTAATCAACCAATTCATTTTGAAGCTCCCACTTGTGATGGCTCTGAAAGTAGACTAGTTGAATGTGGAAATCTTCCCAATCATGACTGTGAGAAACCTGAAGATGTTGGAATAGTATGCCAAAGACCTGAAGGTTGACTCTGCATGTGTTGTGTAAGCTCTGTGATAACTATCATAATCACATGCACACACAGATTGTAGTGATGGAGATGTGAGGTTGGTGGGTGGAGCTAGAGACACAGAGGGACGTGTGGAGTTCTGCCGAGGAGGACTATGGGGAACAGTGTGTAATTTTGATATCAGAAGTCGGAATTCTTGGGATAATGATGATGCTGCAGTGGTGTGTAGACAACTTGGAAACTTTACATTAGGTATAGCGTCTATACAGAACTATATGAAATGTTCTGTTTATTGTCATAATGTTAATTTGTACTATCATGCACAATTATAAGAGTTTTTTTCCTCTTCTGTACAGAGCCTAAAGTTCTACAATCAGTTCCTGCAGTTGACAACTTCAGTATTCCTATTATGATGTATGATGTTGAGTGCACTGGGAGAGAACCTGATCTCACAAGCTGTCAAAAACGTACAACTGTTGAGTATTGCAGCCATGCTGATGATGCTGGAGCAAACTGTACTAGGGAGATTGGTGAGTGAGGAGATTTTGGTTTTCTGTAAAGGAGAGCCTCTGAGCAAGTTTGAAGCCTCTACTTTGTGTTGTTAGATTTTTATGGCGATAAATATTTTGTATTGTGTCTATGGGACAGTCGGCCCATTCCTACTATACGTACTACCGTACGTATGATTTTAACTGTTTACTGCATGTATACCGTCTATTATCATGCAGAGTGTGTTGATAATGATGTGAGGCTGGTGGGTGGCTCTGTTGAGAATGAGGGTATTGTGGAGTTCTGTCAGAATGGCTACTGGGGGGAAGCCTGTCGTCAAGATTGGGATGTCCAGGATGCTACAGTGGTCTGCAGACAACTGGGATATGATGTTGAAGGTCAATATTCTGGACCCCATGGAGTACATAATATATCATGTTGAATTGAGTATTAATTTATTCCTATTATATAGGTGGTATTCCACTTGTTATGAGTTTTGGACTGGGAGATAACTTTCAGAGAACCTGGTTGTTTGAGGTTGACTGCAATGGAAATGAGACATCTCTGTCACTATGTCCTCACGAAGAAGATGGATCCTGCATACGTCGTAGTGCTGGAGTGGTGTGTCCACCACCAGGTATTTGAGTCAATAGAGTATAATGGTTATACTAATTGTAACCAGTGAATGTATGCACATGCTTGTTTCATGCCATGCTTGTTTTTTGTCACTGTTAGATACTGATGGGTGTAACACAACTACCAGTGGTGATGTTCGACTTGTTGATGGTGTTCATCCTGGTGGCTTGGATGGCCGTCTTGAGGTCTGTCTCAATGGAGAGTGGGGAACTGTGTGCAATGATTGTTGGGACATAAATGATGCAAGAGTGGTGTGCAGACAACTGGGGATTGCTGAAGAAAGTTTGAATGGTGGGTTATACTAGCTGCTTTTCAATATTTATACTCTACATGTTTACTTTTTCTAGATGTTGTCACTGGACTATACTTTGGTGATGGACCAACTAGTCAACCAATTCATTTTGAAGCTCCCACTTGTAATGGCTCTGAGAGTAGACTGGTTGATTGTGGGAATCTTCCCAATCATGACTGTGAGAAACCTGAAGATGTTGGAATAGTATGCCAAAGATCTGAAGGTTGGCTCTGCATGTGTTGTGTAAGTCATGTGATAACTATCATAATCACATGCACATGCACACAGATTGTAGTGATGGAGATGTGAGGTTGGTGGGTGGAGCTAGAGACACAGAGGGACGTGTGGAGTTCTGCCGAGGAGGACTATGGGGAACAGTGTGTAATTTTGACAGCATAGGTCGGAATTCTTGGGATAATGATGATGTTGCTGTGGTGTGTAGACAACTTGGAATCTTTACATTAGGTATTACTGAATCGAAGACACTGATTATCTTGTAAATGCAATGTATTATGTTTTTTGTGTGAATTTAATCTAATTTTTCGGCCGGTTAGGTGCAGAGCAAAGATTTTTGGCTTCAGTTCCAGTTGTTCGCAATCTTAACACACCTATTGTGCTCTATGATGTTGAGTGTACTGGGATAGAACCTGGTCTCACAAGCTGTCAAAAACGTACAACTGTTGAGTATTGCAGCCATGCCGATGATGTTGGAGCAAACTGTACTAGGGAGATTGGTAAGACATATTATGGTTTAACTTTTCCAATATTCGATAACATTATTATATTTTTACTGTTTACTGTATATATACCGTCTATTATCATGCATGCAGAGTGTGTTGATAATGATGTGAGACTGGTGGGTGGCTTTGTTGAGAATGAAGGTATTGTGGAGTTCTGTCAGAATGGCTACTGGGGAGAAGTGTGTCGTCAAGATTGGGATGTCCAAGATGCTACAGTGGTCTGCAGACAACTGGGATATGATGTTGAAGGTCAGTATATTATGTACCCCATGAAGTATATAAAACATTATTATATCATTTTGAATTGAATATTAACCGATTTCTATTATATATAGTTGGTATTCCACTTGTTATGAGATTTGGACTGGGAGGTAACTTTCAGAGAACCTGGTTGTTTGAGGTTGGCTGTAATGGAAATGAGACATCTCTGTCACTATGTCCTCATGAAGAAGATGGATCCTGCATACGTCGTAGTGCTGGAGTGGTGTGTCCACCACCAGGTATTTGAGTCAATAGAGTATAATGGTTATACTAATTGTAACCAGTGAATGTATGCACATTGTTTCATGCCATGTTTGTTTTTTGTCACTGTTAGATACTACAGATGATGGGTGTAACACAACTACCAGTGGTGATGTTCGACTTGTTGGTGGTGTTCATTCTGGTGGCTTGGAGGGTCGTCTTGAAGTCTGTCTCAATGGAGAGTGGGGAACTGTGTGCAATGATGGTTGGGACATAAATGATGCAAGAGTGGTGTGTAGACAACTGGGGATTGCTGAAGAAAATTTGAATGGTGTGTTAATACTGCCGTTCAACATTATAACTACCTAGCTACTCCATGCTTTTTCTAGATGTTGTCACAGGACTATCTTTTGGTGGAGGAGCAACTAATCAACCAATTCATTTTGAAGCTCCCACTTGTGATGGCTCTGAGAGTAGACTAGTTGAATGTGGAAATCTTCCCAATCATGACTGTGAGAAACCTGAAGATGTTGGAATAGTATGCCAAAGACCTGAAGGTTGACTCTGCATGTGTTGTGTAAGCTCTGTGATAACTATCATAATCACATGCACACACAGATTGTAGTGATGGAGATGTGAGGTTGGTGGGTGGAGCTAGAGACACAGAGGGACGTGTGGAGTTCTGCCGAGGAGGACTATGGGGAACAGTGTGTAATTTTGACATCAGAGGTCGGAATTCTTGGGATAATGATGATGTTGCAGTGGTGTGTAGACAACTTGGAAACTTTACATTAGGTATAGTGTCTATACAGAACTATATGAAATGTTCTGTTTATTCCAACAATGTCATAATGTTAATTTGTACTATCATGCACAATTATAAGAGTTTTTTTCCTCTTCTGTACAGAGCCTAAAGTTCTACAATCAGTTCCTGCAGTTGACAACTTCAGTATTCCTATTATGATGTATGATGTTGAGTGCACTGGGAGAGAACCTGATCTCACAAGCTGTCAAAAACGTACAACTGTTGAGTATTGCAGCCATGCTAATGATGCTGGAGCAAACTGTACTAGGGAGATTGGTGAGTGCATGAGGAGATTTGTCTCATCTAAATATTATTGTATACGGAATTCAGCAAACTAGCTGATGATGATCATTAAATGTTTCAGAGTGTGTTGATAATGATGTGAGGCTGGTGGGTGGCTTTGTTGAGAATGAAGGTATTGTGGAGTTCTGTCAGAATGGCTACTGGGGAGAAGTGTGTCGTCAAGATTGGGATCTCCAAGATGCTACAGTGGTCTGCAGACAACTGGGATATGATGTTGAAGGTCAGTATACTCTTTATTATAGTGCGTAGAGTATATATAATTATAATAATATTATTCTATGATTATTTTAATACCATTACATGATTCCTATATATAGCTGGAGGTGTTCCACTTGTTATGGGTTTTGGACTGGGGGATAACTTTCAGAGGACCTGGTTGTTTGAGGTTGGCTGTAATGGAGATGAGACATCTCTGTCACTATGTCCTCATGAAGAAGATGGATCCTGCATACGTCGTAGTGCTGGAGTGGTGTGTCCAAATACAACTGCTGCCATAGGTATATGTATACAATCACAAGTATAGGATTCACATTTGGGTGAATTTCTGAAGTGCTTCCAGCTTCATTTCTCATGCAGTATAGTTAGATCAATTAAGAGTCTGAATAATAATAATAATATATAAATCCCAAATGCCATCTAAATAACTTTTTTGTGTGTGTTTAGCATGCGTGCATGGCATGTGATAGATGATGAAGCAGCTTTATAGAAGCTGCATGCATACAATTATGTGGTGTATTCTCCATATTAAATTTATGATGATGTACGTTATTTTTTGTGCTCAGTTTGTAACTGGCAGTGGTCATCTGCTTCCTTTTTGTTATTCAGTGGAGGAACTAAGGAATTTGTTAACCCAGCTTTCTTGGAAAAAAGCAATTATATTGTTGCAAGCTAGGACAGTTATATATAGAGCACCACATGTAAACAAGTCTGTTTCCAGGTCACGTGAACATTATAAGCAGGTCATAAGGAAGCATGCTGCTGCTCATGCCTGGTTTCACATTCATAGTATTACAGCAGCTAGATATATAATATTTTTGCTCATATTTTAATAAAAAAAAGCTGACACTACAGCTGACCTATAGCTAGGCTAATTCCTTGTGCACATTCATGCCAAGAATCTAGAATGATGATTTTCAATTTTTACCTATATACTCCCTTAATCATGATATAATGTTAGCTATATGCATGATGTACTTTGTACTTGACAGTGTGATGGATAGTCTGTTTGCGATACTAACTGCATGGAGTCTATTGCTATATTATTTGGTGCAGACACCACAGTTGGATTTTCAGATGTGACTACTAATACTGCTACAGTGGAAGTTGATAGCACTGCTACTACCTCCTCTGGACAGCCAGGGCCTCTCCCAACTGTTGCAACTATTGGTGTTCTTTTACTATCAATTGGAATCATACATCGTTTTGCTATAATACTGCTCTAGTAACTGTTGAAATCAGTGTGTACTATAATATTATTATCCTTATAGGCATTTCTATAAAACTGGGTGCATATTACATACAGTGAATTTTATATTTGTAGTACTAAGTTATATTCCTGTGTGTCTGTATTAATTAACCCAAATCTGAATATTTTCAGCATTAATATTTTTGGCGTGTACAGAAATTATTCGTAATTTTTTACTAGCTATATTATACTTGTAATAATGGTTATAATTATTGTACCATTTATATGTGGGGTAACTTGACGGATCCCACGCGGAGCAAACTAAGAAGCTGGCTTTAGCCTTGCCAGCTAGAGGCTAGTCTCGTGAGCCAGACGGCCCGCGAGACGTACAGTATGATCGATCGTACGAGGTCGAGGCTAGCTAGCTAGCTGGCTACGCATGACGTACGTACGTACGTGTTGAACCTGAGTGACGTCATAACATTGCACGTGCGCATGCGCTATAGATGGATGCAATCATAAATGGCGTCTAAATATATATTCTAGCAATTGCTATCATTCTTCTTCTCCACATTTTGTGCCTATATAGGCCTTTCACTCAGTCTTGGTTTGCTGACAGTTCACTCTTGAGTTTTGAAACTATTTGCATTACTATAGCTTCATCTTCTCCCAAGGCCAAATCATGTTGGAGGGTGGTACTATCCTAATGGGTGCTCTCATCGGTACCTGATACTCAGATAGTGCTTCCATTGTATGTGGTAGGAGTGACAACATGGTGATGTGTTTTTGAAACTATGCCATTACAAATTACATGCATATCCCCAATTGGAACAATTCTGAGAATGTTCTCAATTCAAAGCTCATGGAGCACACTTTAGGTTAATAATTGTTCCAAATTCTAAGCATGTAGTCATCTTATTGTGTATCATAGTACCATAATAACAGTGCATTATAAAATTATATAGCTTAGGATTGCATGATGATTATTGTGCTGATATGCTTCTGTTCGGTTATTTTTGTCCTATCAGTTTTATCTTTTATAATTATGTAGCAGTCCAATTTTGGTGGTTAAAAGCATGTGCTATCCAACCAGGCAAGTATATTGATACTGGGAATTTCTTCGCAGCTAACTCGCTCTGAACCACGAAGAAAGACATCAAATGGTACCTCTGGAATATCGTCGGCATTGTCACAGATTATCCTGGCAAGGGATACTTCATTAAGCTCTTCGAGTTGACTGCTTGAGAAAACGTCAGTGTTTTCGTACCAAAACCGATCTCCATCTCGCACATCTCTGAAGGTGATGCCCATTATGCAGGCAAATGTTGGACCAACCAGTCCTCCCATTAGTGGTCCTTCAGCCAGTCCAGCCAGCCAGAGATCCATGCCTCTGAAAAAACCAAATGCACCGTATGCTTCTCTGAATGCTTCCGCACTGTCTGATGTTCGGAATTCGGCAAATATTCCTGGAAACTGCTCTTCACAAAAGTCAGTCCAGTCCCTGTATGGTGGTAAGCCGTGATCTCGACCTCGCTGAATGTTTAGGGAGGCCAAATCCATTCCAAGGCTTTCCATTGTGTCTGCAAACAACTGACTCGTGAGGGTCGAGCTGAGAAACTCGTCAACTGTTTCAGCTCGGTCTACAATGAGTCCACGTATTATAGGATCCGTCCCCTCGCTTATAAAGTAGTTGAGAGGATCGAAAAAGGCATCCACTAAAGGCAATGGTCCAATATCAAGAGGGTTGTAGTCCCTGTCTAGACGTTCAAATTGGTTACGAATCAAGCTATGGCCAAATCTGTAAGCAGCAGTTAAGAATGCACTTGGTATTGTAGCATCAACTGTCGTGTCATAGCCATTATAAGGAGGTATGTAGGTGTTGAAGTTGTCTCCAAAGATTTTGGGTAAGAAGGAGTTGTAGGTAATCACTTGTATTTCAGCTCCAACAATCTTTCTAGCTTCTTGAAAGACTCTTTCGTCACTCCAACATGGATTGATGGTGCAAAGAAGTCTAGCAACGCGGTTGTGCTCACGTAGCCATAGTGTGTGCATTATTGTTAGTCCAGTATGCTCATTAGATCTGATGTCCCCAGCTCTAAAGAACGGAATATCTTCTTCTCTCTCTTCATCAAAAGGTAAGTTCCCTCTAGTGCTCTCTGACCTTCCACCTTGTTTGAGCAATCCTCCTTTAAAAAGCCGAAGCGAGTCAGCAACTTCTTTTGATGACCCATAAATCCCGGATCCATCAATGTATGATGTAAGCACACTAAATTGCTCCCTTGTTTCTTCACATTGACATATAGGTTCGGTTCTCCTGAATCTGAGGCATTCTCCTCCATTCTCAGATTCAATACCAAACACTGGGTCATCAGGAGGCACAATAATGGGGATACAAATTTCAGTAAGATCACATCCGCACTCCTCCTCTATTTCTGGTTGCAGATCCATGTCGTGATCTAAGAATTGTCCCCACTGCATGAATATGTGTGTCAAGTCCACATTTATTGGAGTCTGAGTCACGTTTCTGACCAAGTTCTGGCTGAGGAATCGCGGACTGGGCCAATTGCCTGAGAAAAAATTCCCCAGCAAAATCTGGGTCGTTCCAACTGGCCTCCCAATACCATCTTCATAAATGGCTGGAAGCAGTCGTCTTGAGGGAGTACCAGCTGCACCTTGTAAAGGGTAGAAAAGGTTATTGCACGTTCCATCAAAAGTGCGGAAATTCAGAACAGCATTTACACAGTCAGGATCTTGGGGTGGTTGAACACATCCTGTTAGAGATTCGAGATCACAGCTAGAATCTGTTTGAAAACAATTAATTTTACTGAGTTAAACAAAGTAAAATTATTGAGAAGAAGAGCCATTAGATTTTTACCTTGTGAATTGCTGGAGACAATGAAAAAAACAACCAGCAGAGTGATTGTCTTTGCGATATCTTTTACCATGACCATCATTACAGCGGCGTTGCTTGCAATTGTAAATGAAGAGCTGCAGTATTCAGATACTTAATGGAGAGTTTAGTGCCAAGTACCTGACTGCGGACTGAATGCAGTATTTTGTTTACATGTACCCACTTTTATATGAATTGTGGTGCTTTCAGTACACATTCCTCTGTCACCACAAAATTATCACTGTCATTCATGCAGTTGATGCTGGCTCTGCACTTATAAACATTCCATGCATTAAATTTTTGTATTACATATCTTCAATGTTTAGAGTATCTAGTTAACAGCTACGAAAGATTTGGAAACTTAGAAAACATACAAAATCAATGTTATTATTAACGCCGTGTTGTTTCATCGTGCAGTTTAAGTCAACATGTCTAGACATATATACGTAAGATCTATATATATAGACTGACCAAGTTGTGCATGATTGTGAGACTTCACAGTTGTGCCTGTACAATTTTACATGTAATGAATGACACCATGGTTACCAGCTTTACTAATAATTATGTAAACATATTATTCTCCTGGATGATTACCTGCAAATTAATGGTTTTACACTAATTAATACTTTCTGTTTGTTTATGCATCTTTCCTAGTAATCCTTGCATTTCCTTACAAATACGTCATTTTGGCTAATAATTAGATAAATATAATGTCACGGCAAGCTCTCCTTTTAGTTACTGCATGTGAAAGAAGAATTTTATTACAATAACTTAACAAAATACTCTGGGCTATGGCATGCACAAACAAACACTCCATGGTACAGAAATAAACGCCATGCGCAAACAAACACCATTCACTTGGTACATACCCTAGTCATCCGGGGGAATATCCTTTTGCATACATGATCATTAGAGTTGGTGCATACCCTAGTCATCTGGGGGAATATCCTTTTGCATACATGATCATTAGAGTTGGTGCATACCCTAGTCATCCGGGGGAATATACTTTTGCATGCATGATCATTAATATTGTTAAAGTTGGTAACCTTGGTGTCATTTATCAATATGCCAGACATATACGCCTGAACTCTCATGCTGCAGTTGTTTTGCTTAAATTCATGGTGTTTGTTTATGCATGGTATTTGTTTGTGCGTAGTCATCATGTGGTGGTATATAGTTACTGGTACTCTGATCAAATTCTTTGTTCACAGTAAAGGAGATATAGAACCCATTCATACCATATCGCATGCATGCATCATGCAGTCTCATGTCTATAGGCAATGTTAGGCTGCCAGGTATTGTATGGTGGGTACGAAATTGTTGAATGTCATAATCTGAAACATGTACATGCAATTGTGTATCTCAGTAGACCATCTCTACACAGGTGCTACTAAATTAAAATTAGTATAGTGCACCGCAAAACTCATTTACAATGATTGTCTTATAATTATATTGGAGGCAAAAATAAAGAAGTAGAAGACTATAGCATGCTTAAAGCTTATTCATGATCCTACAAATTAAGTGTATGTCTTAATGTTATTCATGAGTGACTGAGACCTGCTCATTCATACAATGTCATGCAGGACACTCTGGCTAGACTAGGAAAAAAATGACAGACCAAAACGAAATAGAGATAGTTGATGCTCACATGCATCTGTGGACATCTAAAACTCATCCCTGGACTGAGAAAGTCAAGGATGGCGGACATCCAGCTGGAAATTTTGGTTAGTTCAAATTGAGTGATGTAATGGCAGCTGATTTGCCACGCCCATCTCTAGCTGAAGCTAGCTACATGCTGACTCCATGCACTGTTTGTAGGTGATATTGTGCCATACTTGGTGGAAAACTATCAAAAGGACATTGCTGGCTACAATGTGACTCACAGTGTCCATGTTGAAGCACTGTGGCCTGGAGATCCAGTTGGAGAAACAAGGTGGGTCCTTTAATAGCCTGAACTCAGATGTCTTCAAAACTGTGAATTCTCTTTATTATAGGTGGTTAGATGCAATTGCAGATGGAAACACAGCTGGGATACCTCATGGTAAGTAAATACATAAGAATGTGCAACCACACTCATCATTTTCCATAATGCACTCACTGACTCAACTTAGCAATCGTTGGTAGCTGTGATTTCTCCTCCAACGATGTTGAAGATGTTCTCAAACGTCATGTCCAATCAAAGCGGTTGCGAGGAATCCGCCAGATGCTCAACTTCCATCCTGACAAACCACAGTATAGTGAAACCGAGCACGACAATTATCTCACCGACCCAAACTGGATAAAAAATTTTGCTCTTCTGGAGAAGTACCAACTTTCATTTGATCTTCAGATCCTGCCAAGACAAATGCAACGGTAAGTAAGCATGGTAATGAGGAGACCCCTAGTAAATTAACTCCTAATTAAATCAATACTGATAATAATATTAACTAATAGTAATAATACTATAATAACTGGTTGTGTATTATAGAGCTGTGGAAGTTGTGAGACAGTATCCAAATGTAATATCATTGTCGATCATTGTGGAACACTTTACGATCGCGATGAGGAGAACATGAAAGTGTGGCGAGATGGTGAGCAGGGAGCATGGCACACAGCATTCATAGGTCTACTCGTGCCATGATCTGACTATTTCTGTGTTTTTTTATCATTCATTCAGGCCTACGAGATTTAGCAAAGTGTCCGAATGTCTACTGCAAGGTATCTGGGATGTTTTTAACTGATGTAAACTGGGACCAGAAGTCTGTGGAGACTGTAGTGAGACCAGTTTTAGAGATATTTGGGATTGACAGGTACTCCTAGTCTCTGTGCATATGTAAGTTAGTGATGATAATCTGTGTTGTTATTGAATGCATGTACAGGTGTGTGTTTGCCAGTGATTTTCCAGTGGATAGGTTGAATGGGACCTTCTCTCAGCTCATCTCCTCTCTCATGACTATCCTCCAACCCTACTCCCTGGAAGACAGACAGAAGTTCTTCAGTGGCAATGCCAAGAAGTTTTATAGACTCACTGAATAGTTCACCCACAAACAGTCATAGAATGAACTTTTTTATTGGGTAGGTAGAGATCGTCAATCTTGAAAACTAAAATTTGATAAGACAAAAAGTAAAAATTTCTTTCTGATTTACTCTCGGATTTCTGTGTTTGTTTGTCAATCATGACAGACCAAATTGAGATAGTTGATGCTCACATGCATCTGTGGACATCTGAAACTCATCCCTGGACTGAGAAAGTCAAGGATGGCGGACACCCAGCTGGAAAGTTTGGTAAACATTAGGACCCCACCCACCTAACAGAACAAGGCTTTGTTTATTTTAGTGTGTCTCTCCTCATCTAGAGTCCGTCGTACCCTACACGTTAGAGCATTATAAAAAGGACATTGCTGGCTACAACGTGACTCAAAGTGTTCATGTTGAAGCAGTCTGGCCTGGAGATCCAGTTGGAGAAACAAAGTGAGTAGATTTAAAATTTCTGTGACCCCCCTTTTTATCTTTGTGCATTTCTTGTTGTATAGTTGGTTAGATGGAATCGCTGATGGGGATGCAACTGGCTTTCCTCATGGTAAAAAATAGTAAATACATATACAGTTTTCTTTCAGCTAGTATTTGACCATAGCTCTATTTACACCATGCACTGTTCACAGGCATTGTTGGCTATTGTGATTTATCCTCTGACAACATTGATGATGTCCTGAAGCGCCATTGCCAGTCCAAGCGGATACGAGGAATCCGCCACATGTTGAACTACCACCCAGACAAGCCACAGTACAGTGAGCCCAATCATGACAACTACCTCACAGATCCAAAATGGATCAAAGGATTCGGTCTCCTGGAGAAATACCAACTCTCGTTTGAGCTTCATGTCTTACCACGACAAATGTTGAGGTGAGTTTGCTATGATCGCTAAATAAGATACGAGATTCTTTATGTAAAATAAAACTTTATCTTACTTACCTACCTACCTAAGTTGAGTGACATACCTTGTTGTAGCCTTGTTCCCTGGCCTTGTTTAATGTTGAATGGTACGAAGCTAGCCTTGTTTTAAACTGGCATAATAATGTGTGTAATATAGGTCTGTTGAAGTAATCAAGCAATACCCCAATGTCATGGTGATGGTCGATCACTGTGGCATCCCGTATGAGAGAGATGAAGAGAACATGAAAATATGGCGAGAAGGTATGAAAAGTTTCTAGCTGAAAGCTATTCACCATTGTCACTGTATGCAGCTATATATACACTGAGCTTGCATTAATTTTACAAGTTTGTTCATGATGCTTGATTGTGTAGGACTCCAGGAGTTGGCCAAGTATCCGAATGTCTATGTCAAAATATCTGGAATGTTTGCCACTGATCCAAAGTGGGACCAGAAATCTGTGGAGACTGTGGTGAAACCCATTCTGGAGATGTTTGGAATGGATAGGTAAGCATGAAGAGGTATTTCAATGTTTCAACCATCATGAACCATGTCCATGCATTGTGTATTAATTTTATGTTGCTATTCACTAAATACTTAGCTATTGTTGGTGAATAGTAATAATCTTGTATTTGTTTTACACAGGTGTGTGTTTGCCAGTAATTTTCCAGTGGATAGAGTGAATGGGACCTTCTCTCAGCTCATCTCCTCTCTCATGACTATCCTCCAACCCTACTCCCTGGAAGACAGACAGAAGTTCTTCAGTGGCAATGCCAAGAAGTTTTATAGACTCACAAAATAAAGTGGAGCTAAAAGCCATGTCATTGTGTAGCAAAACTGATCTGTTTGAGTTTACTGAGATATATAGCAACAGCACAGGTAACAGCTAAGCTGAGTGTAGTTATGTGTATCTGATTTATTTTCTTTCCTTGTGTTTTATTGACTTATTCATTCTGCGCATGCCCACAACTGAATAGCTGCCACGTGCGAGGCCCGAGGGAGGGGTCAGGTCTGGGCACGAGACTATAACTGGGTTGGGCTCTTGCAAAAACATTGAAAATGGCTCACAAATTAGAGATTATAGATGCTCATTTTCACCTATGGAGCCCCGAAACACATGAATGGGCACGGAATATAAGAGATAAGCAAAAAGTAGCTGGAAACAATGGTTAGTCAGTACATCACATAATTTCTTTGGGTCTGAAGCTGATCATGAACACCTTGTCAATCAATGTCCATGCTGTTGCAGGATGGTATATCTCAGTCATGAAGTTAATTCATTGCTGCAGGTTCTGATCTTGCCTATGTGTACTTAGTAGAACACTATCAAATGGACACTGCTGGCTACAATGTTACACAGTGTGTTCATATACAAGCAGATTTTTCTGGAGACCCAGTTGGAGAAACTAAGTAAGTCTGGTTATAATTAACAAACTCTTAAAAGGTGCATACAGCATTACTGTAATTCACAAGTGCATGTGTGAACTGTGTGGAACATGCAGGTGGTTAGACCGACTTGGTGATGAGAACTCACTTGGATTTCCAAAGGGTAAGTGCCAAATTTCTTTATAAAAATGACATGAGAATGAATTGACACATACACACGTACACACACACACAGCCATTGTTGGTTATTGTGACCTCTCTTCCAGTGAAGCCGAAGACGTCCTCAAACGTCATGTCACGGCATCGAAACGATTTCGAGGCATTCGTCACAGCGTCATGCTCAACTACAACCCTGATACACAGTCATTTACCATCCCTGACCGTAACCTCTTTGCCGATCCAAACTGGCTGAGAGGATTTGGTCTCTTGGAAAAGTATCAACTCTCATTTGAGTTGATGGTCATACCGAGCCTAATGCACATGTTAGTTGCAGATGGTCTGAGAAAATAAAAATACTAGCTGCATGCATGCATGAATCAATCACCTGTAATAGTATTATATGAGTATCCTTATATAACTATTTACTATGAGTGTAGGCAATTTAATCGTCAATTGCATTATTTACTGCAGGGCATTGGAAGTGGTGAAGCAGTACCACAATGTGATGGTGATGATTGATCATTGTGGATTACCTGATTCTGATTTGAACGAATCTACGATGAAAACATGGAGAGAAGGTACAAAAGATTAAACCTGCACAAATGAGTGTCTAATCAGGATTCTCTGCATGTATATACATTTTTAGGACTACAAGAGTTTGCTAAGTATCCAAATGTCTACTGCAAGGTGTCTGGAATGTTCTCCATCAATCCTAAATGGGACCAAAAGTTTGTGGAGACTATTGTGACTTCTGTCTTGGAGATATTTGGAATTGATAGGTGAATGTACATGTGTGACTGTACATTAATATGGAAAGAGAGAAACTTCAAGCTTATTCAATACAATACCATTTGCTGATACAGGTGTATGTTTGCCAGTAATTTTCCAGTGGATAGAGTGAATGGGACCTTCTCTCAGCTCATCTCCTCTCTCATGACTATCCTCCAACCCTACTCCCTGGAAGACAGACAGAAGTTCTTCAGTGGCAATGCCAAGAAGTTTTATAGACTCACTGAATAAAATTTTATTATGCCCCGGGTTATCATGTGGAGTGGTGTGCATTGCTCTGAGGATTGACTAAATCAGCTAATCAGTTCAAAGTTTGCATTATTAAAAGCCATAATCACATGATAATGATCAAAACATACTTGTTGCAAACTATCAAGACCATAATAATAATAATAATCAATATTAAACATTTTCATTTAGTTAGTGGGTGAGATAACATCATAGAAGACTGCTGGCTTCAGTTGTGGAAACTGTCCACTGGCTTCAATTGCCATGGCATACTTGACCAGTTGTGGTTCGTGGTGCCATGGTGCCACCAGTTGCATACCCACAGGCAGCTTCAGCTCCTCATTGAGAGTTCCTATAGGGACCGTGATGGCTGGTGCTCCAATGAAATTGGCAAGAAATGTAAAAATTTCCAACTTTCCAATAGCTTCACTGTCAATCTTTCCATACTTGGTGAAGTATTCTGGAGTGATACGAGGCACTGGGCAACCAGTAGTAGGAGTGACAATGGCATCCACCTGCTTGAAGATGATTTTCAGAGCTGTAACAGACCTTGTACGTTGCTTCATGGCATTAATGCAATCAATAGCTGAGAAGCCTCGTCCCATAGCAGTGACCAGTAGAGGACCTGGGCCCATTTCAGAGAAGTGTTTCTCGACATCTTCCGGCACTCATCATAGCAGAGAGCTCAGTGACAGCAGTGATGGTGTGTGCTACTCGCAGCTCTTCCAGTTCAGGTATCTTTATCTCGGTCACAGTAGCACCAAGTGCCTTCAACTTTTCAACAGCTCTGTTGAATACTATTACTGTTTCCTTATCTGCAAAATGAATCCAATCCCAATATACGCCAATCTTGACACCAGTGAGGGAACTAGCTCCAACATCGCTCAGCACGTTAGTGTCGAATGGAGCTGATGAAATTTTTGGTTTACACACAACATCCATAAACACAGCAAGGTCTAAAGGTGAGCTGGTCAACGGGCTCACAGTAGAAAAGGAGAACATTGATCCAAAGGATCCTGTATCGTTGAGCAAACCTTGGGTCACCTTGAGTGCGTACAGTCCGCACACTGCTGCTGGAACACGGCCTGACCCCCCACCGTCCCCTCCAACTGAGATGGGACAGAGACCCGCTGCAACACTTACAGCACAACCTGATGAGCTGCCTCCAGGAAAGAAGTCAGTGTTGTGAGGATTGCGTGGCTGCTTGTGAAGTTGGTTCTCGCTACTACCTATAGAATTGGCACCAAATTCAGGCATGTTTGTGACACCGATAAGAACCGCTCCTACTTCAAGGAGTTTACAAACTATTACTGCTTCTTGCATACTTTCAAAGATACCTGGAACATAGGAAACACCACAGCTATGTGAAAAACACTCCGTACAAATCTCCTCCTTGATAGATATAGGTACTCCGTCAAGAAGAGAGAGTTGAGATCCAGCTTTCCACCTTTCTGTTGATGCTTTGGCCATGGACAAAACCTGTTCACGGTTGGATGCAACAATTGCTCGTAATGGCTTGTCACCCTTGTTCGATTTTTCAATAGCAATCAAAACACCATTGGCCACATCTAATGGAGTCACCCTCCCAGTCTCGTATGCTGTATAGAAATCACTAACACTCTTCAAAGTCCTATGTTGAGAGCTGTGGGTCCTCACCAGTGAGAGTAAATCCTTTCTTTCTTTCAGTTTTAGAGTCTCTTCCGAGTCAGAATGACAAACTGGAGGAGGGGGTGCATATTGTAAGGTCGGTGGCTCAGGCAACACACGATTTGCAAACAGGTCAAGCTTGCTGTTGGTGATCACCAGGCGTGAGAGAAATACTTTTCCTATTATTGTGTAATAGATATGAGAGAATACCTTCAGAGAATATCCTGACAAAGCAGGAGAATGGTATGTCGAGAGATTGACAGTGATATCTTCAGGATGGAGCATCACCTCTTTCATAGCAGGAATGGTCTTAGAATAATTCCCAGCCAAAGGTCTTCTCTTCAGGAGGCAGTAGAAACCAGCTCCCAAGAGGAGGGTGCTCAATACTCCAAAACTAAGCAGAATCATAGCTGTAGCTGGTTAGTAGGGTTGTAGGTGTAAACAATTAGCTGCAAAAATTTAACACTTTCTCCACGAACAGTTAATAATTAATTGTAATTGGTGACCTGTGAAGTGCTGGAGCACATAATTTTATGCCTTGGTATTGTGTCGCGGTGCCATCAAGACTTAGAGCTATAGTGTTGGGTAAGTAGGCTACTTTTCTAAAACTGTATTTCTATCTCTCAGTTATGAATCATGTGTTTACTTTAATTAAGAAGTCATTCTTCCTGTTATTAAGCCTCGGCACGTGCGTAGCACGTGCAGAGGGTTACGGTAGTCGTTTTGTGTGTGTGTCTGTCCGTCTGTTACTAAGTTATCTGAAGAACGGCAGCTGTAGAGTCAAAATGGAAGGTACTTACGTTCATGAATCGAAATTATCTTGAAATTTGACGTGTAGAATCTTGCAAAACGCTGTAGTTTCTAAGATCTGAGGCTTTTGTGCATCTCTGAGCGCTTAGGCTTCGAAACCGCACCCATCGATCACGCCCCATGTGATGTGCGTTATCTAGAAATACAGTTGAGCTTGCATGGGATGAGTGAATCATGTAGAGTGCTGGGCCAGGCCAGTTCACTATAAAATCAGATAGCTGCTTGGTCAGGTAAGTAACTCAAGTGAGATAACACTTTGTAGAACTGTGAATGTATGATTTAGTACTGCCATTTTATATATATATATATAAAATGGCAGATAGTAAGTGTATTTCAGTCTCTATTCTGGAAGGCAATTTTGCCAAACTGCTATCAGGAGGAGTACCCATCTCTGTTTGTTTTCATTTACAAGAGAAGAGTCTCCAGTTTTGTAATGCTGTCTGGACAGCCAAGCAATCCAAGTCTGGTTTTTCTGTCAACTTTTTTTGGGAGTGTGGCAGTCAAGCTAATGCCAACAATTACTGGGAAGTTCTATTGGAATAGAGTTACTCCCACTACAGAAATGAGATGGTATTTGACTGAGTGATATGTACAGCTGAATGTGCAGAACTATTACATAATATTATGCCCATACAGTTATAGTAATGACAGAGGCATAACCTCATTCCGAGGGAGGAGCCTGGGAACGAGGCTAGTATCCTAGCAACAATATTTTCCTTATCAAAGTTTTTCACTGATTATTTATATTAATTATTATCACTTCCTTTAATCTTTAGCAGATTTCATGCATGAGTGGGCTGAAGTCACGTGTGTATGTCATGTACATATAAGTACATGTCTATTAGCATTAAAATCGCAGGGGTACTTCTAATTGTTGCCACCTTATTTCCAGCAACAAATTGCGACAAGTTCTTGTTGCTAATCTAATCAGATTTCTTTTGATGATACAATTATGTAGATTATTATCCAAACAGGATTTGGGTGAGCCAAGTTGGAACTATGCATAACTTTGCTGACCATTTCACAGAATAAAATACACCAGTGACAAGCCCACAGCTATGTGTTTGCATTTAGGGATTAATTAGGCAACCCCTATGAATAGTGGCTAATTTATTGCATGATTCAGAGGAAGTTGTATGTCTCAAAATTCTCCTAATTACTATTGTGTTTGGTTTATTGTGTATTTCAGAGGAAGTTATTATTGGCATGTCTTTGTGATGGTGAATGGAGTGATTGATGACCAAACAACCCTATCATTAGTGGTGAATTCATTGTGTGATCCTGATCGAGGAAGCAATTGCCTTACTGTCGTGTCGTTTCATTGAATAAACACATCGGTGACAAGGCCACAATTATGTGTTGATTTCACCGATTAAATGGAAGAACCCTCTATGATTATTTGCAGATTGATTGTGTGTTTCGGAGGAAGTTATTACTGGCATGCTATTGATGATGGTAACCACACAATGAAGCGATCTATGGCAGTGTAGTCAAACAACCCCTGTGATTATAGTGCATGTGTGGTCCTGAGGAAGCTATATATATGTTACTGACATGCCTCTGTATGGGAGAGCATTGAGCATTTCACAGAATAAGTACACCAGGAACAAGGGTACAATAACATGTTTTGATTAAATGGAAGTAACCCCTGTGATTAGCGGATTGATTGTGTGTTTCAGAGGAAGTTGTTACTGGCATGCTGTTGTGATGGTAACCACACAATGAATTGACCAGCATGGGAGAGCATTGAGCATTTCACAGAACAAGTACACCAGCGACAAGGCCACAATTATGTGTTTAAATTCACCAATTGATTGGAGGCAACCCCTGTGGTTAGTGGCTAATTTATTGTGTAATTCCGAGGAAGTTAAGTGTCTCAAAATTCTTCTTATTCCTATAATAAGGAGTGTACCCACACAATGAAATGATCTGTACAATAATGTACAGTGTGCTTTCATTGATGGTTGCTAGCTGCCTTATTAATAGCGGTCAACTTCTGGTAGGCTGCTGACTCTGGCACAGGTCTTCAGTGCTCATTCAAGTACCACCTGTGTACTGCTAATGTACAGATATTCCTGGAAAATGGTTGTGTGATGCAATCACTGGTTAGACAACTGATTCCAGGGGGTAGCAATTTGTTTTGTGTTTGGAGCATTCAAATTCACATTTCTCAGGAAAAGGTAGTTATATCTATACTAATGTAGGTGAGACTACATACTGGCTCAATATATTGTTATTGTGTAGTGTGGCAAGTACATAATTATGTTATTCAATTGAGTTTGCAGCTACATGGTGCTAGTGTATCTGTGGACAGTATACTATTTTCGTGCCAAGCAAGAAATTTTTTGGTCGTGTTTGGACCTTATTTCTTGATTCTACGTTGGACGTTATTTCTTGATTCTATATTTTTTTACAACAGTCCCCCCAACATATTGACAAAAAAAATGTTGCTCGTGTAAAATTTTCATGTCTCCACCGAAACATCTGTAGATATTTTATTAGTGCATATTTGTGTCTTTTCTCCACAACGGATGTGATGGGACAGTACTCAGTATGTACAACAGTTTTCAAATGGCCAAACACACAAACTTTCAATATTGTGAAATTGCAGGAAGCTTGTCATTTTATGCCGAACTTTTACACTAAATCAATGGTGTATTAGACACACACACACACACACACACACACCAAAAATTAACAACTGAAATGAAGAAGCAACGGGCGTGTAATTCTTACAGATAATATTGTGGTTCCAAATCAATCAAATAGTTTACCATAGCAACGTGTCCAAGGTTGCACTTTCCTTAGTTACCATTGAAACTAAATTTTGACCAATTGATTGGGTAAAGTGGAACTATATATAACAGCATATATGTAATAATATTATTATCTAGTAATAGATGAGCTCATTGTACATTCACACACACACACACACACACACACACACACACACACACACGTGCGTAGGAAATTGGGCCATACCTAGCTGATACTATCATCTGGTATAAAATTATNACACACACACACACACACACACACACACACACACACACACACACACACACACACCAAAAATTAACAACTGAAATGAAGAAGCAACGGGCATGTAATTCTTACAGATAATATTGTGGTTCCAAATCAATCAAATAGTTTACCATAGAAACATGGCCAAGGTTGCACTTTCCTTAGTTACCATGCATTAAAGGAACTGTGTCACTATATAAGCACTGTTTTGTTACCAAAAATAAAATGCGTGACGTTTTGTGACATTTTTTGTTGACAAATGCGCAATATACGTACATACACGGGGCTCATACATGGGCGTGGTACCCAGATCGTGCAAGAAACAAAACAAAAAACGTCACAAACGGTCATAGAACATCATAAAACGTCACACATTTTATTTTTAGTAACAAAACACCGCTTATATAGTGACACAGTTCCTTTAAACTAAATTTTGACCAATTGATTGGGCAAAGTGGAACTATATGTAACAGCATATATGTAATAATATTATTATCTAGTAATAGATGAGCTCATTGTACATTCACACACACACACACACACACACACACACACACACACGTGCGTAGGAAATTGGGCCATACCTAGCTGATACTATCATCTGGTATAAAATTATTTCATGAACACCTCCTTCCAAGATGCCCTAAAATACCATTCCTGTATGTGTTCTTTTGCCTTTCGAACATCTTCCAAGAATGAAGTGCATTATCTAGGAACATGTTACACATGCCACTCAATATTTACACAACAGTTGGCTATAAAGTTTGTGTCATAATATTGTCACTGACATCAAAAGGTGCTTGTCATAGTTACTAATACATCAATGGACGTAAGTTAACTGTGAAAGTTGGTGATAAAGGAACTGTTGTTGAGGTCATAGAGCCTCACAAAAACTATCAACCTTGAAATCATGCATGCCAATTTTGTTGCCGTTTTGTTACATTATACAGGTGTGTGTTTGCCAGTAATTTTCCAGTGGATAGAGTGAATGGGACCTTCTCTCAGCTCATCTCCTCTCTCATGACTATCCTCCAACCCTACTCCCTGGAAGACAGACAGAAGTTCTTCAGTGGCAATGCCAAGAAGTTTTATAGACTCACAGAGTGATTGTATATACATTGTACACACATGACTTTGTTTACAAATGCACAATCAGTCATACACACACACACACACACTCACACACACACAATGCACTTTCAATGACAATTCCAATCATGTGGTCTTGCACTAGCCATTATCTGTATTTGGTTGCTCCTAGGTGCTAGACAATGATTTTTTATGCAAAATGTCTACCCAGAATTGAGTACAAGTGTGTAGTTTGTATAATGCACATTCCAAGAACTTCCCTAAACCAGCGCCCACTACTCAAGCACTTTACAATACAGGAAACATGCACGCTTACCAGGAAAGATGCGGTAATTCATAAGCAAACAATCAAACGGAAGCGAGCGTGCTATAAAAGCCTTCAATAGTACTAGGCTCACAAATTATCTTGCTGTTTGAGTACACTCACAGTCTCACAAATATATCACTAAGACTATAATCAGACAATGCCAACCGATAGCTTCTTTGGATTCTCAGTGCTCATAGCTGGCCGTCCTGTGCCGGAGTACGTGCACGAAGGAAGAGTATACGTGGAAAGCAACCTCTACACACCTTTCAGCTACAACCAAGAGACAGCGGAGCTGGTGAATGGAGAGAAAGAGGTCCAGAAGTGCCCAGTGACTCCATATCAAATCTTCATCCAGATGGCACCGCACTGTGAGATGAGTGTCATCTTCATCTACGTGGATGGAGTCAGAGTGACCAAGTTGATGTTGGAGAAAGGACAGACAAAGTAAGTCTCATAAAGTCCAGCAATTAAGTTTGTAAAGGTGCAGTATTAACAGTAGTCTATACTCAATAATATTATTATAATATGCAGTCTAGTTCATCATTCAATTTTTCTTTTCTACTCTAGAATCATTGGTGGATTCGAAGACAAAGAAGGACTAAGAGAATTTCTGTTTGCTCTACCGAAATTTGCTGCCACTACAAATCCTCTGGACAAGAAGAGACAGTCACGAATTGGTACCATCGAGATAGTCCGTTGCGAAGCAAGTTACGTGAAAGAAGAGTACCGTTCAGTGAAAGACATTGAGTTCAACCAAGCAACAAAGAAGGACGCTTACAAAGTAACAGAAGGCAAATACACAATGTCAACGACAAAGAAAGGTCGCTACATTCACAGATCGGCTCCTTATGACGTCCAGCTGAAGAAACTGTGGAGAGTGGGAAGAGAGTGCGGAAGATTGACGGTCAACTATCGCATGGGTCACACACTCGAAGAAATGGGAGTTAAACTTCGTCCAACAGATTGGTCGCGAGTTGTCGTGAGAAGATCGAGTTCTTCCGCCACCCCTCCAGGCAGTCCACCAATCACTCCACCCGGTGTCGCTCGTCCCAGCTCACCAGCAAAGTCTCATTCAAATCCCTCCAGTCCTAAGCTTTCAACAAACAGTCCATCATCATCATCGTGTTTATCTCCGTCAAAAACATTCTCTAGTGAGTATTTATCAGCAAACATTAAAACAGAAGTACCTGCTGTCAATCCAGTATTAGAAGGTGCTTTACAAGTTACAGCTGTAAGCTCATGAAACATTACATCTCTGATTTGTAACAAGTCAGAATAATAAAGATATATTCTTCTGTGTTTTGTATATATGTTTGTGTGTGTTTTGTGTATTTGTGTGTGTGTATGAAATCCACAATCGCTGGTATTTTTTAATATAATTGCTGTCCTTATTATTGTCAATGTTGTATTGTCAACTGTCATGTACGCTGTTCTTATTTGTGGCAATTTGTGTGTGTGTGTGTGTGTACACATTCTTCACTTTTCCTCGTACACATCTTACAGTTCTATGGAATTCATATAATTATTATTATCTTCATGATTCTATTTTCCATACAATTATTTTACTTTGTTTTGTCCAATGTAAATCTCTGCCTCTCTCTGTATAGCACAACAGTCTTGAAGTCTCAACAACAATAAAAAATTAATATTTGAATCTGATAATCACTGTCTATATCGACACGTTACTTGGGGGGTAACAAACAGGCTACTATCAGGTTATATATATAACTGTGACTAGTACAGCATGAATAGCTATGTAGACCACATGCCTCCTATATCAATGATAGTGTTCAATATTGACCTAGAGGCGTCAAAATTAATAATAATTAACGATTGATGATTTGTACATCAACCAAGGTCAATCAACCACCTTAATTAACAATAATTAATGATTAGAGACCAAAAGGTTGTTTGCTAAAAGAAATTGTACACAAATTTGTTAATTCAAAATTGATTACTATAATTATTAGACAAACTCACAATAATTATTGCAATAGCTACTGCACCATTGAAACAATCCAGTATCTACAGCATGGGCATAGACTACGGTACAAAATAGTCAAGATCTCAGAATACATGACAGCTTTATAGATACTTAGAGTTACAATAAAACACTCCATAGTCACCCAATGTACCGTTAAAGAAACACTTCTTCCCAAACCACTATATATCAATTGGCTACAATAACTACACAGAATTATTATCTATCTTTCTGACAACACTTCTCAATATTAAAAACAAGGGAAATATATCACATTGAAATTAATGCTAACTACTACCCATGGATCGATCCATACCATATCCACATCCAGACCATTACAGTCAGTACGATTATTTCCCACAGTATGTACAACACATGTATGATAATATCATGTGTACATATGGAGCCGGTGAGGCTAGTAGTTATTATTATCAATAAGAGGAAAAGTTTTACATTTCTAGCGAGAACAATGCTCATGCATACGATTCCCTAAAGATTGTTCAATTACTAGAAAGAGTGGGCCACATGCATCGCAGACATGTTAGGCTTCTTCACTCAGACACACACACACACACTCACACAGCTTAGGTTTGCTCACAACATAACCCAGAACTATACACACACATACAGGTTCATACTGGTTTCCACACAACCATACCCAGAACTATACACATACATACATTCCGTGAAAATCTTCAATGGTTTTAAGGGTGTACCAGTTAGTGGTATGTTCACTGGAGAGGCTCAAGGCAAGGGTGAAATCTTATACACTGACAAGCACATGGTGGGTATTGTAATTCTACACTTTACTTGGTATGTCATTAAAGTAATGGCACTGTCAGTTGTGGTAAAGTATGCTACTACAACCTGACCTATATACCTGATTCCGAGAACTCATGCACCTTCAGCTTCAAGTCTGACTAGGAGAAACCCAGCCAGCCAGAGATCATATCATCACCACTATCACCAGCTGCACAGCTTGGTGGTTCATTATCGGAAAAAGTGTACCTGGCTGTATAATAATGTATGCATAATAATAATACTGATATTCAATTCATATAAATGGTGATAGAAGTATGTATATACATGCACAAGAATTATTGTTACTACAAAAAAAAAGCCATTTAATATTTTTGCATTTAAGTCTTGCCTGAACCCTATGCTGGAACTCTACCTACCCTTACCTAATCTATGCCAGTCTCACTTCTTACTCTATTATATCAAGTTCCCCACTTGCCATGGAACTGTGAAACTAACAGTAAACTGAAACTAAGACCAGACTTATAGTCACATGGCAGTGGCCCATATATTCCTTACACAATTCCATTCATAATACATATCATGCAATGCCACATGTGTGGCCCTATTAGCAGAAGCTCCGCTTATATGTAAAGTAAGGGAACTGATATTGAAGGGAAAAAGCATGCTATTCTGTGTAGATCACTGGATTTTATACAGGACATTCATTTATAACTCTCAGAATAGCTCACCATTTCAATAGCACCCGTCGGCCTGTTCTTGGTAAAACTCGCTGTTTGTTTTAACGATTTGCAGCTAACAATACGGAAAATGACCAGTTCTTGTGAAGAACCTGTAGCTATGTAGTTAACTGGAAAGACCTAAGTTTGTCTACTCGGAATCACCACAAACGATTCCAAGAAACGCCCACTCACTTAATCGAAACTACACGTGGTTTCGCGCATGCTCAGTAATAACCTGATAGTAAACAAACACACGTGGAGGGTAATGATTTTGACCCACAGACATCTAGCTGGATAGTTCATAGTATACACACAATATTCAAGGTTCAGTAGCAGCAACAATTCTGAAATAATACAAGTTCCTAGTTCAGTTTCCCTTCTCTCTCTTTATAGCATTTATAGCTGTTTGGGAGTGTTCCCAGTCAACAGGCTGAACAGTAATACCCATATCCTGCAGCAAGCAAAAAAAACAAAAAAAAACCCACACATTTTAGACCAACTCATTGACTAACCCTCATTCCACACACACACACACACATGCCATTACCTTCAAAGAATGAGCCATGTGGTATTGGACTACAAGACGATCAATCTCGGCACCATGACTATAAAAATCTCTCATCTGTGGCTTTGCCGAGTATCCTAATGGTGTCTTTTCAGTGAGCTTTCCTTTCTTGGTGGTGGACATAGTATGCTTTCCTTTGGTGACATTGAAGGCATCTTTCTTGTTGGCTTGGTCAAAAGCTGTATCTGTTGGTGCATGCAACTTTCTTTCGGCAAAAGCAGCATGTGATTGAACAATTTCAATTGTTCCAACTTTTGTCTTTCTATCTGAACTGAGCCGATCGTTTTCATCCCTAGAAAACCTCGGGAGAGCAAACAGGAACTCTCTAGTACCTTCAACATCAGAAAATCCATTGCAAACCCTGAATAATTATTTTCTAGTCAACAAGACTCGAAAATATGTCCCTAAAGATAAGAATTTTAGAGTAAAGCAGGCTACAAACTCACCATTCCTGTCCACTTTTGAGAACCATTCTATTCACTACAGCACCATCTATGTGAACGTGAAACCAACTCTGTGGACAGTTTGGCTTTGTAGATACGAGGATTTTGTAAGGTGTCACCGGCCATTCTTGCTCCTCTATTTCACCATAAGCTATCTCCCTCACTCTCTGCATGTAGCTCACTGGAGTCCATAGGTTGCTCTCCACGAAATACTCTCCATCTTTCATATATTCTGGGAGAGGAGTGTCAGCTACAAGTACAGAAAACTTAAAGTAAGTACTATTGGGCATAGTAAATCCTATTTCTCTTTGATAAAACTCCAGAAAAACTCAGAAAGAGACAGCTTGTTTGCAGTTGGGTTAGTGGTTTGAATGCCCGCGCAAAATATTGAAACATGACGTCACCTGACTTTCCCGCGCGCGGGAAATGTTTGATTGATCAGCAGTTTGAACGTTTCATGATGCCTTCAAATGGTAAATTTGGATTTTCGATTCTAGTTGGTGGGAAAGCTCTCTCTGAGTACCCTCACCCAGAAGACCCCCGCAGATTACTGGTGGAGAGCATCTTGTGGGCTCCAGTGACCTACTGGGTTGAAATCAAGGAGTTCTGTAAGTACAGTGAACAGGTTGAGTCCCAGAAGTGGCCAGTGACTCCATATGAGATAAAGGTATGCATCATGTATTTGTCATGGCTGTTCTGTATACTATAGTCTCCATCCCTCTCATTGTCAGGTGTATGCTGAGCCATGGTGTGTTTTGTCAAAGTACAAGGTGTATGTTGATGGAGTAAAAGTTGCTAGCTTTTTTTTACATCCAGGCCATAGCAGGTATGGATACTTAAATATGTCTTCAGTTTCATTATCTTGTTAGTACTACATGTTTTATTTGTCTGTTAGGATTGTGAAAGGGTTTCGAGCCGGAGATGACAGCTATAATGAATTTTTATTCTCTCTGCCAAGATTTGCAGAGAGTGAGGTAGGTGGATGTGGCGGTTGAAATTTGATGGCCACACAAGACTGGCTGTCTTTAGTACTTAAATGTCCTTTTCTTACATGTAGTCTGACCGTGTTGAATCTAAGCGAACCTTCAACATTGGAAAGGTTGAAGTTGTTCGTTATTTTGTGTCATTTTCCCGTAAGGAAATGCGTCCGTCAAACAGCTCAAGAAAGGAAAAATCAATTGATTTCATTCAAGCAAACAAGAAAGATGTTGATAAAGTCACCGACAAGAAATACACTATGACGACCACTAGGAGAGGCAAACTATTGAGAGATGTGAAACCATATGATCGTAAAAAGAAGAGGAAAAGGGAGATTGAGAACAGCCCCGATGAAATGGTCTCCAGGAAAATCTACGACATTGGAGATGAGATTGGAAGAGTTCAAGTGGAGTATCACATGACCCAGACACTGTTAGATTGGGGGATCAGCCTTGACCGACCCGATTGGTCCACAGTTGATCCAAGCACAGTCACTGTTGACCATAAGGAGGATGATTCTGCTTCAGCTGAATGAGTTCCCCTTAGTCTTTTCAAATTTGACTCATATATACTTTTATCCCTTCCCATGCATATATTATTATTATATGATTGATAGTGGAATGGAGCAACAGTAAAAGTTTGTGATTTTTTTTGAATTTTTGCATTTTCCCCCCATTTTGTTTGCTAGATTGTTGGGTTATTAGCTTGCATCTGCAGCTATACAATTTGTCTATTATGAATTTTATTTGTGTTCATTATGTACATTGCTCTAATTATGAGGCTGTAAGCTTACATGTTACAAAATGTAATCCTATCATCAAGGATTCTACCTATCTGGCTGGGATTTACAATGGAAGGCCAAGCAAAGCTGGGACCATATGAGAAGCAGCAGCCACAACCACAGTCCACTAAGAGAGTTTTGTTTATATTTAAACATGACGTCACCTGACTTTCCCGCGCGCGGGAAATGTTTGATCAGCAGTTTTGGGTTCCCAGCCAGCATGCCTTCAAATGGTAAGTTTGGATTTACAATTCTAGTTGGTGGGAAAGCTCTCTCTGAGTACCCTCACCCAGAAGACCCCCGCAGATTACTGGTGGAGAGCATCTTGTGGGCTCCAGTGACCTACTGGGTTGAAATCAAGGAGTTCTGTAAGTACAGTGAACAGGTTGAGTCCCAGAAGTGGCCAGTGACTCCATATGAGATAAAGGTATGTATTGATTCATGCCTACTCTGTATGCAAAGTCCATTTTATTTCACTTTGACAGGTGTATGCTGAGCCATGGTGTTTTCTGTCATACTACAAAGTTTATGTTGATGGGGTGAGAGTGGCCAATTTTTTTCTGCATCCAGGCCAGAGCAAGTAAATTGATGGTTGAAATTATCTGTACTCTCAATACCCTATGGTTATCCTTTATTCATGATAGAATTGTCGAAGGCTTTCCAGGAGAGGATGACAGTTATAGTGAGTTTTTGTTCTCACTACCAAGATTTGCTGAGAGTGAGGTACTTGTGCATGGTTTAACGTGGCCAGACAAAGCCTCTTTCGTAAATGTGTATCTAATGCTTGTTATTGTATGTAGACTGACCGGGTTGAATCTAAGCGAACCTTTAACATTGGAAAGGTTGAAGTTGTTCGTCATTTTGTGTCGTTTTCCCACAACGAAATGCGTCCGTCAAACAGCCCAAGAAAGAAAAAATCGATCGATTTCATTCAAGCAAACAAGAAAGATGTTGATAAAGTCACCGACAAGAAATACACTATGACGACCACTAGGAGAGGCAAACTATTGAGAGATGGAAAACCATATGATCCTCCAAAAAATAAGAAAAAGGAGATCGAGAAGAGCCCTGGTGAAATGGTTTCAATGGCGACCTACAATATTGGAGACGAGATTGGTAAAGTTCAAGTTGAGTATCATATGACACAGACTCTGCTAGACTGGGGGATCAGCCTTGTTCGACCAGATTGGCCCACGATTGATCTAGGCACTGTCACTATCGATGATGAGGAGGATGATTCTGCTTCAGATGAATGAGCTCTTCAATGCTCTTCATTGTGTTACGCTTTAAATTCGTGATGTGATCATGCAAGCCGCTGCATGCAGCTCTACTTTCCTTCTGTACAATAACAGTAACCTTGTGGCCAGTTACAGTGTATGTTTTTGTGATTTTTTCCTTTTTAATTTTGCTATTTTTTGTCTTGCAAGTTATTAGATTGTGCCACTTTTCATCCATTATGGTTTTTTTTACATTGCGTCCACATGCAACACATTCCGTTCTCTCTAATTATCCGTACTGTGTACAATCGTTACGAAATATTGAAATTCAACGTGGCTCTCTTTCTTTCACACTCGAACAATGGCTCAGTATCAAGAGGAATATGGGCAGTACTCCAATCCTAACCAGCAAGGATTCTACCAATCTGGATTCACAATGGAAGGCCAAGCACAGCCGGGACCCTATGAGCAGCAGCCACAGCAACAGTGGACCACACAAGCGCCAGCTACTTCTTATTATAGCCCACCAAACCCAGCACATACACAGCAACAGCCACAATACAGTAGCGACGCCTACAGCCAACAAGGTGAACTATGTTGTTCCATTCAAGTCAATTTGTTCTTTTCCATTGACTCCTCGTTTTGACCTACTTGCCTATTCCTATGCCTGTATGACTTATATAAACATAAGTCTATGAAGTGGTCTGAAAAGTAGAAGTATAGCAAGAGTATGGTGTCTTAGCTAAATTTATATCAAGTCTCCATTTAGCTGTAGTCTAGAGTGTACGGGTGAAGTTATACTTGTATGATCAATTACAATTCTACTATAAATAGGTTACCCTGGCTACATGAACCCAGCTGCTCAAGCACCACCAGTAGCGCCTCTCCCTTCTCAGGCTCCTCCTGACATGATGCAAGCTGGTGGTGGTGGTGGTGGTTCAGAAATAGACCCTGGCAGTCTGGGTCAGATGGACACATCTCACAGAGGAGGGAGTTATCCTGGAGTTGATGATTATGGCTCAGGGGAAGGCTTTGAAGAGCCACCACTTCTAGTGGAGTTGGGGATCAACTTTGAACTTATTAAACAAAAGGTACTATAATTCTTGAATGAATTCTTATGAAATGGTTTTAGATTCTTGATTTGGATGCTACCAGGTATTTTAAATAGTGATTTTCAATACATTTTGGGAACTATTGTTTAGTGTAGACTGTATAGATATTCTGAGAAACACACCTACTATATTAATGTGTGGTTGATTCCTGGAAGCCATAAGGGACTTGCACACATGTTAGGCTTGTTGTCAACAATATCACATTCACTCATCATTTCTCAATAAGTATTATGACTTGTGTTTTTATTGTTTCTCTCTCCAGACCCTCTCTGTCCTCAACCCTCTACAACAGACTGAGCCCTCCATCATGAATGACACTGACCTAGCAGGACCACTCATCTTCTGCTTATTGTTTGGAGCTGTCCTCTTGTTGGTAAGTAAGTTTCTAACATTTCACACATGTATTTATATGTAATGTGTAGTAAAGTCCATCTGGTTTGAGAATGCTGTCAGGTTCCTACGCCTTACCAGTCAATAGTTAGCTATTTTGTCCCATAGGAAAAGTGAATATCTCACTTCCAAAAAAATCAACCAAAAGAATGGGTAGAACGAGTGCTTTCCAATGGTGCTTGAAATTTTGAAATCGGTTGGATAATAAGAAAGTTATTCAATTTTTTCTACCGGCATTCTCAAACCAGGTGGATTTTATTAATTGTGCATGCATAACCATACATGTTGTGTCAATTCATTTCAGTCTGGAAAGGTTCATTTTGGCTACATCTATGGTTTTGGTCTGCTCGGCTGCACTAGTATGTATGTGGTCATGAATCTGATGAGTCCCAGTGGTGTGTCTGTAGGGTGTGTGGTCAGTGTCCTTGGGTACTGTCTTCTGCCGATGGTACTACTCTCGTGTTTCTCAATAATTGTGCATCTTCAGTAAGTATGAGCTACATGCCTGGTCCCCATGGATTTGTACTGTAAATCCAGAAAAGTTTTGCACATTAATAATATTATTTATCTGTTTTTTTCTGTTTTATTTTTTCTTGTTTACTATTTTTTTGTGGTAATTATACGATGTCATAGGCCAGGTTGCTATAATTGAATTATTATAATTGTTCAGTTTTGCTTCTGCTTTTTCACAGTTACACCATGAACTTTACTATAACATTATGTACTAATGATTGTATGTGAATGAGTACTAACTTTTGTTGCCTTGTTTCCCTATTCTCTCTGCAGGGGTATAGTAGGCACAGTGCTCTCCGTGGCAATCATCACATGGTGCAGCTATTCGGCCTCAAAGTTGTTTGTCAGTATTCTTTCAATGGACTCCATGCAGCTGCTAGTTGCTTATCCCTGTGCTCTTTTGTATGGTGTTTTTGCCTTGCTCACTGTGTTTTGAGAATAAAAAAATGTTTAATTTTGTGACGTTTGAATGTTTGTGTCAACAATGAGTAGAGTGAGTGTAGTCTCCTAAGGAAAGTTCAAACATGTGATATTGGCGTGCCCTCAAGTGCTTGTGTACTCCTAAGATAATCCTTAGGAAATTGTTGTGCAATTGTAGTAGACACAGGGTCATGAGTTGTGTAAATCAACTGTGTTGTGATTCATCAGCAATTTGTGTTTACATTTCCTAAGAATGTCAACCACCTACATGCCTGCAGTAGGAACCTAAGGAGCTGGTGCCCTAAGTACATTCATACATTACGTTAATGGCATCACGTGTTGTGATTTCTATAAAAGGAATCACTTTTATAAACATCAACACAATTTTCAAGCAAGCAGAAACTTGAAAGACATCTGGGGTACAGAAGTAAATTAGCCATGGCTGCCTTGAAAGACTCAGAGAGACGTTCCACAAGAGGAAAACAGTACTGTATATGCTTTGGAGAAGGTCGTGATGATGTTGGTGAAGATTACAAAAGAGTCAAAAAATTGAAGAAACAGCTGAAACTTTCCAACTCACAACTTCTTAAAATTCTTCTACAAGGACTAGAAGCAGTAGAAAAAAGGTTTTTTTTTTTATAATACAGATATCTAGCATTCATGACAATTGATCGGTCTTCTTTTGTTTTAGTAGGCTTACTGCAACAACTAGTGGATCCACCCAATGCCACAATCACAGCACTGGTGTTGGAGAAGGCGGTGATGCATCATGTTCACAAAAAAGGTTTACTTTTTGTGCAGGTTTTAATTTTATCCGTGATGTGTTTTGTGGTAAATGTAGTGTACTTTTTTATTGTGGGTGATTGTGAGTGTCACTGTATGTATTTAGTTGAAACATATATACTTCGGATCCTTTTAATACCTGGATGATGTGACTTGGAGATACAACGATGCTCTGTTCTCTATGGTTACTGGTGAGTAATTAGCATAATTATCTGTTATATTGATTGTACATGTGTCCACACCTATTGAAGTGTGTCCACATGTATATTCAATGTACCAGATGATTATGTTGTATTACTCTATCTGAAATACCGAGACCTTCCCAGTTGAGTCTGTCACCGACCAAATCGTATGTATAAGTTGCTATTGCAGGACTTTGTTATCGAATGAGAATGGAGCAGTGTCATCTCAGTCGTTAATGTAACTGATTGCATCATGTGGCTTGTTCCGGCTTTTACAGGAATCTGTAGTCTGAGTGGCAGAAATTGTGCAGTGAGATCTGAATCATCAGTGTGATTTGAACACGTACGTACAGTGCTATGCAATCGGTCATGGGGCTGTATATGAAGTGCTAATTCTAAATCACTCTGGCGTTCTCAGCTCTCACTGGCAATTTCTGTCACTTGACTACAGAGCACCTGTAAAAGTGAACTCACTCACATGATGCAGTTAGTCACATTGACGACTGAGATGACACTGCTCGATTCCTGTCACTTGGCTGCAAAGTCCTGTAATGGCAACTCATCCGTACGATTTGGTCGGTGACAGACTCTACTGGAAAGGTCTTGGTATTCCAGATATTCAGTATGTACTATAGTAGTGCAAATTAATGTTCTCTCCTTTGATGTCTCTAAGGATCAACTTTTTAACAAAATTAATGATTTCTTTTTCAGATCTGTATTAACCTAAATTAGTAATATTTGATGTTTTAGGTTACATAATTATTTTCAAGTCAAGTTGTTTTTACATTATTTTTTTTAATTTTATTTATTAGCAACATTGCCTCAAGAAGTGATATTGTATTGTCTCCTAATTGTGACCAGTTTAATAGTGGTACAGAAGGTAGTTATAATATTATGTAGAAATTTGTGCAACTTGATCTTGTGTTTATATTGTTGCTCTTAGATTCTGCAACATTGCCTGTATTATCTCTGGACGACATTGACAAAGGTGAGAGAGTATTTGGACTAAACTATCATGTTAATATTATGATTTCCATACGTTATTGTTTTCTTTGTAGAGATAAACTCTGGAAGTAGCTCATCTGATTTGGAGTCAGACCTGTCATCACCAATGGAGACAGGTTCACCTGGGTTTGATCAGTCCTATCAACAGTCACACACTAATGTGTCACCTACCTTCAATAGCTTTGTTGACTGTTTGTATGGTCAACCTTTTGATTATGGAGCTGTTGGGTAAGCAGACTAACACGAAATTGAGCTATTTTGTATGCAGTTAGTATCATCCTCTTTTTTTAACCATAGCATCAATGAGTATGAAATATCTACTTTCAACTCCATGTGGCCCATGCCAGCCTATCATAATATGGTTCTTGGCATGAATGCAGCTGACATCATCCAGCCTGCATGCCAGTAAGTTAATAATTATGATAAAGCTATAGGCATATATACTGCTCCAGTTCTGAATACTGATTTGATCTGTACTGTATGTCAAAGGTATTGATCACTGATAGATCTGGCTTTTATTCTGGACTTATATATGATCGTGACAGGAACAAGACATTTGGACTCCATTTTTGACTAATACCGTTTGATTTTTGTATAACATTTTTTAGACTGATGATTTGCAGTATTGTATTATTCATGTATACGTGTGTAGACTCTTGACAGAGCCAGTGACCATATTATTATTTCAACGGTGTACCATCACTAGCTATCTATCGCAGCTAGCAGCCAGATAAAATGCTTCTTGTATGAGTGTAGAATCTATGTCCCACCTTTTAATAATTGACCTACGATAGTGTAATGGTTAGCAGTTGTGACATGGAAACCATTTACTTGCTCCGTATGATGGTCCACAAGTGGAAAGTAACGTATATATACTGAAAAAATATGCAGAAAATTACAGAGAAAACTTAGCACCTTGTTTGATTTTATTCATGAGAAAAGGGTTGAACAGAAGGTAACATGTGCCTATGCAAAGGACTCCCCTATACACAAATCAGGCACAACAAATAAACATATAGCTACATGGATGACAATGACAAAAGGTAGAAATTAAAAGGAAAAAACCATTGTACTATAAAAATAGCATAATTTGGGTCAAAAATAGTAAAACTGTTGTGAATTCAATATTAATGTGATTTCGAATTTGATTCAATTCCTATGCGATGTTGGGTTTGAGTTTTAGAATTTGATTTGATTTCTGTGCGATTGGATTTAATTTTTTATGTGATTTGGAATTTAATTCAATTTTTGTGTGATTATTTTTTTGATTTTGACTTTGATTTGATGTATAGTACGTATTATGCCAAAAAAGATTGAGAAGCTATATATAATATACTGTGAATTTAATATCTGAATGTAATTTCAAACTTGATTTGATTCCTATGCAATTTTAGACTGAGTTGGTAATATACATGCCACCATAAATAACCCCAAGTACAATGTATGAAAATCATCCTTCTTTCAGAAAATCCTTTTTTAGATACAGCAATCTCACACTATAAGTAACAGGATCCAGATAAGATCCGGAAATTTTTTTTTCCGGATTCTGAAATTTTGAAGAGTTTTAAAAGCTTAGATCTAAGCCACTTGATTAGGCCTAAGCAGGTCCAAGCTTAGACCTAAGCTTCAATGATTAGGCCTAAGCTTTCTAAGCTTAGATCTAAGCTTCAATGCTTAGGTCTAAGCTTAGGCCTAAGCCTTCTAAGCTTAGACCTAAGCTTCAATGATTAGGTCTAAGCTATGAAGCTTAGGTCTAAGCATGGACCTGCTTAGGCCTAATCAAGTGGCTTAGATCTAAGCTTTCAAAACTCTTCGAAATTTCAGAATTCGGAAAAAAAATTTTCCGGATCTTATCTGGATCCTGTTAAGTTACAAAATTTAAAGTCAAGGATACCCTTGACTACTTAACAACACATGGGAAAACAAAACAAACAATCAATGAAGTACAAAATTAATAATTGTTGAAGTGTGCAGTAAGTTCTTCGTATAGACCTGTATTGTGTGAAAAATATTATAGCCATGTAGTGACAAACTGAATTGCACATACATATACATACATCTACATCATGACAGTCACTATAATTATAGCCAATACTCTTTGAACAATTATTTATCTATAATTATGTATCCAGAACTGTTCACTCTTTTTGATTAAAATTAAGATGATTATATGTTTTGTGTTTCTAGATCTAATGTTTTACCTGTATAATGAGGTTATGGTTATTATACATTTATTACATTAATAAAAAATCAAATCCAAAATCGCACAGAAATCGAATCAAATTCCAAATCACATATTAAAAATCAAATCCAAAATCGCACAGAAATCAAATCAAATTCCAAATCACATAAAAAAATCAAGTCCAAAATCACACAGAAATCGAATCAAATTCCAAATCACATAAAAAATCAAATCCAAATTCACACAGAAATCAAATCAAACTCCAATTCACATAAAAAATCAAACCCAAAATCACACAGAAATCAAATCAAATTCCAAATCACATAAAAAATCAAATCCAAAATCAAACCCAGCATCAATCAAATTCGAAATCACATTAATATTGAATTCACAACAGTTTTACTATTTTTGACACAAATTATGCTCCATAGTTACTGACATTAAAAATGTTTTGACAAATTACAGATAAATGAGGAAACAGATGACGAGTTTAGAATATCGTTAGGTAGGCGGTTCCATGCATGAGGGGCATTGACAAAAATGCGCAAACAGTGTGTATGAGCTCCCTTCTCGTGTGCTTATCCTGGTGCTCTTGCTTTGCTCACTGTGTTTTGAGAATGTTTTGATTTGTGGGAATGAATATTGTCTCCTTAGGAAATTTTTGTGTCAGGATCTGGGTACGAGGCTATTCATGACAGTGATGTCTGCTATCAAGAATTTCCTAAGGATCTAAGAGCAGAGGACATGAGGTTAGGTCATGAATTGCATTAAGTTGTGTGTGTTGTGCTCCCCCTACACATTTCCTTAGGAACTATAGTATCACGTGTTCAGCTGATCTTTGTGCTGCTTCAGCAACTTTTACGAAAGTATACAGATAAACACGGATAAATTATATCTACAGTCATTATTCAACAAGCTCATACAGAACTGAGAAGAAAATCTATGGCTATGGCTGCCTTGAAAGACTCCGAGAGACGTTCCACAAGAGGGAAGCAGTACTGTATATGCTTTGGAGAAGGACGTGATGACGTTAGTGAAGATTATAAAGTTGTCAGAAAATTGCAGAAAGACCTAGAAATTCCAAATCCAAAACTCCTCAAAATTCTTCGACAAGAACTAGAAAGGTAGAATTAAGTTTAAGTTATACAGATCTAGCACTTGCACTGCAGTATGCAAAATAGCTAGCACTCATTATGCCAATGGTGCTCATGATGTCATTGATAAATCTGTCTGCACTCTTACTGCCAAAGACCCAGACATTATCTGCATTAATTTATACAGGCTTGCTGCTAGTGGAGGCCAGCAATATCACTACAGTACTGGTGTTGTAGCATCATGTTCCAACAAAAGGTTTATATGTATTAGTATCACAGAATAATTATGGGTGATTTTAATACAATGTCTGGATTTTGGCACAATGTGACCTGGCAAATGCATGCATATAGCATTCCAGCATACTAATATGTAGTAACTATAATATTATTACTAGTGTGCATGCTAGCTAATCTTCGGTACCTCAATATAAAAGTAGTGACAAACCATGCCACAAAGTTGTGTGCATGGTGAAGTTATATGATTGGAAAGACTTGAATTAGTCACTGTGTACCAAAATCACAAGGCATATAATGTATCAGGGGAGGTGCAGCAGTCAGATTGACTGAGCTGCCACTAATTAATGCACATAGTGATGCATGTAATGTCATGCAGGGAAAACATTCAGAAAACAAGTTATAGCTGCGTACACGTGAAGCAGGCATCTTCCAAAACATAGCCACTGCTTGAATTATGGGCCACAACATCATCATGTATACGCACATTATTGACATTACATCATAGTAATTGCTGTTCATTAATTAGTGCCAGCCATTGTCAGCAGTCAACCTTACCTCATCTGTATTAAATGTATGTTTATATTAGACTAATTAATGTAAAGTTACAAATTCTATAGGTAAAGGTATAAAAATTGATATTGCTAGCTCCCTTTCCAGGATCGAATCCCAGGCTCCCTCCTCTGAGAGGAAGGGACCTGGGATTAAGGTTATTATAATAATATTATAATACCGTATAGCGGGAATTTTTTGTGAGGGAAAATTTTTGCGTTTTTGTCTTGAATAGAAATTCACTTGGAAAATTTTCGTGGATTACGTCTCAACATTACGTGACGACCTCGTACCTTACAAATTTTGCCAGCTTCCAGCTTTGGCAGCTTTCCGCGAAAATTTTCCCCCAGTGGGGAAAATTTACTGGGGGAAATTTTCGTGGAAAGCTGCCAAACCGCAAAATTCACAAAAATTTTCCCCTACGAAAATTTCCCGCTATACGGTATATAGCTCCCAAAAAAGACGGATGTCTGGTGACATGGGATAATATTGTTTAAGAGGAACTTCCAAGGAAGAAGACTTTCATTGCTTGATTTCACAGTTTTGCCTGCACCTGAGAATCTGTGAAAGTTTTCAGTTTAAATTCCACTGCATGTTATATAATTATAGTCACTGACTCAGTGACTCACCAGACCCATGCATATAAGTTTGATATTGCATGGTCCTCTAGAGAGACTGTATTATAAGCAAAGTTGTGTGTGTCTGTGTGTGTGTGTAACAGAGGTCACCGGAAGTAATGTGACCTCGAGCTACTCTGGACTCTCAAGAATGCAGGCTACCAAAAGTGTGCCTGGATGCCAGGCTAGCTTATGTAGTGTTAGCCTATAGGGTAGAATCACAGGCGTTGCTCTATCACGCTCCTTTGTCTGATACAGATGCCACTAGTAAGCCTTGTCAGCAATCTCAAAAACAGTCAGCCATTCTATACACGAAACACAACTAGCCAGATAACGAGTTTGTACTAGTAGTATTGCATGCTCGAATTGCATGCTAGTCAAGTCCTGAAGTATAGCAGTGCATGCAAGCTTTAACCTTTCACTGAATCGCATCTAGCAATATGTATCAGATAATTTCATACACACACAAGGAGCATGGTGAGTGAAGCAAGCCACACTCCTTGTAGTAAATAGGTAAAACTAAAGATCTTGAGTATGTCAGGACCTTTGCTACTTGCAATTGTATCATTTTAAGTGCATGTACCTTGGGACCTGGCCTTTCCTGGAAGATATCACATGAAGATACTTTTGTTTAGTCCAAGGTGAATGGGAGTTTCTATGACTTTTGAAGATGAATGATGGTCTCTGTTGCTGTAAGTTTACTTGCTGGTGAGTGATAGGCATGTATACATTATCTGCATTTGTTGAATATTAATGATCCCTACTATCATTATAACAGGAGCTTAAGGAGCTCATATAGTAAGCTCCTAGCTGATTATACCTATAACCATGCATGCATATAATAATACCGTAAATTGTGAACATTTTGTACTAAATGTTTTGAAGGAAAATTTTCATATTGAACAATTTTGTAGCTCAGTATACCTCTTCATTATACAGCCCCCACTAACGTAATATAAGCAAAGCTTTGTCCGTCCATCAGTTCATGTGCGCGTGTGTGTGTATGTGTGTGTATGTGTGTGTGTGTGTGCATGAGAAAGCTTGAACTACTTTATCCATACTTTTAAAATAGAGTAAAAGGGGGAGTGGGGAAAATGGGTATTCCCTAATTGTATTCTCAGCATGCTCAAACTGATACGTAGGCAGTAGGTGTAAAATAAAACAGTGACCTATATGCTCTAGGACTTGGCCTATACTGCTTTCTGAAAGGTAGGAGAATAGATTGTAAGCCATACCTTGTGAAAACCTAGCCTACAAAATGCTTATAAGAAAGAATAATTATAATACTATATTATATTTTTGGCCTTTTCAGCTGTTATTGTACAAATTTTAATGCATGGGTGTCAAAATAATAGTTGTATGCATGTATATAGTTACAAATGTCCTCTATTTCTTGTAATGAATTTCAACAAATATGCTAGCTAAAGGTTGCACACCGAATAATAAGAGGTGCCAAATTCATTATGGACTGCAACATCTACAAAATTTCACCATTTACGGTATTAATTATAACCATTGTATATAATTATATATGTATGCATCATAAATTACTTTATAATGTGAATGCATATAGAGTTATTTTATTAACCCTTGGTGCTCATCCGTACTGGTAGTCGTGTGTGTGTGTGTGTACATGTGTGTGTGTGTGTGTGTGTGTGTGTGTGTGTGTGTGTGTGTGTGTGTGTGTGTGTGTGTGTG
>CAXIPT010000008.1:3900734-4025632 GCA_964030475.1 Tethya wilhelma | reverse complement strand
GTGTGTGTGTGTGTGTGTGTGTGTGTGTGTGTGTGTGTGTGTGTGTGTGTGTGTGTGTGTGTGTGTGTGTGTGTGTGTGTGTGTAATGTTCTAACTATACCTCTAGAACAGCAGCTCCAGTCTTCAAAAATGGCATCATACCTTAATCAAGACTATCTAAAAAAAAATACACATAGTATTCTACGTCACACCCATTCTGCTATAATTGACTGACTGAAAGATGAACATTTCCTATTGATAGCTCTAAGGACAGCTTACTCAATCATCCGGAATCCCTACTTATAATATTATATCCAAAACAGCATATTTAAGAAAATAATAGAGTGTTTATTTTATTGCTTGAAAGTGACATGTTAGCACCAAACAAGCTATATCTTTTAAGCCGTTAAAGGTATTTGAAATAAACAAATAGCTGCTAATAGCTGAGTAAATTCTCTATAATCTGAGTACCAAAGAATTGCAGACCAACAAAAATTAGTTGTTACATGGGAAATTTGTATGGTAAAAATAAAAACGATGCCTAAAACGCAACTTCCATGCAGAGACTTTTCACTGGTCTATAGTGTCATAGTAACTTGCTAACTGGTAGTGCCGATACTCTGTATGTCTTGCTATTAAATACAGATATTCTTATTTCTTGACAGCAGTGTCATGTGTGAGCATGCACAATTGCATTGCTACAGGCATGATGCCATGCACCAAGGGTTAAGCACCTTGCAAGGGGTGGTCACAATCATACCTGTCGTACTAACACCCGCAACCGGGATCAAAATTTGATCTGTCCTATTTTCAGGCCTTGACCCTTGATTACACCATTTTGGAATGCTTTAATTTGATCGAAAGAATTTGACCTTTGACCCGACTAAAACGTGCTAGCTGTGACCTTTGACCACTAATTAAAAGCAAGCAATCAAGCCTTCTTGACCCTTGTGCTTTGCCCCTTGATCACATGTTGATCCCAGTCGTGAGTGTTAGTATACAGCGGGTATGGTCGTGACCATGCACGCTTTGCTACGTAGCTCTTCACTGCAATTGATCTACTCTGGGAAAAGTGATACCCCTAATTACACATACTTTGACCAGGAATCTAAATGATGATTAAAACGAGGAGTTTGCATTTATAATAAAATTCTTGTATGCTTATTTTTGGTCACTTCTGGGGTGCGGCGTTTTCACTTTTCACTCAGGAAGTTGGCCTTGCATGAGAATGCAAAATAGAATCTGACCTAGTTTCTTCTAAAACTACAGCAATTATTCATTCTAGTGCTCCCTTGGCGCTAATAAGTTTGTACAGCTGTGTTTGGTTCAGTCATATTACTCAACTAACTACTGTAAAACCCATATGCATACGAGTAGTATAGTTACCAGTTTCCTGAAGTAAAAAATTCTGATGCCATTTTCTGACATCAAATTTCGTCCCCGGTCATGCCCTTTTATATATGCAAACTCCTCGTTCAAAGGGTTTGTAGATCATCCTGATATAATATATATATACAAGGACTATTAACCCTAGGCCTGGGGCCAGATATGCATCACAGGGATTTTCCAAATGTTGGGATGTGGATAGCTAATTGTCATATAAAATTAACAGAGTTTTATTGATACTAGGTTAAGTAAATTATAGCCTGGGAATATACGAAGATGATGAATGCATGCTGACTGTAGCTATACTGCAACATACCTGTGAACCAGACTGTTGTATGGAGCCTGGAGTACATAGGTCAGTGCAGGGAGCTTACACATGCAGCCTGCATGGGAATATACCAGGATGAAGAATACACAGTCTTGATGGTTTGCTGACTGTAGCAATACTGCTACATGCCTGTGAGCCAGACTGTTGTATGCATATGGAGCCTACAAAGTACGCAGGTCAGTTCATGCAGGGAGTATGTTCTTCAGTACACATGCAGCCTGCATGGGAATATACCAGGATGAAGAATGCACAGTCTTGATGGTTTGTTGACTGTAGCAATACTGCTACATGCCTGTGAGCCAGACTGTTGTATGGAGCCTGGAGTACACAGGTCTGTGTAGGGAGTAAATTCTTACACATGCAGCATGCATGGGAATGTATACCAGGATGGTTTGCTGACTGTAGCAATACTGCTACATGCCTGTGAGCCAGACTGTTAAGTACATGCCTGTAAGGCTAGTTACTAAGAGGCTATTAGGTCACTGCACAGAGATGCACAATGCATAATGTGCATGGAGATGCAGCAAATAAAACAGGAAAGGCCTGAGCCTACATGTGACCATCTTCAGCACATGCCTCTAGACGGTCTCTGCAGTGCAACAGTAGGCATTCTGATGAGAACCCTCTAGCTGGAATTAATTAAGGAGTGTTGCATCCTATCTGAACATTGAAAGGATCCAGATCTTGCAGAGTGATACGTATACCTCCAGACTCTGAGAAAAGGTATACATGAGTATATATTATGTTGGAAGGAATATTACCAAGAAAGTGTTGCCTCCAGATGCACTGTCCAAAAACGGTTGCCTTCAGATGTCCAGAATATTGGAAGGGGTGTTCCTCCAGATACACAAGAACATTGAATTTGGAAAAAATATTACCTCCAGACACTTGAAAACATTGTGGAAGAAAAGTGTTACCTCCAGACATTTAAAAACCTCCAGACACTTAAAACGTTGGAGAAAAGCCAGAGTTACCTCCAGACACTTAAAAACATTGGAGAAAAGTGTTATCAATCTCCAGACACTTAAAACGTTGGAGAAAAGCCAGTGTTACCTCCAGACACTTAAAAACATCGGAGAAAAGTGTTATCTCCAGACACTTGAAAATATTGGAGAAAAACTTGCCAGTGTTACGACACTTGAAAACATTGGAGAAAAGTGTTACCTCCATGGATGCAGACGTTGAAGAAAAATCAGTGTTATGCCTCCAGACACTAGCCCATTTGAGAAAAAGTGTTACCTCCAGACACTTAAAAACATTGGAGAAAAGCCAGTGTTACCTCCATGGAGACACTTTGGAGAAAAGTGTTACCTCCAGACACCGTAAAAACGTTGGAGAAAAGTGTTACCTCCATCCAGACACTTAAAAACGTTGGAGAAAAACCAGTGTTATATTACCTCCAGACACTTTGGAGAAAAGTGTTACCTCCATGCAGACACTTAAAAACGTTGGAGAAAAGCCATTGGAAGGAGAGGTATACCTCTGGACACATGAGAACATATTGGAAAAAGTGTAACCTTCAGATGTCAAATTGCAAGAATATTTGAAGGAGTACAAGTATAATGCTCCATGCAGACATATCAGAAAAAGTGTTACCACCAAACACATCAAAACATTGGAAAGTTTTACCTCCAGACATTGAAAAATTTTTTGAAGGAGTGTTATATATATACTTCCAGACACACATACATGAGAACAAGTGCTTCCTCCAGATATCAAGAATCTTGAAAGGAGAATTACCTCCAGACACATGAGAATATTGGAAAAGTGTTGCCTCCTGACTTTGAGATAATATAGAATGTCAAGTTGAAAAGAGTGTTACCTTCAGACACATGAGAACCGTTGCATGTGATTGGAAAATTTTTTTACCTTTACACACATGAGAACAATGGAAAATGGTTACCTCCATGCAGGCATTAAGAACATTAATTGTTAAGAGTGTTACCTCCAGACCGGTGAGAATGTTGGAAAAGTACTACCTCCAGAAGTTGAGAATATTAATTTTGAAAGAGTATTACCTCCTCCAGACACATGAGAACATTGGGGTGTTACCTTTAGACGTCGAGATATTGAAAAGAGTGTTATATCTCCACACACATGAGAACGTTACCTCCAAACACCAAGAATGATGTTGAAAGAGTGTTACATCCAGACACATGAGAACATTGGAATAGTCTGTGTGTCACCTCTAGACACCTGAAGACATTGGAAAATTGTGAGTGTTACCTCCAGACGTTGAGAATATTGAAAGGAGTGTTACCTTCAGACATGTGATAACGTTGGAAAAGTGTAACCTTCAGACGTGGAGAATGAATGTTACCTCCAGATACATCCAGACATAATGAGAACATTGAAAGAAGTCACCAGACACCCAAGAATGTTGGAAGGAGTGCTACCTCTATATAGACGTCTGAGAACATTGGAATTTAGGATTTTTATACCATCAGACGCCTGTCTGATAATGTTGGAAGGAGTGTCGCTCACTCCAGATGAGAACACTGGAAGGGTTATTCCTTCACATGAGACTCCATGGACTTTCACTCACGATTGTTCTACTAGTACTCTAATAGCTAGCCTGTCATGTTTAGCAGCTGTCTAACTACTGTGTAGCTTGGCCTGCTTAGAAAACTTTTAGTTAAGTATAGCTAGTTTTGCCTTTATTGGTCTCATGGTATACGTAAGGAACTGAAGAAATATCAACCTACTTAATGAGAATTTTGCAGCTACTAGAGTCAAAATTCTAAGGTCATCTAGCTGAGCTTGAAAATGCCAACGTCACTCGAACATAATTATCTCGAGACTCTAAGACTTTTTTCCCACTGAAAAGATTATCATCAATACAAGAGTTATATCGTGCCACAACCAACTGAATCAAAATGCCATGAATTAAGTAGCTATACAATTCAGGCTTGGTTGTATGCCATGAAGTTAGTAAACAAACTTAATAAACAAACAAACAAACAAACAGACAAGCAAAAAAACTGGAAATTTTTACCTGTACTGTATATATGCACAGGTAGTATAAATTATATTCCTTGGCTGAATCTAAGCTTGTTTAAAGACCATTTCTTCCCCTATCCTTAAGCTTTCCCTATATATTATAGGTGCTCATGCACTTATGTACTGAGTATTACTAATAGTATTCCACCTATATAGCTGAATGCAAGCTATATGGTACATACTTTGTTCTTGCATATTGACATAATTATAGAAAACTGAGTCAATGAAGTATGGCATTTTTGGGCAAGCAAGACCATCCTGCAATCATTAAAATCCTCTATAACAAATCTGTAGTCTTGGAAAACCTGGCAGAACAGCAGTACATATACACAGTAGTTTATTGCTCCAAATTCCCACAATATTTGCAAGGATTGTTTCCCACGAAAAAAAATGCCCTACTGCAACGCTAGTGCTTGTGATATATTTCTTGGGTCAATATCTTAAGTTTTAGCTTACAATAGCTCATATAGTTGTATAATATTGATTTTTTTTTTTAGAAACTATTTGAAGTGTGATCTGGTCTCTACATGTACAGAGCCTACTAGTAAACCACTGAAATATAGCACTGAAGGTATAGTTATACTAATTATTGAATAATCATTCCAAAATCAAAAATGCATGATTATTGAAACTCCTGCATGCATGCATGCATAATCATGAGTACTAGTCAGAGCTAGTGCCATTGGGCAGGGATTTTGGGAGTCCATAATAATTATGATAATTCATTTTGTGTTTGTTAATGATACGATAATTTTGCATAATATAATATACACTTTTCCAATTAATGATTTTTGTATGCATGCAACTGTAACAAGTTTCAAAAGCCCAGTATACTGATTTCAATTACCATAGATTAGGAAATATTCGGTGCTAAAATTTAAAATTTTTGCTGGCTAATATATTCACGTGAGTGGTTGGTTAAAAATTTCTAGAAGTGAGAATTTCCTGATCTATATAGTATGTAGCTTGTTTAAATGCATACTTAACTTTATAGTGCTGCACTTGTAATAGAATGCTGCCCAAGTGGCCCAACCTTGCCTGAATTGTCTGCAGATGATATTGACAATGGTGAGTGTAGTTATATGACCACATACTGCATGGCGCCAAACTGTGTCAATATAATTTTAATTATGTTAGTGCTGAGAAGTAGGAGAGCCCTTTTCACAATAATTATTATAATTATAGTGCTCAAAATTTGATAGTCATGCATCAATTTATTGTCTCTAGGATTGGACTATGGATCCTCCATGGAGTCAGACCTGGGATCACCGATGGAGACAAGCCCGCCTGAGTGTGATCACTCTGGCCATCATTGTTTGCCATACACCACTGTACCAACTTTCAATGATTATGCCTACCATCAGTTATATAGTCAATCTTTTGATCACGGTGGAGCTGTTGGGTAAGCAAGCGATCATAAATTACAAAAATCTCCGACTTAACTTCAGTATAATATTATTGTAAAGCCATTATGATGATCATTTTCAATTTTTGGCCCATACAGCAATGGGTATGGAGAACCTGCTGTTCCACTCTATAATATGATGATAATGAGTCCACAAATGCAGCTGAGCACCAGTAAGTTGTGGAATAAATGGTATGCCCACTGTTTAATAGGTGCCAGTGACATTGTTTATCTGTTTCGTGTATGTGTCATTGTACATTTACAGATGAGTCTGGCTTGCAATTGTATTCTGGAATATCTATCATGACAGAATACTGACGGGATGTATATACATCATTTATACTTTTTGATCAAGTTGTGAACATATATTATTGTATAGTTATATAATATCATAGTAACTGTTTACGTAGTCTCTATGATAATATTATGTTAGAAGAATATTATAATAATGCCTTATTCTGTAATTATTGTAAACTGTATTGTGATTAGTCTAGTATTATTAGTGTATTGTAGTGTGATTAGTATTAGTATTAGTCTGCTTTTTAGATTGTGTGCATAAAAATTTAATATTTGTGTGACTGGTCAAGTGGTAGATAATCGTTATTCGAAAAAGTTGACCCCTTGTGAACTCTGTACTAATTACATGCGCGGGTGCCCCCTGTAATCATACTCCCACGCGCAAGAAACTTTTGGGTGTGTTTTGTTCTGGAGTGAAAAAAAGCAGCTTGTAGATCTACTAGCAGCGTCCTGTCCATCACAAACCTTCTAAAATGAGCGACCATACTCACGTACTGAGAGTCTTGGTAAGATACAGCTAAACTAGTGTAGATAAAACGCTTTTTGTATGAGTAATAGTATGTCCCACGTTTTGGAAATACTATCAAACTATATTTTGCTCTGAAGCTGTTTAATATCTCTGGTCAAAAGAGAGGTTTTTTTCTTGCTATTCTATTATGTTTGTGTTCCTGTTGGCCCTCTGTTGTGTTAGGGTTCTGATGGACGTGATCTGAAGCTGTCAGGTCACGTAGGCTTCGACAGTCTCCCCGATCAGTTGGTGAACAAGTGTGTCAACAAAGGCTTTGATTTCAACATCCTCTGTATCGGTGAGTTGGGAAATAAACACTCTTTATTTTTTGTACTTACGTTTTTCTCACAATCAAGATTGTCTTAGTCATTCCCATTTTTGTGTGTGATACATGTACATTGTCTATTGATGAATTTACAGGTGAGACTGGCATTGGCAAGTCAACTCTAATAGATTCTCTCTTCAAAACGTCCTTTGATGGTGAGCTTTTGTTGTTTTATGTATGAAATTAATCCACATAGCACACGTAATCTATAACTCGTACACAAACAGTAAAAAAGTTTTAAAAAGAGCTGAAAATTTATCCCTTTTGCTTGACAACATAATACGTACACACAAACATCGATAGTTGTTGAAGCATATCACAAAATTTCACATGCTCTGCGGCTTATTGCTACGCTTGAACTACTGTGTGAAGCCACATGTCAAATTCCTGTCCTGCCAAACAACAACACGGTCTCCAACATAGCTAAGACACGCACTCGTACATAAACACCAACAGCCTTTGCATGCTCACGACCTGAAGCCTTACCAGCTGCACAACAACAGTAGGAATGAAAACCATCCCACCTTTTGCTAAGTGGGTGCTCTTGTGTATGAACACACACACCATTCAGTAGTGTACCTAAAGTTCCTTTCTGAGTGCTAGGTTCTCCCACTTGAAAAGAAGCTTACTTGGAAAGTTCTCAGGGACAATTTTCCCATTGTCTAGAAAGATGTTCACTAAAATGTTGAATGCATAGAGTATTTTGTTACAAGTACAACATATGTCACAACGTGTGTTATGTAAAAATTGGCTCTATCAGTGTATATACGTAATTATATACTAAGAGATAGGCCATTTCACTTGAACTGAGAGAGTGGTGCTTTTCAAATAGAAATAGCATGCCTGCAGATGTGTGGTGTACAGGATTTTGTAGATGAAGATAAGCTAGCTATGTTTATGGTTTGAAATATTCATGCTCTGAATATGAGATTTATCATCTGATAAAAGCTGGCCAGGGAGTTGTGTTGCCATGGCGACCTGTGGTATGGAGGAGCAGTAATTAATACGAAACTGTGTTCTAAATAGCATTAATAGTGTGTGCACACCCATCTATATACACATACCATGAATGTCAGGCTGGCCAATGAATCTCATTTCACAGCAGTGTGTGTGGGAGCTGGTATACTACCTGACTAGCCTATGGTATTTTACTGTAGGTTTTAGGCAAAGCATTCCACTGAGTACCGTATGCAAATTTGCTTACATAAGTTAGCCTACTATCATTATTGTTGGATACACGTGTACTAAGTCATCTCTTAATACAGTTCCATAGATATGTAGCGTGCCTTTTGGATAGTGCCCAATTGCATTGGATATGTTGACCCTCTTATCTACAAATTAATTGCCTGGCAACTATCGCTGCGGTAATGGGATGTGTTAACGATAGTGCTGTTTGTTTTGACAGATGATCCCGTTGAGCACAGGCTCCCTGAGGTCTCACTGAACCACAGCACCTACAGTAAGTTCGAAAAAATAAAAACTATAACACTGCTTGGTGTGCATTAATTAGAATCACACGTCCCACAGCTCTCCAAGAGGGAAACGTTAAGCTTCGTCTCACTGTGGTCAGTACGGCCGGTTTTGGTGACCAGATCAACAAGGAGAACAGCTGTGCCGCCATCACCAACTACATCGACATGCAGTTCGAACGCTACCTTCAAGAGGAGCTCAAGATCAAGCGGGATTTGGTCCACTGTCACGACACCCGCATCCACGTGTGCCTCTACTTCATTTCTCCCACCGGACACTCGTGAGTTGGATGCATGTTGTTGTGCACATGTAGTGGATGGTCACGAATGTCAGTGCACTTAACATTTGTGTATAATGTGACATTGTATGCTTTTATATACGTTGTTTGTGGTTGTTTCTATGGAATGTTGGTTTATGTACAAATATCATTCGTTATCTTTGTTCATTGGAATGTGCATTGCACACATGCACACATGTTGTGTAGCTGTTGAAAGCAAGTGGTAGCTAGTGCCTGTAGCTCTCATTGTATTTCGGTGTGTTTTTGTACGTGTGTGACAACCAAAGTATGTTATAGTTGATTCCATGTGATGTATAGGCTTGTTGTGCCAAAGCTTTATGGAGTTCTTGTGAAATTTGGGTGTATCGTGTACATTCATGCTCTATTTTCTGTCACACCTTGAGCCTTGGTTCCTCCCAGAGTGTGAGCTGTACATGATATGAGAGCTTAGCTTAGCTTGATGGATATGTTGTACTGTAATATTGCTATTAAGATGGCGGTGACTGACTGTAAACACACACACACACACACAAACAGGATCAAGTCCCTCGATCTAGTGTGTATGAAACAGCTAGACAAAAAGGTACATACCAACACACAATCTGCCACAACGTACATATTTCCTATTGTGTTTTGTTTGTGACCACATTTCACTCCACACAATTGACTACCACTCACTCCTTTCCTTCTTTAATGGCCGACTACCCTCTTCCTTCTCTCTCCCTCTCTCTCGATCTCTCCTCATAGGTCAACATCATCCCTATCATTGCTAAAGCTGACACAGTCTCGAGGGCAGAGCTCACCCAGTTCAAAGCTAGGGTGAGTGCATTGAATCTGAAATGTCTATTTTGCTCTCAGCATTGCTCATGTACTGCATTGTGTGTGTAAATGTGTGCTGATGAGTGGGAGTGATGATGGTTGGTTACCGAGGCATGTATATCAAGGGTGGTTGATTGAATTTGAGTCACAACATTAATAGTGTACCCTAGCCTTCCTGTGTGGTTTAATTTTTAAACTTTTGGAATTGTCAAGCTTCAAAATATGATCAATAAATGCCGGAGAACAGGGCCTAGGAACGAGGCTAAAGAATACACACATTCACATACAAATACGTATAACGCACACACACACACACACACACACACACACATCTATGACCCACCTGTAGATTATTGAAGAGCTAAATAGCAATGGCGTTGAGATCTACCAGTTCCCCACCGACGATGAAACAGTGGCAGACCTCAACGACAAAATGAACGATCAAGTTCCTTTTGCTGTTGTCGGCAGTCGCGACGAGATTGTTGTCAACGGACACAAAGTCCGAGCCAGGCAGTACCCCTGGGGCACAGTGGAAGGTGTGCATTAATTAGAAATAGTATATACATTATAATGGTTGTTTTATGTGTGTATGGTGTTTTTTGCAGTTGAAAATGAAGCACACTGTGACTTTGTCAAGCTTAGGGAAATGTTGCTACGGTTAGTCTCTCAGCTCTCAGTGTTGCACTCATTGTTATGGCCCTATAGATAGCTATCTGTAATGCATACCAGTATTGACAAATATGACCTTATTTGGTGGTCATTTTGTACGTGTGTGTACTGTACTCCTCTGTGTGGTCTGTTAGTAATGTACATCCCTTACATAGCTGGAGTGACGTAGGCTAAACATCTTGCATATCCTTTACATAGCTACCATGTGTATGTTTGCACACACACACACACACACACACACTCACACACAGTACCAACATGGAGGACCTTCGTGAGAAGACACACTCAGCACACTACGAAGTCTTCCGTCAAAAGAGGCTTCAAGAAATGGGATTTGCTGATGTGTCTGCTGACAACAAGCCAGTCAGGTAAGAAACTCACAATCTGTAGAATGGTGTAAATCTCATTTAGTGTGATTGTGTATAAAATTATATACATTGTCATTCCAATAGCCTTCAAGAGACGTATGAGGCCAAACGTCAAGAGCACCTCCGCGAGATGCAGCAGAAGGAAGAGCGCATGAGACAGATGTTTGTCCAGAAGGTCGGTTAATTTAAGAGTCATCGTGGATCATGTGACATTTTTGGTGGCTTTGTCATTTTCACAGGTGAAGGACAAGGAGGCCGAATTGAAATCGTCCGAACAGAAGCTTCATGACGAGTTTGAGCGTCTGAGAAGACAGAATGCTGAGGAGAAGAGACAACTGGATGATAAGAAGAGGCAACTGGTCAGTAAGACACACACACACACACACACACACAACCTACATGCAATGGGCCACATGGATATACAGGGCCTTTGTATGCACCATTACAAACTTTGACTACTTGGTAGAGGAATGGTTTTTTTTTTGATTATATTGGGGGTAGATATATAGGCCATCTCAGGTTTTCAATCAGTCCTTACTAAGAGCACACACTCAAATGCATTGTCTACCAAGTTAGATCACCCTCTTTGAAGGATTGCGCTGAGAAAAAGGGAGGGTTTAACTCGGTATACTTAACACTTATGTTGTTATATCAAATACACAGTGACACACACACACACACACACACACACACACACACACACACACACACACATCATGTGTTTGCACACACAGGAGGAAGAGATTAGTCTGTTTAACAAGAAGAAGGCTGCAGTCCAAGCACAGCGAGCCCAGACAGAGAGAGAGCAAATGTCAAAGAAGCAGCACCACAGGAAATGAAATAAATCAACGACGACCAGTAGAAACTATTCTTATGAGTGATAATACAAATAAATATATAGTTCCTATTGTGTGTGCCTATACAAACAGACATACATTTGTACGTACACTAACAACCCCCCACAGTGCTGCTTTAAAGATTCACATGCATGAAAAAAAGTAGAATAGTCTCTTTTTTCTTTTAATTGAAGTAGTTTTGTTTAGCTGTTCAAATACAGAGATTCTGTGTTGAACACATTCTGTGCATGCAGTAGTATTGTACAGTACTGATGCAATCCCTTAGGAATTTGTTGAGCTAGTTATCCAATCAATTGTTACACAAAATAAATTTTTATACACACATTATTATTATACATAATACTTTTATTGTAACAATAATTAATTTTTGTACTAAGTCTTATTATGGTATGCACTGTTGTACCATTTTGTAGAATTACATGAAAATGAATTAGGATTAATAAGTAATTGCAGAAATCATGAATGAAGTGCATGGACTTTTAAATATGCTTATATATACCTAGATAATAGAGACTACATGCTTCAATGTATGAAATTATAACTGATATAATTGCTTGAGCTGCAGCTGTGCATGCAGTATATAGATCTAGAAAACGTGCAGCTATATTGTTAAATTTTTATACACCCATTATACATAATACTTTATTATTGTAATAATAATACATAAATTTTTGTACTTATTATAATAATATTATTATTGTGGTATACACTGTTGTACCATTGTGTAAAATTAAATGAAAATGAACAATATTGAGGAAATCACTATCTTGTATATATTATGTTTTGAGTATAATAATACTACAGTGACGGCCAGTATTAGTAAATCATCTGAGGGTTTACCTATAAGCTTCCCTGCATGTTGTGACATAGATACACTTTTTCCCATGCCGTGCTAAGGTTGGGAGGTGCCACATATGGTAGAGGAACATGAAACAACGGGGGACGTTCTCCTCTTCTTTCCTCTCTTGTCTGCAGTAGTGAGACAGCCCCTGTAATAACTACTGGACAATTAAACACACTTGTTGGTGTAGAGTGTGAGTCCTGGAGCAGAAGTCCACCACGATGTCTGCTAGTCACCAGTGTGGCAGTGACTATAGCACTGTATCTGGTAGCACTCACTCCATGCAGTTCAACCTGACTGGAGACATTCTCAGTACTGCTACACATGTCACTGCATGGTGAGAGTGTGTGTCTCTCAGAGTCCCATGTTGCCCCATGCAGAGTCAGATCAGGGAAGACAATGAATGGTTGAGCACTGTGATAATGGAGGGACTCAAGTGCTTCGGAGTTTACTTTGGTGTTTTGTACAAGCTGTGTACGAAAAGGAAATGGAAGAATTTATTGTACTATACAAGCTAGTATATTACACATTTGTATGGAGTAGTAGAGTGGCCTAGTGGGTAAAATGCTGGATTCGTGTTTACAAGGTACTGAGTTCAAGTCCCTCAAGTAGCATGATTGAGGGGAAAAAAAAAAAGAAGAAAAAAATAGTCAACAGAGAAAGGTCTACCTAACATACATTGCCACAAGCACCTTATCAGACTAATTGTATGCAAAAGGCATTCCCACAAATCTATGTGAGACTTACTTTGGCTGTTATTTGAACTTCATCTGGACTGACTTCTAGTTCAGTGGCAAACTTGTGTAGCATTCTCGATACAATTTCCCCAGGTGTTGAGAAGAGGAGGGGGTTCATTTCCAATGGGAGAGCACCTTCTCTCAGTGTAGTCAAATAAAACTCATTTCGTGATCTCAACAGCTTCAAAAATGATACCAAATCACTCATATGATTCAATGGATTTGGTAAGTGTGTGCACCATTCACTTGGAAGTGTTGAATTTTGAATCGAAGTGAGGATTTTCCCAATTGTTTGTGAAAATGGCACAACTCCGTTGAGAAAATCGGAAAGAAGTTTGAGAGAGGAGTGAAGCGACGTGAGTGCAAAGTTAAGAACGCACAACTCCTCATGGACAAGATAGAGAGGAGACTGAGAGGTAGAATCTCCTCCCTTAGGGGTCAGTTCAGTGATCTCAGAGTAGGAGAGAGGGGGTGGGATGAGGGTCGTGGAGAGCTTCAAAACCACGTGTTTACAACCTTCCCACTTCTGCTGCTGCACTCCTTCCCTCCCTCCTTGTCTCTGTCTGCTAGTGGGAGTAGTGCTGGGTCTCTTTACACCGTCGCGCTGAGTTGACTTGGAGTCTGTGTAAACAAGCTTTAAGTCCTCCAACAGCTGTACGCTTGCCACATGTTTGGAATTCTCATTTGAAGTCGCCTATACAAAACCACATACACATATGCATGTATGTATGAGGTACTATTCTAAAGTTAGCAAGTTATAAGGACAGGAAGACTTACTCCTGAGTCATCATGGTCAGACCATTCCAGTACTATTTGTTGACAAGAGAGAGGTACACCACTACCAATACAATCATCAATCGGTAAGAGAGCCCACAAACGAAAATCAGAATGAATCTCATCCTTCATGGACTCCAACAACTGAGAGTGGATGAAACAAAAAAGAGAGTAAAGACAAACTATATAGCAGCATGTTATAAGGATACAATATCATGCTAGCCTTGGGACAATGTTAATATTCACTAACCTGTGCAATGTGTTCCAAGGAGCTCTTCCATTGATGGTGCAACTGACAGTGCTCCAATACCACCCACTGATCACTACACACGAGCTGAGGGAGCTGAGCCACCAATGACTCTACGTGGCTATCGCTGATCAGTAAGAGAGATTGAAAATCCCTCTTGAAATGAGCTGCAGAGGCTTCAAGAAGTGCTACAGGATTTCTCTTAGAGGATGGTGACTGCTCTGCTGAGGGACTTGGTAGCATGCATACGATGGGAAGGTGAGGTAGTGTGTGAGGAAGAGCTTCACTGATGGAACAACGAGCTGAAGAGGTGAACTCTGCTCCAGTGGTGAGCATAATAAACTCCTCACAGACTTTGAAAAACTATAAAATTGAGGGGAGAAAAACAACAATGTACCAGTATAATGTTGATAACCTAGTCCTATAGCTCTCCCCATTTACACAGGGGTTTAGGACTAAACAGTGACATATTGAATGGGGACTTGAATACAATGTGTATACCTTTTGGGGTCTGAAGATTTTCCAGAGTAAAAGTTTTTGAGCAGTTGAGAAATTGTCTCCAAAGTTTGGCAAGGGGGCCATCAGAGATGGTGCCATCTATAATTTATGTAGCAATTGAATTTAGATGAACACTACATCCACACACACACACACACACACACACACACACACATGGACTACAATACTGTCTTACGTCAAAGTATTCCTTCCATTCACTGCTGCTAGTGGCCACTTCAATGGGTAGTCTACGAAACAACTGAAGCTGCTTCTGAACATACATCACCTGACACCAAGCCTACAAGAAACACACACAAAATAGACACCCCATACTTCACGTGTCCTTGCTGGCATACCTCATCAGTGACCCAAGATGGTTTCTCTGCAGGATTGGGAGTGCGAGGACCACTAGATAAATTCTTCTCATCAGACGAGACCATTTCAAGTTTTGCTTCGACTCCAGCTAAATCGTTACAGAGGAGCTCAAACTCTTGAGCAGTCAACTTCCCTTGGTTCAGGAACACCTCCAGTTCCACCAAGAGAGGGAGTAACACTTGATGTCTTTGGAAAAGATGAACCTAACAACAGAGCAACAAACATATTTTACATGAATAGGTCCTGTGTGTAGTATGGGAGTATATTGTTATGTGTACCTGTAGTGTTCTGTATACTGAAGAGAGCAGGTGGTGTTTTAGGCACAAAACGTGAGCATTCACTGACATTACGTTATCAGGGACCCTATTGTCCACAGAACTGGTAATGAGTGTTTCCAGAATCTTCTCCAAATCGCTCATCTTGAAGCTAAAGTACTTTAGCTTGGCAGCCAGATTTTGTATAGTGCTGATAATCAAGCTAGCATATTCAGACAGCGGCTTGTAAGCCAATGCTTGTTGGTCATACACTCTCAGGTTCTTCTTGGTTTCAGTGATGAGTTCCATAGCACTGGATTCTGAAGTCTCGGAGTCTTTGACAGCTTCCAAGATGGCTGGAGTCTGATTGAGAGGGAGCTGAGTTGCTAGAGCACACTCTAAAACATGTTCCTATGGTATGTAAAAAGAGACACACACTAATTCACACATATTTAAATATCTAAGATTTGAAGTAACAATTATACACATTTTGTGTATATTTAGCCAATTTGAAAGGGTCTTTCTACATATGTACCTGACTGTGTTCTAGTTGCTTCTGATGCAGTGTCAGGTCTGTTAGCAGTGACTTGTATCGCACACCATACTCTGGTTTTTCGTGTGTGATGACAAACTTTTGCATGTAGTTCTGTAGACCCTCTCGACTCGAATCAAGATTCACGACACAAAAGTTTGAGAGATTTTGCGGACTTAAAACACGATCCAATCTTGTCATTTTCTCTCGGTGATGATGGATACTGTTTGGAGTGAAAATACTCTCCAGTGTTTGCTCAATGACGACATAGAGCTTAAAGTTTGGATGGACTGTAAGCATTTCACCACGGTACTCCAAGTGATGCTCGTCTGTTTCTCCACTAAAAGTGAAATCTCTCTTCATCGCATTAACGAGTAGGGTCGTATCGTCATTAGAACACCCTGGCTGTTCATGTTGGCTTATCAGTAGTAATGCAGTTTTACCGGTTGTCATAGCAGCAGAGAGAGACTGACCCAGGTGAGAGTCAGAAACTTCTAACTTGATTGGAAAATGGGACAAATCTACGCAGAAAAAAATGAAATTTTCATCATTCTATAGTATATTGCAAATATTTCATCCCAATCTTACTTTCAATATTTTTTCTTGGCGATCCTGACATGCTTGCCTCTATCTGGTCGGGAGAGGTGAAACTCATAGCTCTCAAGTACTTCTCAAAGTGTCCGTGTGGATCAAATACAAGAGGCCAAACAGTAGCGCCCAGTGTGCACGAAGAGCGAGAACCCAGGCATCTCTCCATGGTAATCTTGTCTGGAAATATGCTCTCTTGTTGCCAGTAAGACTGTTCCTCTTTCAGAGAAAGGTGGCTGCTCAGAGAGAAATCTTTTTGGATTCTGACAACTTGCTGCCTTCCCGATGATACGTGGTATCCCTACCATTGTATGATTGTGTGTGTGTGTGTTTGTGTGTGTGTGTAAGATAAGAATAAGTTCTGATAGATGTCACACCAACCAACCTGTGCTGATTGCAGTCCAGATTGTTCTGTTCCTAAACTACCAAGACTGACAGAGCCAGCACAGTAGCCCAACCAGTTATAAAACAGCATGCTGTGCTTGTCCGGTGGGACTCTAGCCAGGTAGCAAGCATTCGAGGCACAGAGAAGTGCATGGCCAGGAACAGAATCCATCTTGCTTAGAGTAATGTTTAATCTCTCTTCCCATTTGCGCCTCTGAGTGGCCATGGTTGACAGTAAGAGATTGGCACTCTCCAACTTTGATTCAGTAGCCTAAGATGAAGGATTGTTAACTCAGAGAACCACAAAAAGCAAACATTCACTTTGCCTATAATATTTTGATCTATTGTTTCATACCTCAATTTCCATTTCAATGGCCCGTGCTTTCTGCACACTCTCTCTGTGCAGTTTAACAGTGCCCTCTAGATCACCTTTAGTTTCCATCATGTCCTTTCGCATGGCCACAAAGGTCTTCTTAGCCTGGTAAGAATCACAATATTAATGCTGATTATTATACGATATCACTGTTAAATTTTGGTATGTTAAAAAATGAAGTGTATAGTTTTGGGGAGACTTCCATGTGGTAGTGTAGCATGCTTTAAAAGTGTGTTATTCCACTTTAGTTTAACACACAAAAAATTATATGTATCTTCTGCAAACATAATTCTTTAGAAGCTTACATCCATTAGTGTCTTCTCTGCCTCAGCCAATCTCTCTTTGAATGGTTGCACAGCCAGTTTTGCATTGTGATAATCCACTAGAGCTGTCAGCCACATGCACAGCGATATCACTGCTTTGCTTCCCTTCTCCAATTCAGAAAACTTTGACTGAACATAGGCCATCTTTTCAAGCCTTTTAAGCTTGTATTTGGGGACATTATCTCGGTCAAAAAACCTCAAACTTTCAAAGAACTTGTGAGAAATGAGAAGTTGTTTGCAGCTTTCCCACCTGTGAATCAAGTAAGCAAATAAAGAGTGTCTTAAATTGTGTGGAGTATGAGACTATAATCTCTTACGTTTTCTCCCTATCAAATATCGTGCACAATGCATCAAACACTGGTGTAAGCATTTCCGGTGGATCTCTGTAGCTCATCACTTCTAGAAGGTCATTCTTTTGGACAGAAGAGAGAGCCTCAAGTGCTGAGTGATACATCGGGGCAACCTAGCATGACATTGGAGTGAATGTATGTAGTCTTAGTAATGGCAGTTTGATATGTGGGTCTGTATAAGTTTCTATGTAGACTATACATACCTCATTGAATTTCTCATCGACCACTTTTGTGAGCTGTTCCACATTTGTGGTCTCAGTTTGAATAGTTTCCTCAGCAAACTTGCATCGTTGGTTGGCCTCCATATACCTGCACATGTACAACACAGTTATCTTACTTTATCATTTGTATCATAATGTTAATATACCTCTCTTTAGCGGCTGTGATGAGCCCCATTCTGTATTGGACTTCCTGTTCTGCCACTGCAAGCTGAGGTCTCAGAGTGTCCAACTGTTGTCCCAGTTCATAGACAGTGTGATCAACAGTCTCCAGCTTCCCAAGAGCAACTTGCAACTTCTCCGCTTCAGTCTAAATACAGGTAAGATACAAAACAAGCAGTTCCAAAATAGTTTATATACAATGCACACATTTCCTGACAAGTACACTAGAAATATGTATACAAGTAATACTATAATACCTTTTCTTCTTGTTTCAGCTTTGTGGCGATGTTCTCTGTCATTCTGAGACACTCAATGAATGTCTTGGGGGACACCAGATCGCACGAATGGCCACCGTATATTCTACTGAGGAGTTCTGCAGTGGTCAAATGAATGTGTGCAGCAAGGTTGCCCACTGCTTCAAGCTGACTGCTAGTATCAACCCAATCCTGCCACGAGATGTGTCTTTTACCAAGTCCTCCGGTACCAGCCTCATTCTGCCACCACTTCAATGCAATATCGCAGTAGGCCTGTTTAGACCAAGGCTGGTAGTGATCGATATAGGAGCACGATTGACAGAGAGATGAAAACAGAGCTCTTGAAGCCTCCTCTAAAGAGAGTCGATCTCCGTTTTGCTCAGAGCTTGATGGGTTCGTAAATGGTCCAACTTCGTTGCTTGGTTGTGGAGTAAACAGTGACTCAGTTCCACTGTTGATATCCCAGATGATGAAAACGTAGAGATTACTGCAAACAGCTCGCGCAAAGGCACGCTGTGCTCCTTCAGTTGTCTTTTTGACTTTGTCTCTTTGGAGCTTGTTACTCATCACCAGCAACTCAGATGAGGTGAAGAGATTGGGACACAAGCCTGTAGATGGACCACAATTTAAACACACAGTAGCATACCATTTACATTGGAAGATATATAGATGCAGTGTGTATGAATTGTGAGTCGATACCATCTTTCATTAGCTTGCAGACATCCTCCCAGTCTTCTCTTTGAAGAGTGTTGGAGTTGCTAACCAAGAGGACAGTGTGTCTGGACTCCAGAGCTGCTGAGATGCACACTTCACGAAGTAGATGCCTTACATTGTCACTATTCATCCCCAGTTCAAAGAGCTGTGTACACACACACATATAGAAGCACACATAAAAATGGTTGGAAAATACTTTGTACAGGATAATAACATGTGCATACCTTTGCATTCATAATGTGAGCCATAAGTCTAACAAGTGATTTCCTTCCACTTCCTTCAACTCCTAACAGAATAGCATGAGACCCAGGCAAGCTCTGTAGAAATTTGAAGTCATATATAGTGGCTGGTATTCAAGAAATGATATTCAGTTTAAATGCATAGGCTTAGATTTTAAGATCAACTGATTGACTAATGAAGTATAGGATGCATGTATACACACTCACCATTATCCGACTTATCCTTGTAACATGTTCAATAGCTCCTCTAAAGAGAACCAGCTCTGAGTCTTCACTCCTCTGAACCAAATCTTCATCCTCCTCATCATCTTCACGATTACCACGACTGCTTTGAAAGATCATCTGATGCTTCTTTAGCAGCTCCATCACTTGTCCATCACTTAGCTCGTGGTATGAACTGCTACTGGTCTGAGAGAGGCGTGTGGAACTTGCAGGAGTAGCTCTTTCTGATCCTTGTTCTTCATCCACCGATGTGCTTGAATTTTCATGACTTTCAGTCGGACTTGGAAAGCGAGCAAACATCAAGCCTGTAGATACACAAGCAAACAAACATTCACCGAGATTGGAAGCATAAAAAGAAGGGGAAAAAAAAGATTTAAAAAAGCAACTTTATGTACCAGTAAGGTCTTCTCCTCTTACAACAACTTGATCTAAACTGATAAACTTTTTAGGTTGACTGGTACTTTCTCCATCATTGGAAGAATCATCAGGCTCTCCTCTCATAAGTTTCTGTAGAGTATCAACTTTGACAGCACTGCTTGCTAGCTCTTCCAGATTGAGACCATCAGCAGAAGCAGCTTGAGGCAAGGCACCACCTCGTGCCCTGGCACCGCGCAGCCTTCCTCTAGCACCTCCTGAAGATAGAGGAGAGATATATAAGTACTATATTGCCATACTGTACATTATAGGCATTGGTAACTGTAGGTTGTGTTAATCTATTGACCATAACTGGCTGTGTGGCTGCCCAAAGGTTGCGACTGTTCCATTCTATTCCCTTGAAAAGTGACTCCGCAGAAACAGTACTTGATGCACGTTTCAAGTAGCTTCAAGAACCACATCCGTTCTTTGCTGTCTACAATTCTATCCAAGAACACCCTAGTGGATTCGTGGCACCACAGTCTGATCAACATTCTCAGCGTGGACACCATCTCTCCACCACCATCACCACCAGCTATCTCGGGTAGCGGTCTTCTTCTTGCCTTCAAACCTCCTCTCTCACTTTCCTTGAGGCTGGGAAGTGTGCTCAGATTCTTCTTTCCACCTCCTCCTTTTGTTTTGCTGCTCGATTTCTTTCTAGTCGCTTTACCACTTTGGGTAGAACTGAAGAAGCCTCTTCGATGAAGGAGATTGAACTGAGGTTGAGTTTGGGCCTTGGCGTCGGGAGAGAGTAGCAGCAAACCTTCGTAGACGTGCAAGAGGTCGTGCATTGTGTAGAGATGGTGAGGCTGCGACGGAGATGGGTCAAACTTGTCAGACACACTACGGAAAACAGTCACACTAGCAGCACCCAGAGCCTACAGAGAACAGAGCAAAGAGATAAATAAAAAAAAAAAAACACTTGAAACATAGTTTTGAATCTTTATAACTATTCAAATACATTATCAAGCCATGATATCTTTGGAAAAAAAAATCCTGAGATCTAGGTGGGATTCGAACCAAGGTCTTTCAAATTCTAGTCAAATGCTCTTACCACTGAGCTACTAGAACTCATAGGCAATGGAGCAAAGAATAGTAGTATATTATACTACTAGTCAACTTCCAAACCAGATCTCAAGGCCATGCACAGGTAGCTGTATATTATATTGTGTACACTCTGTAACATACCGATGCAAGTGATTCTGGATCCCCTAGTGCTGTCTCTGGGAACTGTTGCAACCAGAGTAGCACACTCTGAGAAAAGACTCTGTGCAGATGAGTATTGGAGGGTGGGAAGAAAGGCACCAGATTGAAACTGTGACAGAGTTGGATAGGCAGCCTCCAGAATTCTCCAGGCACACATGAGGCCACGTATCTCACGTTGTTCAAACTGTGCCGGTAGTCACGTTGCACCTCAATGAGCTGCTTTTGGTTGACAGCAAACCGGACAATCTCCAGCAACGGAGAGTGCTTGCTCACAAGAGACTGTGAGTGCTGATCACCTTTTGATGCTAGGTGGATGTCATCAAAAAAGAATACACTCTTCATTGACGAAGTCTTTTTGGACCCTCCACCGCCTAGACGATGTCCAACCCGTTTTTCGAGTTGTGTGATTCGGTCTAACAGGTTTTGTTGGAGTTTGAGAGGTGTGAGAGTGTGGGTGATGGGCAGCCGAGTGAGAGGGAGGCGAGCTTGGATGAGATGTTCGACAAAAGACGTTTTACCAGTTCCCTCTTCACCAAGGATCATCACATTGAGACCATAAGAGAGATAGAGGTCAATGATGTAAGCATATCTCTCCACCTGTAAAGCACAAGTTCACATGCACATAAAAACGGATCGATTTTCAACTAGAAGTAGCAAGTACATGTAGGTTAATAGCTATACACACATAAGGTTGACTCAACCCACCTCACTTGAGGATATGTATCCTCGACTGTGATGTTTTGAAGCTCCTTTTCTATCGCTCCAAGGAATGAACTGGTAGTGGCTTAAGTCGAGAAAGTAGTCAAATACCGAGCCTTCTTCAGGCATTGGGACTGCAAATGGCAGTTGCATGATCTGATCACGAGCAAAGTCACTGAAGGCAGCATGGTCACTGGATGTCGGCAGCGTCAGATGTGTATAAGAACAGTACGCTTGCATGATGTGCTTGAATTTTCATGACTTTCGGTCGGACTTGGAAAGCGAGCAAACATCAAGCCTGTAGATACACAAGCAAACCAACATTCACCGAGATTGGAAGCATAAAAAGAAGGGGAAAAAAAGATTAAAAAAAGCAACTTTATGTACCAGTAAGGTCTTCTCCTCTTACAACAACTTGATCTAAACCGATAAACTTTTTAGGTTGACTGGTACTTTCTCCATCATTGGAAGAATCACCAGGCTCTCCTCTCATAAGTTTCTGTAGAGTATCAACTTTGACGGCACTGCCCGCTAGCTCTTCTAGATTGAGACCATCAGCAGAAGCAGCTTGAGGCAAGGCACCACCTCGTGCCCTGGCACCACGCAGCCTTCCTCTAGCACCTCCTGATGAGGATAGAGGAGAGATGTATGTACATGTAAGTATTATATTGCCATACGGTACATATAGGTGTAAGTAAACTTGTATGATTAATCTACGGACCATAACTGGCTGTGTGGCTGCCCAAAGGTTGCGACTGTTCCATTCTATTCCCTTGAAAAGTGACTCCACAGAAACAGTACTTGATGCACGTTTCAAGTAGCTTCAAGAACCACATCCGTTCTTTGCTGTCTACAATCCTATCCAAGAACACCCTAGTGGATTCGTGGCACCACAGTCGGATCAACATTCTCAGCGTGGATGCCATCTCTCCACCACCATCACCACCAGCTATCTCGGGCAGCGGTCTTCTTCTTGCCTTCATACCTCCTCTCTCACTTTCCTTGAGGCTGGGAAGTGTGCTCAGATTCTTCTTTCCACCTCCTTTTGTCTTGCTGCTAGATTTCTTTCTAGTCGCTTTACCACTTTGGGTAGAACTGAAGAAGCCTCTTCGATGAAGGAGATTGAACTGAGGTTGAGTTTGGGCCTTGGCGTCGGGAGAGAGTAGCAGCAAACCTTCGTAGACGTGCAAGAGGTCGTGCATTGTGTAGAGATGGTGAGGCTGCGATGGTGATGGGTCAAACTTGCCAGACACACTACGGAATACAGTCACACTAGCAGCACCCAGAGCCTACCGAGAACAGAACAAAGGGATAGTTTTGAATCTCTATAACTATTCAAATCCATTATCAAGCCATGATATCTTTGGAAAAAAATCCTGAGATCTAGCTGGGATTCGAACCAAGGTCTTTCAATTTCTAGTCAAATGCTCTTACCACTGAGCTACTAGAACTCATAGGCAATGGAGCAAAGAATAGTAGTATAATATACTACTAGTCGACTTCCAAACCAGATCTCAAGGCCATGCACAGGTAGCTGTATATTATATTGTGTATACTCTGTAACATACTGATGCAAGTGATTCTGGATCCCCTAGCGCTGTCTCTGGGAACTGTTGCAACCAGAGTAGCACACTCTGAGAAAAGACTCTGTGCAGATGAGCATCGGAAGGTGGGAAGAAAGGCACCAGATTGAAACTGTGACAGAGTTGGATAGGCAGCCTCCAGAATTCTCCAGGCACACACGAGGCCACGTATCTCACGTTGTTCAAACTGTGCCGGTAGTCACGTTGCACCTCAATGAGCTGCTTTTGGTTGACAGCAAACCGGACAATCTCCAGCAATGGGGACTGCTTGCTCACAAGAGACTGTGAGTGCTGATCACCTTTTGATGCTAGGTGGATGTCATCAAGAAAGAATACACTCTTCATTGACGAAGTCTTTTTGGACGCTCCGCCGCCTAGACGATGTCCAACCCGTTTTTCAAGTTGTGTGATCCGGTCTAACAGGTTTTGTTGGAGTTTGAGAGGCGTGAGAGTGTGGGTGATGGGTAGCCGAGTGAGAGGGAGGCGAGCTTGGATGAGATGTTCGACAAAAGACGTTTTACCAGTTCCCTCTTCACCAACGATCATCACATTGAGACCATAGGACAGATAGAGGTCAATGATGTAAGCATATCTCTCCACCTGTAAAGCACAAGTTCACATGCACATAAAAACGGATCGATTTCAACTAGAAGTAGCAAGAACATGTAGGTTAATACCGCAAATCCAGAAATTTGCGCGTGTTAAAATAATAATATTATTATTTTTCCCTGTCATCTATTTTTTGCAGTGTAGTGAAAGAAATATACGTAGAAACAGGTCATTTGCATTATTTACTTAATTTTTCGTGTTTTCATTTTTTGCGGTAACCTCGAATCGCAAAATATAAACAACAGCGAATTTTTCCGCATTTATGGTAGCTATACACATATAAGGTTGACTCAACCCACCTCACTTGAGGATATGTATCCTCGACTGTGATGTTTTGAAGCTCCTTTTCTATCACTCCAAGGAATGAACTGGTAGTGGCTTAAGTCAAGAAAGTAGTCAAATACCGAGCCTTCTTCAGGCATTGGGACTGCAAATGGCAGTTGCATGATCTGATCACGAGCAAAGTCACTGAAGGCAGCATGGTCACTGAATGTGTGTGTGTGTGTGTGTGTGTGTGTGTGTGTGCGTGTACACATGTATGCATTATATTGAAGATTATTATATGTATTATTATGAGACTGTCTGTTATACATACTTGAGAGGTATGAAAGCTCCCAAGGACCAGATGTAGGCAAATGCAAGCATAGAGGCCATTTGTAGTTGCATTGAGAGTCCAAATTCAGCCTCCAGGTTGGAACACTCTGAGATGTCATCATCCATTGGGTCCAGTGGATCGTTGTCCAAGTACATGTTGCTCTTGCTGGTGAAGCTCGGCACTGAGACCATACTGGAAAACACAAGATGATTATAAACATACTTGTAAGCAAATACCATAAACATAGAATTGAATAAAGGCAGTACTTTACATTTGGCAATTGGAACAAAAATCAGCAAATTTTTCTGCACAAATGCACGTTAGATAAAGGAAAAAATGCCAAATTTAAAACTGCTAATATTTAATTTTGTGCCGGTGGCTCAACAACTAAAAATGACAAATAAAATACTCGCCAATGTTTCTGCAATAACAATATCTGAACAACTCATTATTATCATACCTAGCAGACCACATCACACTGCTTGCTCTGCTCTGAACCTCACTCAGCCTGCTGGTACTACCAGGTCGGCTGTGGAGCTGGCTGGCTGTACCAGTGTACGTCAATGCTGTCTCAACTTTAGGAGCATTCCGTTCAAGTACAGCTGAAAGGAGATTGAGGAAACACCGCGTCTCTGTGAGACCATACACTTGGGCTTGAGACCATTCGGTGTAGACTGCACCCAGGTGTTTGGTGTTGGCCTCTTGGAGGTACTCCAGTGTCTCTGGCAATACTTGCTTGATCATTGATGCTAAGGTCTCAGTACTACAGTCATAGAAACAATACAGACAAAGGCAGGGAATTACAATCAATAGTAAAAAGAGTCTTCAAAGTTTCCCACAGGACAAAAGCAAAGAGAGGGGATAAGTGGGAGTGAGTTGCTTGAAATTTAGTAGTTCTGTATATTTGTATGGGGAGGAGCACCCCTACCGCTCTTTGGGGAATACACTGAGTCTTGTGGGACTAGCAGGATCCCTGATACTTGGTTCTAAATCAGATTAAACTAGCAATAAGATTCATAAGTTGTTGCTATACACCACTTCTGATGGAAACTTTGCATCTCTGTGTGATGTGTACGTGCGTACCTCATTGCACTGAGGTTGTGTTGCATCGGTGCTCTGTCTAGCCAGGTATCAATGATGGCATCATAGGTAAGCACTTCTCTTCTGAAGTGTATCATGGAACAGTGAGCAGCAAATGATGGAGTGAGAGAAGGCAGGGTGGAAGTTTCAACCAGCAGCTTGCAAGATCCTGTACAAAGTTGATATCAAAATTGTAAACACATAATCAATATGCATGCTATTTTATTGTACCTGGTAGTTTAATTTTCTCCCCATTGGGTAGGGTCATACCCTCGTTACTAGAAAGGGATTGCAGGGTTTCCAATATTACTGGATCAATAAGACCGTCCAAAACAATCCAATGAACAACATCCTCTGCAACTTTCTGTGGAATAAGCACAAACATCGTGAAAAGGTATCAAAATCCACATCATTGCTCCGCTACATACTTCAACATTGAGTAAAGATTGAGCCTCTGGGTGATTCTGAACCATCTGTACATTGTCCAAGTTTTTCATCTGCCGAATAAGCCTGGTTAGGATGCCATCTCTCCACTGCAATAGACCCTCATTGGAGCCAGTGGAGGCAGCTTTCCTGTAACTCCCAATGAGCTGTAAGCAAAATAGACCACCAGCAATATGTTTATAGAATTGATGTACTACATGTGCTTCAATGCCCGACTCTAAAGTGAGCACCTCACCTCACTGATGGAATAAGCAGCAGGATTGACAACATTTATGTCTATTTGAGGGTAATCTTGAGTCACTCTTCTCTTGGAGTCTCTTCCCGTCCCAGCAGACTGTTTCCCCAGTGCACGTAGCTCTCTGATGTAACGGTATGCTGCAGCCAACACTTTGTAGCACGTGGTCTTCCCACTCCCATAAGCACCCGCTAACACCACACATTGAGAATGCTGAAGACTGGTGTGCAGTTGCTTCACCTATAACAATTGCTTGACAGAATTAAAGGGTCTAGCAGACAGGAATCGGTAAAATTTGACTCTGAGTAGGAAACTAAGAGTCTGAATTTAATTTTTGACTGTAAGTTTACCTTGTCCAAGAACAAAGGAAGGCGTTGAAGGTGGTCCTCTACTAGCTGAGATTTTATAGCTTCCATCAACTCTGTATCAGCACCACTAATACTGAACAAAGTCTCATCATCATCATCCTCATTGTCATTGCCATCAAAGCTTGGAAAATAGCTCCTCACAAGGTCAGTGATCTTCTTCCAGTTGGTAAGGTCCAAGTTCACACTCTTCTGTCCTTCAAATTCGCCTCCATCGAGATCCTCAGGTTCCTCACTCATCACTTGACTGCTGAAGTATTGTAACAGGGACTGAGCAATGGCTTCACATTGTGACTCATAGTGACTGGCCATCTGATCGGTACAAGTAGAGTGTCGTAGGAGAGTGGCAGATTTCATGACGATGTGTTTCATTGCTGGCATACTCAAGGACCTAGCAACTGAGGGATTGCTTGTGGAGAGCTAAAGTAGAAACAAAATGTCACCGAGGCATTTGAAGGATATACAGTATACACAGCAGGCTACTAGTGCATGTTCTATTGAGTATACAAGTTACCTGGCACTTCAGATGATCAAATAGGCTTGCTAAATTCTTTCCGAGTTTATGAACTTCACTGAATCCACTAGAAAGTAGCAATGCTTCAGCAACAAGTGCTGCATCTGGTGCAACAAAGGCCATAGGACGCAAGACACTCTGCAAAATGAAGTACAAAGTTAACGTGAGTTTGGAAAAATGGGACAGCCAGCAATTTATACCTTCAGTTGGTCTGGTATATCAACATCAGTGGAGGAGAGAGTGTCCACTAGAACACACCCAAAAGCAGGACTCACTTGAAGAGTACCACCAAGGAACTCCACTCCAGAACGAGGCCCGCCTCCATAACCAAACCATCCCACATCTGATTCTTGCGCCGTCTCTTCGCTAATCTTGTACCAGTCTATTCTAGTGGTGGCTCTACTGATGGGCGATGACTGGTGCTGTTGATCGAGAACCGAGAGATGGTGAGAACGTTGGGAGATGGTCCGAGAGTGGGCCATGGACAACGGATGCGAGGGTGTTTGAGCTCTACTAGGAGAGCTATCGAGAGCAGGGGGGTGGCCGGTGGTGTGATGGTGGTGACCGAGAGAGGAGGTACGTTTGCTGGTGTGTGCTGTGGTGGTTGTGGATTGGTGCTCGGCTTGGGGAGGAGGAAGGGGGGTTGAGGAGAGAGAGGAATGGCTCACGGCACTCAGTGTTACCTCACTGTAAGCACGCATTTCAGTCGGCTACAAAGAGAGATGCATTTTGAACATACAAGATAATTTCTTGACAAGTGTGAGAAAGTTTGAGCCTATCACTCATTTTAAGTACAATGACACAAACGACAAGTCACTAAAGCTTGCACTATACCTTGGGTTGTTCTGACAGGATGATTGAAGAATTCTTCCCTTTGAAAGTTTTTGCCACCACCAACAGTAGTGATCCCAACCACTCTCCCAGGGAGATCATCACTCGAGGTCCTAGTGCCTGGTAGTTCTCCAATAGGAGGAGGGAACCAGTACCAAGGGCACCATTGAACAGCTTACGGAGTACAGAGAGGTCAGTTTGAGGAGAACATGAAAAAAAAAAAAAAAAAAAAAAAAAAGAAAAAAAAAGAAGAAAGAAAAAGGTAATAGTGTTAGCTAACTAAGAGTACACCATGTGTGTATACACACTACCATCCCGCAAGTGCTCACAGCTCAATAGTAAGTGCATTCGACTACAGATCAAGGGGTCCCCAGTTCGAATCCCAGTTAGAACTCAAGCTTTTTTTCTCTTTCTATTATCTACTTAATAATCATCTCTATGCATAAATTCCTTACCTTGGCTGCTTCTCTGGTAGTAGCACTCTTCCCCACACACGTAGCTCCACTGATGGAAGGAAAGGTGTACCTTGCCAAAGCATTTGCCAGTGAGAGAATTGACGACTCTGTGTTTGAAGTTAGAACGAGTCTGGATTCCATTCCGAGGTACTCAAACCCATACTGCATGATGCTCTCACTACAGTGTACCATACACTTGGTGGGAGGCAGGGGTGAACGACTGGTGAGATCACTCGATAATACTAATGAGGAAGCCCCTGACTTTTGAAGCTCGTTAGCAATTGCAGTGTTGGCATTGGAAATGTTATTGAGGAGGCTTTTGCTTGAAGCAACAAGGCTTTGATTGGAGCCTTGTAATTTGTGAGAACCAAGAACAGATGATTTTGAAATTACTTTGAGATTTGGTCGCGAGCTTGTTCCCAAACTGTAAACAGAGTTTGTTGAGCCACGATCTTTAGCGTTCATCCGAGGTAAGCTACAGACTTTATCGAACTTTGCATCTTCGTACAAACTTGAGGAATCGGTTGAGTAATGTATGTGATACTTCCACCGGAAAGAGCTCAATGAAGGGTCTTCATTCTCAAGGAGTAGTTTTGCAATGTTCAGTTTGTGTTTTAGAGTGAGAATCACATTTTGAAACGCTCTCGATGAGTTGTGCTGACAGTTGGCTCCTTTCAGCATGGCTTCCACAACAATATCCACAGCAGTTTGTATTCTTGAGCTGTAGGATCAAAACAGACCAGCGTATATGGCATTAACAGTGACTCTTAGTGAGGTATTATACACATACATGATCATCTTCAGCTGAAAGAGTGGCTCATCACTTGTGAGGGCAGTGAACAGTTCAGCAGTCCATTTCAAGTCGAGCGAGAGCACCACACACTGGTTTATATGAGAGCATATCCACTGCTCCAGTTCACCATCTACAAAACAACACACACACACAATCATAGAGATGTAAATTTTACCAGTAAGTATTATTTCTCAGGCTTGCAAACACTCACTGTCTTGGTCGGATGTATTAATACCCATTATGAAATCAGGAAGGGTTGAGCAGCACTCGGTAAGAAGAGACGCAAGGGAGTACGAGATGGCATTCTCCAGAGCATTCAACCACTTGGGCACTCTCCTGTTGCCCAGAGGGAGGGGCACAGAGAGAGGAAGGTATTCACCATAGTGGCCCTCAATACCCACCAAATGCCAACCTGTGGTACATACACATCATTCAAACTTAAGAAACTCAATAGATATTATCAATAATTAAGTATAAAGTTGACTAGTAGTATTTTTACTACTATTCTCTGCTCCAATACCAGTGAGTTCTAGTAGCTCAGTGGTAAGAGCATTTGACTAGAATTCATAAGACCTGGGTTCGAATCCCACCTAGATCTCTAAGATTTTTTTTTCCAATGAACTTTTAGCTCTATACATATTATGTGATGCCATTTCCAAATACCTTCTTTGGAGTCTGATTTATGTGGATCTGTTGGGTTGCTCTCTGGTGCTAGTTCGATGAACCTGATGCTCTCAATAGTGGGGAAAATCCTGACAATTAGTGGTAGAATTGGTATCGGGTTTCCAGAATGTGACACCACCTTCAGAATATCACCATCAGACAGGTAGCACAGCCGGGGAAACTGGACACAACCCTCATCCAGTTGACTTTTGACCTTAAATGTCACCATTTCCTAGACATACGTACACAAAAAGAAGAAACACCATCATATATGCACATACAGACACACACATTGTACATAGTTATAGTAATTATTATGCTTTAGTACCAGTTTTGACAAGACAGTGTTCAGAGTCTGTCTGAGTGCCTCTCCTTGAAGTTCTCTGAAGCCCTTCTGCCCTCTCCTCTTGCCCAGTAGTGACAGGAGTCTTGAGTCGTCTCGAATGCTTAGAGCAACATCTTGATACCTTGTAGTGGCTTGTTGGAGCTCAGCAACACCCATGGATACGTACTGAGATGGACTGACATCCGAAAACAAAGATAGAAGTTGCTGCCACTGTGGAATGAAATCGATTCCCAACATTACTATAGAATATTGAGTACTAGTAAACACATTGACTGTGTTCCTTTGAAGAACATACCTTGCTCTGGCAGTCCGATAGCATCCCTACCAGTTCTTGAAGTTCAATGAGTGTCTTCATCAGTGACTCGGCCTTGGCTTTTAAGCTTCCCAAGTGAGGAGAGGCTAACAACATCTTCAACTGAATGGCATCGTTCTCAAGACCAACACCAATTTCAGTATCATTTTCAATACTGTAGAGGTACTCGACCTTACTATCAGACACTGGTTGAAAACTGAGAGCAAATGAAGTGGTTTTGTCCTTCCCACCAGTTGAACTGGAGGTCCCTTCTACTGCAGGAGGGGGCAGCTTCACACGACTCTTTTCCTTTGTGGTTGTGGAGGTGGTGAAACTTGGAACGGCAAATGGATATCGCTCCAGAGCACACTGGGTGATCTTTATTGACTTGTGCAGTAGATTGTCTTGCATATCATTTACCTAGACACATAGTACAACAGTTGCCTCTAAATTATAGTAAAATACTACGCATGTGTGTGTGTGTGTGTGTGTGTGTGTGTGTGTGTGTGAAGGCAAACCTGTGCTCTCAGTTTTTCCTCTTGCATTGCGTCATGACAGATCTCAAAAATGATGTCCGAATGTTTGTAGATGTTATAGAGAGCAAAATCGTTCAGAGTGTACTGAGTACTGGGATTATAATCTTCACCCAGTGAGGCAAATATAGTGTACCAATGAGAGGTCTGTGAGAATAGAGACAAACTCACAATTCAAATGACAAAAGCACTAGTTTAGATGTACACATCTACACATACCCTTAGAGCTTTAGATGATAGTTGCTGCAGAAGTGGTATGCCCGACTGAAAATTCTCCAGTCTCTCTCTCCATCCTTCCAGCACTGGATCGCCAGGAGGAAGGCTCTTAGCCAGTTTGGGACACACACTCAGCCAGTTGGACACCTAGCAAATCAATGAAACACACAGCAAGATATTGCAGTTGTGAATTTCAACAGAGATAGTATGGAGTAATGCATACAATAATAGATTGAGTATAAATACTGCAATACCTTTTGTGTGATGAGTTGAATGTTGAGTTTCTTGAAGGGAGTCTTCATCCATTCGTATTCGTTGCTATCAAACACTCTACGATACTTCCACACCTCCTGTCTAGTGAACAACTGATCCATGAGACTACAGCAAGGACATTGAAGAGAAAAACAAAATTCATTGAGCCATTTTAAAAGTTTGCTAGAGAAATTGAACTCACTTGCTGATGCCTGTAATGTCGTGAGGTTTCCCAGTGATGGCTTCCTTCCATTTGCTGAGTCCTAGCAGTCGTGAACGGACGATCAACACTTCTTCTTGAATGACTTTCAGCTCCTCCAGTAGCTCTGAAGGCTGACCATTGGAGTCAATGAACTTCCCAACGTTCACTTGACTAACAAGACCACGCAGCTCATCTTCACATGACTGTATGTTTGTGAGTGAAAATCAGATATCAAAATTATATGAAATTGTAGCCTCTTTCCCAGGCTCCGTCTCTCAGATATGTCTTTTTGGAAGAAAAAAAACAGCTAAGGAAGGGGCCTGGGATCAAGCCTATTGAAGTTGAACTATCTGCCTCACTTGAATGTACTCTTGCAGTCCTTGAGCTTTGACAGGAGTCTGTGTGGTGACAAATTCTTCGGCCTCCTTCAATTTCTCCTCAAACGAGTGCCATGCTACCTTCAACTGCTTACCAAGGACCTAACACAAATTTAACACAAGACTTTAAAGTAAAGCATAATATTATCTGTTAGAGAGCCTGGTTCTTTCAGTGCAGCTGAGAGCACAGTAAGCTACATGTATATACCTTGTCTTCATGAGGCACATCTATTCCGTGGCGGAATAGTATACTGTGCACTCTGAGAACATAGTTGATGTTCGTGGCCTCTCTCTCGTCGAATGTCTGACACTCTCGAAGGTGACGAGCATACTCGGCAAATCCCTCCAGATCATAGCGCTTGGAGGAGAGGACCTATATATGAGCATATATCTATATGTCCTTACATGAATGAATATACACATACGTATATTCTGCACGGACTAATATACAGTACCATATTATATAGCAGGTAAATTTGGCAGGCTTAAAATTGGCAAATTCGCATTTTTGCATAATTGGCATTTTAAATTTGGTGATTTAATTCTGCACGCTGCATTGTTTGTATGCACATAAACTGTTTGGCGATTTGCACAATAATTCACCAAATTTAATTCTTGCCAAATTTACCCACTATAGTATACGGTAACTACAACAGCACCTCTGCCTTCTCTCTAGTCTCCTCCAGTACTCTCTCACACAGCGTCCTGGCTTGGAGTGTTCCTGTGGCCTTCAACTGGTCCAAGATGGACGTCAGACTAGGCTGGACTTGTTTCATGATCGCTCCACTTGTGACTCCAACGAGAAAATGGGGTGTGGTCAGATAAGATGGGAGGAGCTTGATTTGATGGAGCCACTCAAATATGAGATTGAGAGTCACCTATACATACACAACATCATGCATATTATATGATTATAGCTAGTTTGAAATTAACAACAAACAAACAAACAAACAGATAAACAAAACAATCAAGTACTTCCTATTGATCAGAATACTTATTTTGCGTTACCTCAAATTCTTCAGCAGTCATGATGGCAGCCTTCTTCTTTCCCTCCCATGAGTTGATGAAGGCCCACACGTCATTCATCCACTTGTAGCGATCACAGAGAGAGAGCACCGATGAACTCACCTCACTCACAGCAGACTGCATCGATCCCAAGTCACTTTGGAGAATAGGACTGAAGAACAACAAACAAACAAACAAACAAACAAACAAACAAACAAACAAACAAACAAACAAACAAGCAAAAAATAAAGTTAACAATAGCAGAATAAAACAATATTGGTCAATAAAATTTTAATAGGCCAACCCATACTAGTCTTTATTAAAGACTAACTTACTCTTCTTTTATCTTTGTGACAAATTTCTCTCCATCCAAACACGAGTTTGTACCACGTTGGTTACTAGCTCTCCCTCCTGCGAGGGACACCTCTTCTGTTGCCACTGATGCCAGCTGACTCCTGGCCCTCTCACTCTGAAGAGGCCCACCATCTTGCTGCTCACCACCACTCAGTCCTTGGAGGACTCTCAACAGAGACTTGGGCTGCTTTGAGGGAGCTATTGAACCAACGAGAGGGTTCCTTCGACTCACAGGGACTTTTGGAGACTGCATTCAGACAAGAAAAGCAAGTAAAAACAACATTCTCACATAGTAAGGGATTTGTACAAGCTTCTGTGATGATTTGAGCATACTTACATGTGTATCCGGTGGTAATTCTGCTGTCTCTTTGTTGACTGAAGGGGTCACGATGCTGCCTTGTAGAGTAGAGAAGGTCTCTGTAGGGGCATTGGTAGTGGGTCTGGATGAAGGTAGGTCAGCTATTGGGCCTCCTTCTCCTGTTAGTGGCTGGACAACGGATGAGAAAATGTCGGCAATCCTTTGAAGAGGCTCAACAAGCAATGGCTGAAGTTCGCTCGTAACGGGGTAGGTAGCAAGGACCCCTATAATATAAAAATATAGGCAATAACTACAAAGAACTGAATCACTTATTTGCAAAATATTGTAGTACTTACCAGACTCATTGAAAACAAAGTCAACTGAAAGGAATGCTTTTTCTATCTTAGTCTCACTACTGTCAAGGATGGTAGAGCTATCGTACGATAGTAGAGAAGTGCTCCTGGGTGTTTGCATACGTGCATCGTCACAATGCATTGCTGTACTGATCCAAGAATGAGATGCCTGTCGAGCTAGCTTTAAGAGGCAAGAGTAGACAATCTGTTCGGCAATACGTACAAAGTCGTCGAGTCTCTGAACCTGGTAGTTTGCATCTCTCATGTCCCTTTCGAGCTGCGAGTGCTTCTCTCTCTGTACACTCAGCGGAAGGTCCGAGACAAATGGCTTGTGAAGCATTTCAGTTTCAAGATCGACTGCACGCTTCTGTGTGGTCTCGATGACCTCGTTGACAATACGCTTGCAGTACTTGAAGTACCTCTGTAAGAAGCGTAGAACCTTTACTCGTGAGCCTTGAAGACTGTGTTCGTAGGCATCGACCAAATGGGATCCAAGTTTAGAGAGGTGATGAAATTGAATGGTGAGTAGCTCTTCGCTCAAACTTTGAATTTTGAAAAGAGCTTCGGCAAATGTTGGAAAGTGCCTAATGCCTATGCTTGAGATTTGAGTGAGGATTCGTGTGAAATGGATCCGTTTTACGTTCTTGTGCCACGTCCTTAAGGCCTTCTTTACTTTGTAATTCTTCAGAAACGATATTTGCCTCAACATCTTGTAGAGATTTGCTTCACGCAACCAGTCGGCAAAGTTTTGAAGGTCAGAAACACCATCAGAGTAGACACAAAGTATGCCAAACTTTGAAATGACAAAGTGTTCCGGAGCAACTTTAGTCTTTGGTACAACAGTCAAATCATACGGACTCCACTTACTAGGGTTGGTGTAGTTGAGATAGATAGATTCAGACTCAGATTGTAGCTTCCCGGACGAAAAGGCTTCAATGACATCGTAAGCAGTAGACAGGTGAAGAGGCACTTGCTCTGTAACATTTGATGATCGTGTTGGAGATTTTTGTTTGGTTGGACTCTTCTGTTGCTTGGGAAATAGTGTTTTTGAGCTCACTCTGTGAAAATGAGAATCGTCAACTTCTGAGCCGAGTAGCGGATTAAGAAGAGGCTTTTGAAGAGACAGTCGTTGGATGTGAGCATAGTGTTCAGACGTGGATGAAGTTTGAGGTCCACTTACAGAACGGTGATGTACTCTCTGCAGAGTTCGAAGGCTGGATGGCGGTGGGCGCTGTTCGTGGTGTCTAGAGACTGTTCCCTGTCGCAAGTGGAGAGATATCGATTTCTCTGTAGACGTTAGCTGGTCTGAAACAGAGTTAGCAGCCAGAGCAAGATCAGCAACATTGATTTGGGCACCTCTGAATGTGGCTGGAACACGTGGAGGACTGTAGTTGAAGAGAGGGTTTTCCACTGGTGCAGAACCAACTGTTGCTGCTTTGCTGTGAGCACGTTTTTTCTTTGATTTAACTTCTGAATCGATATTCGAATAGCTGTAAGAATAGGGAAGCTCCTTGTCTTGATATTGCTGTGTGATATTGGGGAATAGCGTAGCCAGTTTCTCAACAATGTTGAGGTGTTTGAGCTCTCCTGAGTGTTTTGTTGCATGTTGAACTGTACGATGAATGTAGTGTTGGACCTCTGGCAGACCTCTCAGCTGATCAAGACTGCTCCTTGGAAGACCATCCAAATGAGAGAACAGGAGTTGCCACGAGGCATCTCTTTTGGGGAGAAATTATGACCAAATATATATTCAAAAAGATTAGTTACTGTAGCTCTTGGTTAACTTATCCAGTCTTTACAAACAATCCCAAACCTAAGAAACCCTCCCAATGCCTGCTTAGGCAAGTACATGTTAACATAGCAGTCAACAAGCATGAACATGCATAAATTTGCCATACCTGTCACTACTAGATTGTGTAAGTGCAGAAGCAAACAGTGCCAATAGCTGCTTTAAAAGTCGCCCTTCATTTGTATCATCATTGCCTTCCCGTGAAAGTTCTTCAAAAGTGCCAGCACCACCTCTGGGCGGACTCTTCACTGACAACATTGCCACAGGCAGCAGCTAGTGGTGCGCATTACTTAGAACCACTCAGCAACGGTAGCTATGACAACGGCCTCCTGCAGCTACGCCCACTTTGTATCACATGACCTGATTTTGCATGCTTCAATGCTCACTTCAACATCATGGCTTGCAAAAGTACATGTTTCAATTTTGCTCTCTTGGTTTTCTTGCAGGCAGTAGCAAGACTTCAAGCTGCTGGACATCCCAACATACTCTTCATAATGGCAGACGACATGGGAATATGGGCATCACATACCTATGGAAATCCAGAGATCCACACACCAAACATCGACAAGCTAGCTGAAGAAGGAGTCAAATTCACAAATGCCTTCTGCAATACACCAGTCTGCTCTGCAAGTCGCACCACCTACTTCACAGGTAAGACCATATGGTAAGACTGAAGCAACAGCACATAAATATAATTTATTTAATTCATGTGAGACTGTAGCTGCACATCATGTCATGTGTCTTCATGTGTCTTCAAGGTCGTCTTCCGAGTCAGAATGGAGTCCACGACTGGATCAATGGAGGAAATGGCTGCACAGACGAAGGAATAGATTACACAAAGAACGAGGTAGCCTACACCGACATCCTGTCCTCCAAAGACTACTACTGTGCCATGGTGGGGAAGTATCATCTCGGAGATCAGCAGAACATGCAGCACTCCTTCAAGCATTGGTTCGTTCATCAAAGAGGAGGTGCATCCTACATTGACCCACCGATGGTGAACAACTCACAGTGTGTGAATATTAAAGGATATGTGACTGACATCATCACCGATGAAGCAATCCGATTCATAAGTAACTTTGCCAAAAATGGAGAAAACAAGCAACCTTTCTACGTATCGGTTCACTACACATCTCCTCATTCACCATACATTGGGAGCGACGGAAAAGCAGATTCAATGCACCCAAAGCAATACGTCGACATGTATGAAAATGCTACATTTGTTTCTTGTCCACAAGAGGACCCAAATCCGTATGGGGTCCATTTCAGGAAAGGCCTTGGTTGCCTTGGAAACAGAGAGTGTCTGAAGGGTTACTACGCAGCTGTAACTGCCATGGATGCAAATATTGGTAAAATCCTTGACACGCTCAAAGCGAACAATCTCGATAAGAGTACTCTAGTTGTCTTTGTAAGTGATCACGGATTCAACGCCGGCCATCATGGTTTCTGGGGGAAAGGCAATGCAGCCTACCCTCTCAACATGTTTGAAACTTCGATAAGAATACCCATGATATGGCGCCACACTGGCACTATTGCAGCAGGGGTTGAAGAATCAATTGTACAAGTTTTAGACGTGGCGCCAACTCTGTTGCAATACGCTGGCAACTTCTCTTTCCCACAATCCTCCAATATTCCGGGTGAGAGTTTTGCAGACTTACTTTTGGATAGTTCAAAAAGAAACTCTCGGAAGACAAGAACCATCTTTGGTGAATATGGACAGACCCGATATATTCGTAGCACAAATGAAAAATTCAACACTGTAAAATACGTGAGTCGTCTTACAGGACACTTGGAGCTTTATGATGTGACGAATGATCCAAACGAAACGAAAAACATCCTCTCAAGCGCAATCTCGTATGAGATTAAACTGAGGGAGTTTTTCTCCTTCTATGAAGACCCCTATGTCAGTGGGTGGACCCAACCTGTGACTGGGGATGGACAGGAACGGGCTATCTACTATAACAAAACTGGATGGCCAAACACGCCAGCATTTGCAAGGGTCTGAAATTGTTAAGCTCTCTCTCTCTCTCTCCACATAAACTGTGCTTGCATGGACAAGTATATTGCATTGTCTGTGTATGAATATTGACTGTCAACTGTTCAATTGGGTTTTAATGTTTTTTCCGTATCAGAGACAACTTTAAAGTTTTAAGTGGGAGGAAATAATCGTATGTGGTAACTATATAAAAGTACTTGATAGTTAAATACTGATCAGTCAGTTACTTGAGCTTGAGTTTCTTCTCCATAGCAGCATGTGTGCTCACATCAAGATGGGTATCTAATGGAGCTGTAGTAGAACAAAGGACACAAATTTCTCACCATTTATTCTTTTTCTTTGCTAAAAAAGTTTGTGGACTTACAGCAGCCAAGCACATCTTCAATCGATAAGTGCTCATCATTTCCCACAAGAGTATTAAATGCTATCATTGAACTCTCAAGAGGTGGAAGTCTTTGAATCTGCATAGGAAAAAAACCAATCAATTATACCTTACTTCAAACTATCTATCAAACTTTTTAGCGTTTCTTTGACTTACTCTCGAGGTGATCTTTCTCTCCATTTGTAACCTCATTGGTGCATGCAATCCTTGAACTTCCCTCAGTGTTTGGAGCATCATAGCTTCTCTGTTTACAGCATACTAAAAACGAATGAGGATACAAACACACACTGACAATCCACATTATCAACTTATCATACAAAGATAATGATGCTAAATCATTGAAACATACATTTGCTTGAATTTGTTCCAATGGGTGAGAAGCAATGATGTCATTTCTGGCAGATTCGAACCTTTATATAAAGGATAAAAGTGCATTAATACAGCACCAATAAGATAGTCTAACTATTGAGAATACAGTCATTGAAGCCAAGAATCAGAAATTCATCATTTCTTACCCATGCCTCAAAGTATCATGTACAGCATAGCTCCCTGGGGTCTTCTCTGTCACTGTGGTGGGATGTTTTGGACGTACTGAGCCGCCTTCGGTAAAATCCTATGAAATACACATCATTTATATCGCTGCAAGCGACCAAATTCCTCAAAACACTCACCATTTGATTTGTGTCCTCTAGTTTCTTTCTTGCTGAGGAGAGTGCACGTGGGATTTCAGGCAAGTCACATGACACAACCGCACGTTGTGATGTCATCACTGCTGAAAAAAACAACAACATGGCAGAGTATATGGGTTCTTTTCCCGAAGTAGAACCTGATGTCAGAGTCCTAGACGTGGAACCAGAGAGCTTTGACTCACACAGTAGCTACCCTTCTCTCTCTGAGGTCGTTCTAATGCCGCAGGAATCCTACTGTGAGGATGCTGTGCTGTGCACTACTGTTCCTGAACCTATCAGATTGAGAGGAATTGGAGGAACAACTGTGTAAGCAAGTCAATGGTCTATGAACCAACTGATTTTTTTTGTTATTAACCTTGCTTCATCCATAGATCCATGCTTTGTCAGATTAAGATAGTTAGGTACTGATATCTAATATCTAGGATTAGGTGTTGTTTCTCTCTGGTTTTTGCAGGTTTGGATTGAACAGTAAATTTGAGGATGACTATCCCTCGTCACTGTTAGGAAAGGTAATAGATTTTTCAGTGTAAGATTCCTAAAAGTATGTATAGCCATTCACTTTAAAGTTGAACATCCCCAATACTTGCTTCTAGGATATTATTATATGTATATAGGTGCATATTTAATATGTCAGTGTAATGTGAAGAATCCATTGAAGAATGTAATAATATACAGAGGAATATGTTTATATATAATCACTTTAAAACTTTACAGTCCTAGCACCGGTAAAGCCTAGGTTCCATCTAGCTAGTTCGTGTGGTAGTGATAGTCTGTGGAAGTTTGTGCTGGTCCTCTAGTAATATTTCCTCACACTAGGTAGCTCCAGAGGAGTTCCACTCAACCCTCAATCGTGTCAATGCTATTCTCCAGAAGAGCATGCCTATCAGTTTGAAGTGTTTGTTGTTCGGGTGTTTGTGTTGCTGTTGTACGTTTGGACTGTCACTAGGACCTGTCCTCTTCCTAAATAAGCGTGTAAGTTGTGCATGTGATGGTGTGTGTGTGTGTGTGTGTGCTTTTTCTTGATAGTATCATAACACTTGTTGCAGTGAGTGCTCATGCAAGTGTGTGTTATTCTTTCACAAGTGCTTAAACTAGAGAGCTTTATTATTTCTATTCTGATTACATCATTATGACATCATTTATTCGTTACAGACTCAGTACAGGATTGCCAAGTTGTTAGATTCAGAAAACACAAGACTCTACAACAAGGTATTGCTATACACTGCTGCTAATGCCTTCATAGTGTTCAGTTTGATCCATGGTTTCCTCTTTCAGCTTGGATTGAATCTTAGGCTTCACAGAGAACAGCTAGAGGGCCTCAATTTAAGAGACTATGTGAGTAGATAGTAACCTAGAGGTGGCAATTCCCATAATATGATTATCACTTGCAGCTTCAACTGCAGTCAAAGCTCTCGACCATTCGGAATAAAATTATGGAGTTTGGCCGTTTGTAACAATATAAATATGTTCATGCCACAACTGTTCCTTAGCACTTAAGAGTTGTGACTGCAGTCAGAATGATCACAGCTCCAATGTGGAAAGTTTAATTCCAACAGTCAAGTGTCAAAATAATCATAATCGGAGTTGCCCCCCTTTGAAAAACATACTGTAGTTTGTATGTGACTTGTCTTGATACGTATGTTTTTCCATTTTTTCTTTGACAGGTTATTTTGATAGAGTATCTGCCTAAACTTCAGCTCTATGCACCAGACTGAGACTTTTATCACATTTCTATTCAAGTTTTATGTGTATGTACGTGGTTTTGTGTATTGTTTGTCATCGTTTTCTGGCAACATCAGAGCTGATCGATTTGTAGATGGTAAAGGACGTTTGCGCAACTTGCGCACAACATGCGATAGTTATGCGCATGCGCAATTTATAACGTAGCTCGGTATTGGATATTCACAGGTACTATAAAATTATGGGTGATTGGAGGAGTGTATGGTTTTGGATAGAATGGGTGTGTCTCCTGCGGTCTCCTGAGCAAAATGAATCTTTCCGAGACTCCTATTACTCTTTCTCCAGCTCCAGAATGGGTGCGAGAAAAGGAATGGACACCAGAACAGCAAGTTCAGGAGCTACAGAGAAGAATGCAAATATACAGTAGAGTATTTGCCGCTGATGTTGACTATATTCCACGTCCTAGTGATGTGATTGTTGCTACTCCAGTCAAAAGTGGTACAACTTGGTTGTCGCATATCTGTCACCAAATACGCATGGGAGGAACGGAACCTGATTTTGAGGATCAGCAAGAAGTGGTTCCCATGATAGATATGTGTGCTGTTATGGGATACGAGTCTCCAAATACTCAATCCCAACCAGCTGAACCACGTGTGTTTGTTACGCACAAACCATTTTCAAAGGTGCCCAAAGGAGGAAAGCTTATCACCTGTATGCGTGAGCCTAGTGACATGTTACTGTCTGCTTATAGGTTTACAGACACTCTGGTGTCTTTCAAAGGAAGAGTGTCTTTGCCAATACATTGCCATGGATTTATCAAAGTAGGTTACTTGAAAAATATTCTCCTCTCTTTGGTGGATTGGTGGGAGCATCGTCATGACCAGGATGTCTTGTTCTTGTTCTTTGATGACCTGAAAGAAGACCACGCTGGATGTGTGCGTCGCATTGCCAAGTTCATGGGAGTGGATTGTAGTGAAGAGGTGATAAGTTGTGTGGTCCACACTACAACACATGCTGAAATGGCTCGACATAGTGACAAGTTTTTGCCTTATGAAGTTGCTTTAAAATTTGCTAAGATGGTTGAAGATGATGTAATACCTAAATCAGAATCAGTTAGTCGTGTGCGCAAAGGTGGAGGACACTCTGGAGAGGGTGCAAAGATGCTTCCTCCTGATGTGAAGCAGCAAATAGAAAAGGAGTGGGAAGAAATTGTGACAGCCAAACTGGGCTTTAAAAACTACAATGAAATGCAACAAGCCTGGAAGAGTGAGCAAGCTAGTTGAAGCTGATTAAGACTTATCCAGTTTTAGTAGTTTTACTGTACATGACTATATTTGAATTGCATTTATTATTGTGTCTGTAGGATTAATTCGAGCATGGATATTATAGCTCTCGGAACCATGATTCGAGCTTGTGTCACACGTTGTGCATGCGCATTACTTCTCCCACTTATAACAACAAAAGACAATAGATATTCACGACGTAGGCAAAGATCATAATATAGATAGCTACTATGCTATCTATGGGCTATAGGCGCTAGCATGACTGACTACATATCAGGGCCGGCCGGGCCAGGCCTGGCGCTGAGCGGGGGAGTGTATATTGTTCACATTTTAGGTGTGTCTATTAAAACGTTCGTTTCTAGCTACTCCCCTTCTGTATGACCCACGAAACTAAATTGCTATTGTTTGTCACCATTTTCTAGTAATCATGGTAGATGGTAAAGGACGTTATGCGCGCTAGCTATGCGCATTTACGATTAATTTACGCATGCGCACAGAAGCGCGATGCCTGGCTCGATATTCGATATTTATAGGTGAGTGTGATTGGAGGAGTGTTTTATTGTTCTATATGGGTGTGTCTATTGAGCAAAATGAATCTTTCCGAGACTCCTGCCACTCTTCCTCCAGCTCCAGAGTGGGTGCGAGAAAAAGAATGGACACCAGAACAGCAAGTTCAGGAGCTACAGAGAAGAATGTTAGCTATCTTGGGAGTGCTTGCTACTCCCGTTAAATATACTCCACGTCCTAGTGATGTAATTATTGCTACTCCATTCAAGAGTGGTACAACTTGGTTATCACATATTTGTCACCAAATACGCATGAGAGGAACAGAACCTGAGTTTGAGGATCAATATGAAGTGGTTCCCATGATGGATTTCAGTGCAGCATTTGGATATGAGTCTCCTAATACTCAGTCCCAACCAGCTGAACCACGATTATTTATGACACATAAGCCATTTTTAATGGTGCCTAAAGGAGCAAAGCTAATCAGCTGCATACGAGAGCCAGGTGACATGTTAGTGTCTGTGTACAGATTTGCAGATACTCAAATGTCTTTCAAAGGACGAATGTCCTTGCCTATACTCTGCCATGGATTTATGAAAGGAGGTGGTTTGAAAAACATTCTCCTCTCTTTGCTTGATTGGTGGGAGCACCGTCATGATCAAGATATCCTTTTCTTAAGTTTTTCTTTGATGACCTGAAAGAAGATCACACTGGATGTGTGCATTGCATTGCAAAGTTCATGGGAGTGGATTGCAGTGAAGAGGAGATCAGTCGTGTGGTCCACACTACAACACATGCTGAAATGGCTCGACATAGTGGCAAATTTTTATCTTACGAAATTGCTCTAAAAATTGCTGAGATGGTTGGAGATGATCCACCAACTAGATCAGAATCAATTAGTCGTGTGTGTGCGCAAAGGTGGAGGACACTCTGGAGAGGGTGCAAAGATACTTCCTCCAGATGTGAAGCAGCAAATAGAAAAGGAGTAGGAAGAAATTGTGACAGCCAAACTGGGCTTTAAAAATTACAATGAAATGCGACAAGCATGGAAGAGTGAGCGAGTGAAATGATTGAGATTCATCTTCACTCCAGACTTTACTAATTATATAATTATTATATAGATCTAAGTCTACTTGTTTGGTAGCTATCGGCCTATAATTTTATAGAGTTAGTAGTGTGTGTGTGGGGGGACTTGCATGAAGCTCGAAGTGCGGCTGGGGCCGGCGCCGCGCACATGCACAATGCGTGATAAAATATGATTGACGGAGTGACGTGACTTCCAGCATGGTATAACGTATATATTGTTTTGCATGCATGGTATAATTATGGGTGTGTCTAGCTTTTTTGTGAACGTCTGGGTTTCGAAACTGTCCATATAGCTAAAATTAAATGGATCCTCCTGCCACATTCCCTGCAGCCCCCGAATGGGTGCGAGAAAAAGAATGGACACCTGAACAGCAAGTTCAGGAGCTACAGAGAAGAATGTTAATAATCAACGGAATATTTGCTACTCCTGTAGAATATACTCCACGTCCCAGTGATGTGATTGTTGCTACTCCAGTCAAAAGTGGTACAACTTGGTTATCGCATATCTGTCACCAAATACGTATGGGAGGAACAGAACCTGAGTTTGAGAATCAGCAAGAAGTGGTTCCCATGATAGATTTCAGTGCAGTATTCAGTGGATATGAGTCTCCAAATATTCAATCCCAACCAGCTGAACCGCGTGTGTTTATTACACACAAATCATTTTCAAAGGTCCCCAAAGGAGGAAAGCTGATCAGCTCTCTACGTGAGCCAAGTGATATGCTACTTTCATCCTTTCGATTTAAAGATACTCAAATGTCTTTAAAAGGAAGAGTCTCTTTGCCAATACTTTGCCATGGGTTTATCAAAGTTGGAGGCCTCAAGGATATTCTCCTTTCTTTACTTGATTGGTGGGAGCATCGTCATGACCGAGATGTCCTGTTCTTGTTCTTTGATGACCTGAAAGAAGATCACACTGGATGTGTCCGTCGCATTGCTAAGTTCATGGGAGTGGATTGCAATGAAGAGGTGATAAGTCGTGTGGTCCAGACTACAACACATGCTGAAATGGCTTCACATGGCAGCAAATTTTTGCCTTACAAAGCTGCTTTAAAATTTGCTGAGTTGGTTGGAGATGTACCACTAGCTGAATCAGATTGTGTTAGTCGTGTGCGCAAAGGTGGAGGACACTCTGGAGAGGGTGCAAAGATACTTCCTCCTGATGTGAAGCAGCAAATAGAAAAGGAGTGGGAAGATATTGTGACAGCCAAACTGGGCTTTAAAAATTACAATGAAATGCGACAAGCCTGGAAGAGTGAGCAAGCTAGTTGAAGATGATTAAGACTTATCGAGTTTTACTGTACAAGCCTTTGAATATTGCATGGTATTGTGTCACGTTGCGCATGCGCATTACGTCTCCCACATGACAATAGACTTATAGATATTCACGACGCAAGCATAGATCATAATAGATAGCTACTAAAATGCTATCTACCGGCTAAAGGACTATGCATAGGGGCCGGCCAGGGAGCTGGGCGGGGGAGTGTATTGTTCACATTTTAGGTGTGTCTAAACTTCGTTTAGTTCGTTTCTACCCCTTTCTGTATGACCCACGTATAAAATTGCATGCGTTCAGTTCTAAAGATGGATCTTACCACCATCCCTCCAGCCTGGGTACGAGAAAAAGAATGGACACCGGAACAACAAGTTCAGGAGCTACAGAGAAGAATGCAAATAATCAGTAGATTATTTGGCACTGATGTTGACTATACTCCACGTCCCAGTGATGTGATTGTTGCTACTCCAGTCAAAAGTGGTACAACTTGGTTGTCACATATCTGTCACCAAATACGCATGAGAGGAACAGAACCTGAGTTTGAGAATCAGCATGAAGTGGTTCCCATGATTGATTTGTGTGCTGCAATGGGATACGAGTCTCCAAATACTCAATCCCAACCAGCTGAACCACGTGTGTTTGTTACACACAAACCATTTTCAAAGGTGCCCAAAGGAGGAAAGCTGATCACCTGTATGCGTGAGCCATGTGACTTGTTACTGTCTTCCTATAGATTTGTAGATACTCAAATATCTTTCAAAGGAAGAGTGTCCTTACCTGTACATTGCCGTGGATTTATCAAAGTAGGTCGCTTGAAAAATATTCTCCTCTCTTTGATTGATTGGTGGGAGCATCGTCATGATCAGGACATCTTGCTCGTGTTCTTTGATGACCTGAAAGAAGATCACACTGGATGTGTGCGTCGCATTGCCAAGTTCATGGGAGTGGATTGCAGTGAAGAGGAGATCAGTCGTGTGGTCCACACTACAACGCATGCTGAAATGGCTCGACATAGTGACAAGTTTTTGCCTTATGAAGTTGCTTTAAAATTTGCTAAGGTGGTTGGAGATGATGTAGTGGCTAAATCAGATTCAGTTAGTCGTGTGCGCAAAGGTGGAGGACACTCTGGAGAGGGTGCAACCATGCTCCCTCCAGATGTGAAGCAACAAATAGAAAAGGAGTGGGAAGAAATTGTGACAGCCAAACTGGGCTTTAAAAATTACACTGAAATGCGACAAGCATGGAAGAGTGAGCGAGTTAAAAATTAATAACTCACGTGATCTTCATGAATGCAGTATAGTCTCTGCATGTATACTTTTTTGGTATAAGTAGTTTATATATAGACGCACTATTGATCTGATTTATTACTATATAGATTGTACAAATGTGTTGACATTAATTTTATTATTATCTGCATTGTATGGTCCTCGTAGACGTTTGATCGTAGCATATATATGTGTTTCTGTGACATGAGATTGATTCTAAGGGCTGGATATCACCATCTGAGCCTCTATCACTTAGCACTATAGAATGGGTACATGAAAATGAATGGACAGCAGAGCAACAGCTACATGAGATGAAGAGCAGGAAGCCACTTTCAACATAAGCTCACTATGGTCCAGATGCAACAGTCTGACCACATCAATTTTCACTAGGATCCAAATACAATACCTCAACCTGCAGATTCTCATGTTTTTTTCTGCTGTGGATTGATGAGAGCATAGTCATGATCAGGACATTAAAGAAAATCACACATACTGGATGTGTACGTGTGTCGCATTGCAAAGTTCATGGGAGTATCATCAAAATTACTGTGGTGTGTACTTGCATGTGTTGTATAATGTGACACAGGTAAGATCAGAATTGACTGGTCATGCCCGTAAAGATGGAGGACTGTGGAGAAGGAACAATGGTCCTTCCTGAGGATGTGAGGCACCGCAAGAACTAGCGAAACAGTGGAGAGAAATAATAATTATTATTGTGACAACCAAACTGGGCTTCAAGAAATGCTGCAAGCATACAAGACGGAGCAAAAGTTTAATTTAAAAGAATTCCCAGTATGGTAGTACTGGGTACATAGGAATGGCACGGATGGCCCATTAGCACAATACAAATATTCACGCTAATAACTCTGCAAAAACCGGGCGCTTGGCACTAAAAGGCTTCTCAAGCTACTATTTAGTTCATTCTCTTTCTAACAAGCCCAAAAACATGGCCTAAAACCATCGCTAAAGTATCAAACTAAAATATGCCAAACCTCCAGTTTTCTCCATCTTCTTCTTCTTCTTCTTCTGTTATGTCACGGCTTTTCTCGAAGACTGTACACTTATAGAAGCTAATTCTTGAACGAATAAACTTGGTATGTTGGTCTTCATTCGCTTTTGGCATCGGTTTTCTGTGTCACTCGTCGAGTGGCTCAATACAAGACGAAAAGCGCTTTCTCTGTATGGCAGCCATTATTTGTAAACCATAAATTATTCATAAGCTAGCTAGCTTAACGACCCTTTCCATATTCAAGTGTGCGTTATTTGGAATTTATTGCAAGATGCCCGTTACACCAAGCTCTGTCCTATTTTCTCGTTCTCTGTGTTCAGTTCTTCAGTAGGGAAGTTATCTATAGCTAACAAGACACATATATATCAGATTCAACTTGGGATTTCAGTATTTCAGCTGTGTAAAAGGCATGACTGTACTGTAGCCGGGATCAAGTTCTCTGCCGGCTCAGGCTAAAAACTGTATTATACTGATATTATAAACAATTATTTCAAAAAAAAATAGAACAAACAAGTACAAAAAACATTAGAAATGTAATGTAAACATAGGAATGGCCAAATCGTAAAAAAGTGAGCAAACAAGATAGGAATGCTGGTCAGATTGAGCGAGTTCATTCCTGTGTCTACAATGTCATTGAGCTCAGTAGAGATATGAACATAGGTGACACAGTGAAATGAACTCCTCGCTCAATCTGACCAGCATTCCTATCTTGTTTGCTCACTTTTTTACGATTTGGCCATTCCTATGTTTACATTACATTTCTAATGTTTTTTGTACTTGTTGTACTAAGCATTGTTTAGCATCAGTTATTAAACAATTAAGCCTATTATGGTTAGCTACTAACTTTACATTTTAGCCTATGTGGTGCACTTAAAATGCGATAGTTAAGTTAACTCTGTGAACTGACAGTTTCTTGCATAACACAATGTCATGTATAATATTATTATATTATGTATTTAATTTTACATAGTACAATGCCACATTGGGGTTGTAATTACTAGGTGTTAAAGGAAATTGCATTTTTGTTGCAGGTGACAGTTGTCACATAATTTGCTTGATGAAAAAAAATTGTACATGTAAAGCAAAAAAATGGATTCTACCAGTCTTCCTCCACCTCCAGAATGGATACACACAAAAGAATGGACACCAGAGCAACAAGTTCAAGAGATGCAAAGAAGAATGATGGCTGTACACATGATCTTTTCTTCAGGAGTTCAATTCACACCATGCCCAAGTGATGTGATTGTAGCCACTCCACAAAAGAGTGGTACAACTTGGCTGATGCACATCTGTCACCAAATCCGTATGGGAGGTGCAGAACCTGATTTTGAGATTCAAGAGGATATCATTACTCCTCTGGATTTCAGTGGAGCCTTGGGGTACGATCCAAATACAAGACCCCAACCAGCTGAACCGAGAGTGCTCATTACTAATGTCCCTTATTCCAAAGTTCCAAAAGGAGGAAAGATGCTCACATCGATGAGAGAACCAGCCGACTTGCTGCTGTCTATGTACCGTTTTATGGACACATTGCTGTCTCTGAAAGGAAGAGTGGATTTATCGATTTTCTGCCATGGAGTTATCAAGAGTGGTGCTATCAAAGGTATTCTATTGTCTTTGGTGGATTGGTGGGAGCATCGTCATGACCAGGACGTCCTTTTCTTGTTTTATGATGACCTGAAAGAAGATCACACTGGATGTGTGCGTCGCATTGCAAAGTTCATGGGAGTGGATTGTAGTGAAGAGGTGATAAGTCGTGTGGTCCACACTACAACACATGCTGAAATGGCTAAACACCACAGTAAGTTTGAATCTCACTTCATGACCAAAAAGATTGCCAAAATGGTTGGAGATGATCCACCAGCACACTCTGTTGGCCGTGTTCGAAAAGGTGGAGGAAATTCTGGAGAAGGAGAAAAGGTCCTTCCTGATGAGGTGAGGCAACTGTTACAGAAGGAATGGGAAGAAGTCATCGTGGCCAAACTGGGCTTTAAAGATTTACATGAAATGCGGCAGGCATGGAAGAGAGAAAGAGAGTGAGAGAGTAATACAACAAATAACTATAATACCGGTAGCTATAATCAAAATGAATAATATACCGGAAGTGGATCGACACTACCAATATAAATTTTAATCAATATTACGCATGCGCAGAACACAGAGCAAGAACAGGGCAAGAAAGCAATCAACGACCTGATTAGACAAAGTGCAAGTCCACTGATCTAGGCCATCTCATCAGGTGATCTTATTGTTCTGGTGACGCATGGCGCCTGGCTCCATATCCCAAGAACCATGATTGCCCAGCCCGGCTTATCATGATCAGCTAGCTGAGCATATCTGAAAACTCCGTGGCATGCTCCAGATTTGATTTAAGATGTCGGGAAAGGAACAGACTCCGAGTCCTCTGGGAAAAGTGGCACCAGAATGGGTACGTGCAAAGGAATGGACACCAGAACAACAGCTACACGAGTTAAAAAGAAGGAAGCCCCTTTCTACATTAGTTCTCTGTTCAGACTCCAACATCAGTTTTCAATACTATCCACGTCCGAGTGATGTTGTTGTAGCCACACCTCCTAAGAGTGGTACGACTTGGCTGACGCACATCTGTCATCAAATACGAATGAGAGGTACAGAGCCTGACTTTGAAAGACAAAATGATGTTGTTGCTTGGATACATTTTAGTAAATATTTCGGAGTGGACCCAAATACAATGCCTCAACCTGCAGACCCTCGTGTCTTTTGTGCTCACTACCCATATTCAGTGATACCCAAAGGAGGGAAGCTGATCACCTGTATGAGAGAGCCAAGTGATATGCTTTTATCTTTATATCGCTATCAAGATACTATTTTGTCATTGAAAGGTAGAGTTTCTTTATCAATATTTTGTAACTGGTGCTTGGAAATTGGAGAAATGAAAGATACCCTGTCCTCTTTGGTGGATTGGTGGGAGCATCGTCATGACCAAGATGTCCTGTTTTTGTTCTTTGATGATCTGAAAGAAGATCACACTGGATGTGTGCGTCACATTGCAAACTTCATGGGAGTAGATTGCAGTGAAGAGGAGATCAGTCGTGTGGTCAACACCACAACACATGCCGAAATGGTTCAACACCACAGCAAATTTGATGATCATGCTATATCAAATGCTTTTGCTACGGGAATTGGGGATGACCCACCAGCAAGATCAGAATTGACTGGTCGTGTCCGTAAAGGTGGAGGGCACTGTGGAGAAGGAGCAAAGGTCCTTCCTGAGGATGTGAGGCAAGAACTAGAGAAACAGTGGAGAGAAATTGTGACAGCCAAACTGGGCTTCAAGAATTATAGTGAAATGTTGCAAGCATGGAAGACCGAGCAAAGGGTTTAATCAAAAATATTTAATTATTGTCGTGTGCATTCTAAATATAGTTTTGTTATACATATATAGGTCTGAAATTTGTTAAGTTTTGTTATAGGCCATGCACTGTTGGCAAAGTACATTGAATGGATGCATCACATATATATGCATGTTACGGGTTATGATTATACATTGTGTCAAAACCTAAAATTAATTTTAATTTTATCTTCAGTTTTGTGGTCATAGATAATAATATATCTACACCAGTTGTCACCACTTGGCTTGATGCTGTACAGCTGTAGAGTAAAAATATATGGCAATCCGTAGCCAGACTACGCATGCGCAAGCTAGCGCAGCACGAAGACCACAACAAATTAATCAGCGGTGACCTGGCACAGCTAATATTAGACAAAGGGCAAGAGTATCGTATGATCTATGGTATGATTCAGATGGACTGCATGGTAACTTTGTGCTCACAACTTTTGAGCGCCTCCACTAATCATCTGCTGGGATCTATANTCCTTTTCCAGTTCTTCCCTCACCTCCTTGGGAAGTAGTTTCCCCCCCTCTCCAGAGTGTCCTCCACCTTTGCGAACGCGGGTGACCAGTGAATTCTGTAGTTGGATCGTCTCCAATGATCTTGGCATATGCGAACACAGCAGCACGAGATTCAAACTTGTTGTTGTGGTGAGTCATTTCAGCATGTGTTGTAGTGTGGACCACACGACTTATCACCTCTTCACTGCAATCCACTCCCATGAACTTGGCAATACGACGTACACATCCAGTGTGATCTTCTTTCAGATCATCAAAGAATAAGAACAAGATATCGTGGTCATGACGATGCTCCCACCAATCCACCAAAGAGGACAAAACATGCTTCATTTCTTCGAGTTCCAAGTACCTGTTGCAAAGTACTGACACAGAGAGAGACTCTTCTCTTTAGCGACAGCATCGTATCTAGAAAACGGTACATAGACAAAAGCATGTCGCTTGGCTCTCTCATACAGGTGATCAGCTTCCCTCCTTTGGGTACCATTGAATAGGACAAGTGAGTAGAAAAGATGCGAGGGTTTGCAGGTTGAGGCATTGCATTTGGATCTCCTCCAAGAAATTTGCTAGAATGCAGTGGATGTAATAATTTCTTCTTGTGTTTCAAAGTCTGGTTCTATGCCCCCCATTCGTATTTGATGACAGATGTGTGCTAGCCAAGTTGTACCACTTTTAGGAGGTGTAGCTACCAAGATATCGCTGGGATTTGGAGTGTATTGAGAACGTATGTGCTGAAATTGAACTGATAGAGGTACTGGCATTCTTCTCTGAATCTCTTGTAGCTGTTGTTCTGGTGTCCACTCTTTTGCGCGCACCCATTTTGGTGGGGGAAGAATAGATCGAGCCTTACTGTTAAACTTTGATTCATTCATTCTTGTAAAATAGATCAACAAGTTAAAGTGAAATTGGAGATGCCGCGGTGGTCATTTTATCTGCGCATGCGTACTTCGAACACTAGCTCACGGGCGGTACGCACAGGATATATTGGCATCCCGTGTATTGCTATTCATGTGTCCTAGTTTTTCTTACTGAATTATTATAAACATTCTGCATGCATAAACTGCTCATTATAATACGTAATAATAATAATCTCATAACTTGTGTCGTAATGACTTATATAATTCTCCCTCAGTCTGGGTCCTTTCATTAGCGATACAAAGATAAAAGCATGTCTTTTGGATCTCTCATGCATGTGATCATCTTTCCTCCTTTGGGTATCACTGAATATGGGAAGTGAGCACAAAAGACACGAGGATTCTGCAGGTTGAGGCATTGTATTTGGATCAATCCCTAAGGTTTTACCCAAGCAACAACATTGTATTGTCTCTCAAAATCTGGCTCTGTACCTCTCATTCGTATTTGATGACAGATGTGAGTCAGCCAAGTCGTACCACTCTTAGGAGGTGTGGCTACAACAATATCACCTGGACGTGGAGTGTATACAAAACTGTTTTTAGGATCTTGACAGGAAGCTAATGAGTTAATGGGCTTCCTTCTCTTCATCTCATGTAGCTGTTGCTCTGGTGTCCATTCCTTTGCACATACCCATTGTGGTGCTAGTGGTAGAGGAAGGGTTTGAGCTTGTGTTTCAGCAGCTGACATCTTTGTTGGTTATTATACTGCTTGTGTGCTACACTAGAGTTATTCTTACTAATAATTATTTATATAGCTGTACTTGGTGCGGCCATGACCTAGCTGGATCCTCTAGTGTATAGTGAATACAGTTGTAGCATCAGTTAGAGTGATTGATGTGGATTGTGTACGTAAGAAAACTGGAAGTAAGGAAGTAGATTCACTGGAATTAGACTGGAAGTTGATTCACGTGTACGTCACTGCAGATACTATGATATGATCTGACCTGACAGTTTACCTCAAACAGGAAGTACATGTGCAATACATTTACAACAATGCATGCAAGCACATTGAGTTATGTTAGTGTCACCAAGTGTTTCATGTTACCAATGTTGATCTGATACTCTCCAGCATGCAAGTCGTTGTGACCCTGTAAACAATGCAACAAAAAAGTTAAAACAATTCTGACTTTCACTCATGATACCTTTTCATCCACTAGCATGAATGAATCTGGTGATACTCCAAAGAAGAGCTCCTTCATCTCACCAGGTTGCAAAAATAACTTCTGGAAACCAATGAGCTTTTTAAGGGGAGCACCAGGCACCTAGCAATCAATGTAGCAATCACCACAGCACATATATATGCATGGGCAGAGTACTATTGTGTTTCAGACTCCATTTTTAAAGAAAAAAAAATTGTGGGTAAGAATATAATTATTGTAAAAAGTTAAACGTACTGAAGAGGTCAAGAATTCCAGCACTGACACACCACCAGGTAGTTTCCCGGTGTTGGTGACTTCCACTGTATAGTTGACTCCATCTTGACTTCTCAGTCTCTCTCTGGAGAGAAGAAGAGGCTCACCCTTGGCTGCTGGGTTACCCTCCACTGCACTCCACTTGTAGCTGAACGTAGTATAGCTGTATCCCTCTCCAAATTCGTACACAGCACTACCCTTGTAGAACTTGTAAGAGCGTCCAGGGTCAGTTCTCATGCTCATGTTGAAGAATGAAATTTGATTGACATAGTCGGCTGGATACTGTTGGGAAATTAAAGAGAACAATGTATTTTTTTACCGTGTATTTTTAATGTGACCACCTAAAAGAGAGGTGAATGGCTTACAAATGTCATTGGTAGTCTGCCAGAGGGATTGAATGCTCCAAAGAGGACATCTGCTATTGCTTGTCCTCCAGACTGACCAGGATATCCAACCCAGAGCACAGCATTTGCATTAGTCTGTGTCAAAAAAAAGGTCACAAATACAATGGTACCATCCACAGCAATGTGATGTATACCTTAGCCCAAGTGATATCCACCGATCCTCCAGACATTAGTACCACAACAATGGGGGTCGTACTAGGTATACCCTTCTTGATTTCATCCAGTAGTTTCTCTTGCAAGCCAGGCAGAGTAAGCTGAGTACGATCATGGCCTTCCCTGAAAATACACACCCAAGACAGTACATTGCATACATGATGGCTATGAAACAATAGCATTGTATACTATAGGTATAATATAGCCTTGTGAACCATGCATGCAGGCCCTGCCGTGGACTTAAAATAAATCAAAGTGGGGATGACCTGGTGTACAAGGCTACTTTAAGTACCTCTCCTGTCCCTGATCCAGTCCCACTACAGCTACCACTACATCTGCACTCTTGGCTGCATTCACAGCATCGGAGAAACCTGAGTCACTTGCACAGCTCACATCACACCCCTCGACTGGCGTGAATGAGATCTTCATATCCTTCATCCCTTGAAGGGGGCTAATTAAAAAAGGAGCAGTCCCCTGAAAAAAAATAATAATAATAAAAGTCACTATTATCATACACTTCTGTAATTAAAAACTTATCATTTTTAAAATTATTATTAATTTTAAAGGATTCACTCCTTGACTTCTACTTGATCACACAACTTCATAGATAAGCAGTGCCACCATACATGTATACCTGGTAGTTTCCCTGCATGGTGGTGGTGACATTGATGTTTGGTCCAATGAGGGCAACTTTCTTCTTTGTGTCCAGAGGAAGTGTCCCATCATTCTTGAGCAAAACAATGCTCTCTCTGGCTGCTTGCAGAGCTAATGCCTGTATGTAGTTGTAGTATAAAATACGCAAGAATATTGTGGTCTTGAAATACACAATGTATGTACAGAAATGCTGTATAGTGCTCACTGATACATACCTGGTGTGCCTGTGTGTTCACTTCATCGGTACCAATCTGGCAGTAAGGTTGTCCACCAGGAGGATCAAACATGCCAAGTTTCATCCTGTGGTAGTCAGTAAGTGTGCCATTGATAAACAATTTAGAAGTATACTTTAGGAAGTCACTAGGAGCTTGTGCAATTGCATCAGGATACTATTATTATAGGAGGTAACTACATGTTTCCTAAAGGGATCTATATGCCTCTGTATGCTATTCACTTATTCACGAAATAAACTACCTGAAGCCAAAAAGTCTTCTGAGTGCAAGATTTAGGTCATCATCTGAGATTTTCTTCTGATTGTAGGCATCCTTTGGTTAAACCATTGCAATGAAAAAGACATTAGATGAGGATTAAAGCATTACAATGAAAAAGGAAATCAATCGTTTGCGTAGGCATTCTACTGACTCACCACACCGTTCTTTTGATAGAAGCTTCCACAGTTGAGGTCAGTCCCTCCCTTCAGAGCTACCTGGACAGTGTCGCCAGGAGTCTTGGTGTACCTGTAAAACAACCACAGTTGCAATTTTAAAAGTTTAACTTGAGAATCAATACAATAATTATTATAGGTGAAAAACTTCACAAAGCACACTAGCTCACTGATGGACAGTCATGATGGCTCCTACAGCTCCACAGTCACTAACCTATTGAGGATAAATGACAATTTATGTGCACACACACACACACACACACACACACACACACACACACACAATAATATCACTTTGCGTTGAAATACTGCGGTTACTCCATATCGTACCACAGAATGGAAAATCTTTCTTTACTCGACACCTGAAAATTACCAGCACAATATTTTAGTACACTTACTATGAATCCCTCAAATCCCCACTGATCCCGAGCTACTTTGTTCAAGAAGAGGTCATTGGCACAACTAGGGACTCCATTGACAGCATTATAGCTGCACATGATACTGGCAACACTCGAATCACGTACACATGCTTCATATATGGGGAAATAGGTCTGTGTGTGTGTGTGTGTGTGTGTGTGTGTGTGTATGTATGAGTGTTATGAATGGGGAATCAACGTATATATGATGTATGTACCTCAACAAGATCTTGGTCTGGAATTATGGCATTGAAACGATGACGGTCGGTTCCATTCCAATTCTCCAAATCTGTATAAATCAATACCCATTCTTCAAAATGCAATACAAATCATACACAGCACATTTTGTAGTACATACCATAAGCTGCAAAAGCTTTGCAGCAACCAGCAACCTTCATGTATCTAAGATAATTATAGTGACATTATTTGTGGTGATAGCGTTTCCATGGTAATGACATAATCCTTACCTCATATCAGGACCCTCTTGAAGACCTTGAACGAAGTGAGTGGCATACTGTGATGAAAGGAAGGGATCTAAAGATAGTAAAATAAAAATAAAAAAATAAATAATTGTTAGTGAATATTACAAAATTAAAAAATAATAATAGAGATATGCTAGTCTATTGGCCTTAACATTTCCCCTCCTAATATCCTAACCCAATAATTATAATATCTTTACAAGACGTCTCATACATTATAACCGAGTTATTTTGCTAGTAAATTTTCATAGCAACAGTGTATATTCTGTAGCTAAACTTGTACCTCAAACCACGTGCCAGTAGCGTACCTTCTCCCGGTGTCTCCTGGCCCCTCCCCCATCGAGGATCCCTGTAGATGTTCAGTTCGGGGGCAAAGAGTGTGAGACCACACTGTCCAACACTGTTCATGGCCCTGGCCTCCGTAGCTATCACACCAGCCATCTCACGAATCAGACTCCTAGAGTACAATGACATTTTCATTTTGTAGAGCAAAGAAATTGTCAATGATCATAATAGCTGATGTGCTGACAATAATATTACCCAGTACAAGAAAAATTAATGCTCTAACAGAAAAAAAACAAACTTACATGTTGAAGGTTGCTGCCAATCCAATGACTTGAGGAAAAGACGTGGCAGATGTGATCTGACAAGGTTAACATACACTGTGATCAAAATGGTGCCAATTCACCAAATATGTACTTGTCCCCATACCTTTCCAGTGAAGCTGACACCAGGAGAATGTGCTACACCGTGATTAGCTTCAGACCACCTATAAGTTCACAGAGCCGGGATGAAAAAACTATCTAACATTAATAATAGTTACTATTAATTCTGTAGCTTATCTCTGACCATTGGTAACTTGGTATCTTTAGCCGATCAATGGCAGGGGCAGTGGTTCCCAACTGAGAGACTTTTTCTGCTGTTGTCAAACGACCGAGTAGATCTACATCACAAAGAAGAAGATTTAAAAAGTAAAGCTCTATGCAGAAAAGAATGCCTAACAATATACCTTCCACTCTATCGTATGCACTCAAATCAGGATTACTAGATACACAAAGAAAAGAATTAGTAAAACAGCACAGCAGTAATTATTTGTACTATAAAATTTATATTATACTATGCATCAATATTTCAATCTTCCATGAATAATAATAGCCTTTACCAGAATGGGAGCTTGGAGACTGCAGGATCAGCACAGGGCTCAAGACAGGCTGTAGCTGATGTGACAAGGAGCACCATTACATTCACCAGCTGTCTTAACATCTTGAGCATTTTGTGAGATAGGACTAATGAGCTAGCTTGTCTAATGTGGTTAACAGCCACGCCCCTTTAACGTGACACGTGGGCGTTGTCTGTACACATGACTGTACATATGTGTGTAGAGCTAAGTTGTGTGCAGCTATATAGCAATCTGTATACCTTACTTCTTGTTTGGAAATTTATATATGTTCAACCAACATTCAATGCTGCCTTATAATACACATACTTCACATAATAGTTCAGAAATTACATAAATAATATCTAATGGAGATGCCAAAATGTGTGTACTACTTTGTAGCATGATAGTAACATATATCACCTACAGAGTGAGCCAATTCAAGTTTGCTACTACTCAAAACCAGCTGTCTCTTCTTGCTTTGACAAGAAATGGCTCTACCTACAGAGGAGGGGAAAAAGAAAAATAGTGTCAGGACATTTATCACTACCTGAAAGAAAGAGAATCTGATATAGCCTACAGCAAAAAAGGCTGGGCATAAAAACACACAGAGAGCAGCCAATGAGTATTATTATGTGTGTCACAGTGTGTGTGTGTGTGTGTGTGAAGAATTCCAGCTCACATAAGCAGTGATCAATGCTCCATTTTGAGTACATTTCAATATCTAACACTCTATTTGTATGGGTACACTTACAAGGCACCACGTACATGGAATGCTATTAGGAATTTGAAAACGGTGACTTACAGTAGACCTCAGCTCTTGGTCAGGTTCAACGTTCATCTCACGCATAAAGTTCCACAATGTCTGTACACCAAGGCTATTGGAGGGCGTGTGTGTGTGTGTGCCACAGGCATTGCTCATAAGGTATTCAAATTCCGTTTACATAACAGCACTATATAATATTATACAATAAGGTGTTTTTGATGATGCCAACCTGTCATCGTATTTCATCAGTGTAGTAAAAACCTCCTTGTAGAAATCTAGACCGGGTGTGAGAGGTGGCTTAGCAAAATACATGTCCTGGACCTACACAGCAGAGAATTGAGATGATATCAACTCAAGAAAGATACAACAACTAGACTTGCATGAGAAGAATACAAAGTGGGAAAAACAAAAGAAAGAAACTCTTACCTTTTGCAGCAAAACTTCTCTCTCTAATCTTTCTTCTTCGCCCATTGGCTGCATACAAATAAAAGCCCTCTTTAACTTACTCCATTCAGATTGTATGAACACATTGATTTATGGCCACATAATTTCAACAACGTACACACATACCCACCTCTTCACTGCCATCATCGTGAAGCCATGCCCAGATTCGTGAGAAGATACCTGCAGTCTCAACTGGCTCTGCACTCTCCAGAGTCTTTGTAGCCATGCCATGTTGCTGGCTGACCAGATGAGAGGCTACCAATGGCACTCTCAAACAGGCAGCTGTTTAAACAAACAAACAAACAAGAAAACATTCTTTTAGACATAAACTCACACAAATATACATGCATCAACTATTGGGGGGCACAGAGAGACTGACTATAGCTGCTCCATGGCAGTTGATTATGAAATCATATCATGGGAGTTGTCTGCAGTTGTTTGTATAAAGCCTAAAAGGTGAACTTTGTGTGTTACTTACATTCCCGCGAGGAGAGAGTAGTGGTAACGTATGCTCTCTGGTGCAGTCTACACGCGCTGGAGCTCCAGTATCTGCTGAGAACTGTACTTAGGCGTCTGCAGTTGGCGGCCATTGTACTACTTTTGACTGATATTCATGCACGTGTACGTGTAGCATGACAAGCACGTGACCTATTAGGCTTTGCTTTCTAAATAGCGCACACCATTAAATACCAACGTGGCAAGAAAAGGATCACTAAAGGAGCTTCATCAGTCATGCACGAAGATGGCACGGACAGCCGCATCAAGATATTTGCCAACATATTTATTTCATTCGTTGGAGCTGGAATCCTCGGCCTGCCGTATGCTTTCAAAGAGGTCTGTCTCTCTGATCTCTCACAGAGGTCATTGTTTGTCCAATGAATTACTACTCATCTTTTGTCTATTGTGTCTAGGCTGGTATTATAGAAGGTATTGTGATCATGTCGATTGTTGGAGTCATCAGGTACATACTATAAGTCTCACAGCCAGAGTATATTATCTGTGATTACAGGCCTCCCTGTTGGTCTCCACTTACCATATAGCACAAAATATTTGCTACATTTGCTGGAATAAAATTTGGCAGATTGTAAAAACTAATAGCATGATTGGCAGATTCTATTTTGATGGTATAGCTTCGAACATGCAATCTATTCTGTATGTGTAACACTATAATGACTGATTGGCAGATTTAATATCAATGCTTACCAAAATTGCCCGTCTGCCAAATTTTTTGTACTATATTGTACATGGTAGTGACTGATGCATGATAATCAACATCCCATTGTTATTCAGTGTGAAAGCGATGCTTCTCCTCATTGACTGTAAGGATCGTATGGAATCCCATGGCAATGGAAGTGTTGAAAAAGGGCTTAGAAATGGAGTAAGGAATATTTTTGGGGGGGTTTTCACTTTTCAATGCTATTAGCTACTGACTTTACACTTGTATACCTTATGATGCAGAGTCCAGATGCTCACAGTGCACCATTTATTGACTATGGAGATGTAGGTATGCAATTAGTCCCATTCTAGAATTACACTATTTGGTAAAGGATGGAACATTGAGAAGTCCATTGCTATTGTGGTTGTGCAGGGTACTCTGCAGTGGGATATGTTGGAAAAGCATTGGTGGATATTTTGATAGTGGTCTCGCAGATTGGTAAGTCATTTGTGAGTGTCTGTTGAGTCATTGTGCACTGTATGTTAGTGAATGTTGGAGTGGCTTGTTTTGAGTTTTCTTTTTGCAATTTGGTTTTGTTTCACTGTAGGGTTCTGTTGTGCTTATCTCATTTTCATTTCGGAGAATCTTCACAGTATCTTTCCCAAATTGTCAACGTATGTACTCTCTCTTGCTACACTTGGTGCTTCTCAATAATATAGGCAATGTATTCTCAACACACACACACACACACACACATACACAGTAAAGTGTATCTCTTCACTCTTCTTGTTCCCCTTGTGTTCCTCACTAACCTTCGTTCGTTGAATCACCTCGCTCCTTTCAGCTTAGTAGCTGATTTTGCCAATGTTTTTGCTTATGGGATTGTCTTCTATTTCGACTTTGAACATCATCATTTAATTCAGTGAGTCAGCGGCCACAAGCCGTGCATCTCTGTAGCACACTAAAATATTTTGTTCTTCTCTTTCTATAGTTATCATACGAGGAATTTTTCCATACAAGGTCTACCATTTTTCTTGGGTATAGCTATTTACTGTTATGAGGTATGCACACTTTGTTGTTGTTGTTGTTGTTGTTGTGTTGTTTTCTCCACATTTGTGTTAATCATGTGTTTGTTTCATTTCAGGGAGCTGGATTGATTCTCTCGCTGGAAGCCTCTGCTGCTAAGGAAGTTAGGGGCAGTTTTAGAGGGTAGGTTGATATACATAAATTAAGAACATTTTCTATAGTTTTTCTTTTTTAATGTCTGTGAAAGTCAATATTTTCATTTTGTTTCTCTAGAATATTCATCTTGGCCATTTCTGCAACAACAATGCTTTATTGTATCTTTGGAGTGTGTGGCTACCTGGTAAGTATCTCACATCAATTGATTGATTGGTGCACTAATGACAGGGGCTGTTGTTTCTTCCTCTTGCAGTCATTTGGACCAGACACTGAGAGCATCATTACTCTTAACCTGCCCAAAAGTGTCTTTCCTTTCCTGGTGAAGGGTTGTCTGTGTTTCTCTCTCTTCTTTACATACCCTGGTGAGCTATATGGATTATTGTATATCTTTGTTGTGTAGCTAAAGACTCACAAGCTTCATATCCCTGGACATCCTTCTATTTCAGTTTGAAAGAACTATTTTTTAGTGATTTTCTTTTGTTTGTTTTCAGTGATGATGTTTCCAGTGGCCAATATTCTTGAGAGGATGTATTGTGGGAAGAGCAAGAACAATAAGGACAACCGCTACATCCTAGGAGTGAGTGCATCCTAACAACCTCACTGCTAGACTGACTCTCTCTCTCTCTCTCTCTCTCTCTCTCTCTTTCTCCCTCCCTCCCTCTCACACACGCACACACACTCACAGACTGTCCTCCGTACATTACTGGTCATCGTGAGTGGACTCATTGTGATTTGTATTCCTAATTTCTCCACTCTGATGGCCCTGGTGGGCTCTGGCTGCTGCACTCTCCTTGCCTTCATTCTACCTGGTGTCTTTCACTGGATCCTCTTCAGACAGTAAGGCCACACAACAAAATTTATACTGTACATTGGGAAATATTCACCATTAAAATGTATGTCAATCTTTACCAAATTGGTCAAAATTAATGGTGAAATTTCCCAACCTTTGTAAACCTTTTGTGCATTTTATCACATATTGATAATTTGTCTTCCCCCTGCAGAGATCTTACCATGTGGAGCATGTCGCTGGACATATTCTTAATCATTGTAGGAGTCATTGGGTAAGTGATGGCATCGTCTTGGGGAGGGAAGACTCAAGAGGGGAAAAGGGAAGGGACGCTGACATTACACCACCATTAAAAGGAAATACAATAAATACACTACATGCATGGGATTCTGGGACTCTCTTTGTTGTATTTATGTTTTCTTTCAATGATGGTATAATGTCTTGTTTCCATGCTGTCCATGAGCCACTCCAGGTGTGTGGGGAGAGGTCCCATGGGACAAATGAGCTTTTCAACCTACTAGTCCTAGTTTTTAAAGGCTAAGCACCTGAGTGGCTTAGCCTTTCTGCCGATTTATTACATTACACTGTAGATACTTGCCTGAGCAGGCATTGGGAGGGTTCCTTTAGGTTTGGGATTGTTTGTAAAGATAAGACCGTTTGAATTTTCATGCAGTTCTTTCATCGGTATTCGCGATGCTCTCCTGAGATTGTGGGACGATTCGGCTTCTACCAGTCAAGTTCATTTCAACTCAACTATTCAGTCAGTTCTAACTAATGCTAGTGGAGGTTGATTGAGCTTATGCTTGTATATACATGCAGTCAGTATTATTGTGTTGGTTTGATGTATTAACACTTTGAGTCAGTGTTTAATAATTGATTCCGTTTTTGAGAATCATGTACTATTTTTTTCCTCTCTCTTTGTCCAATCATAGTCCAATGTAATAGTTTTATCAGGTACGTACATATAAATATTTATTATTTCACCAATGTTGTTATATATGTAGATAAACACAATGACTTGTATTTTTCATTGTAACAGCACTAAAAAATAATAATTGGAATGATGAAAAAAAAGAACCACTGGTGCATTGCAATTTCAAATGTTGAATGCAATATCATAGACGGCAAAGTTGAGATATATGCGTACATGTATATACAAGTGTGAGCCATAAAACGATAAAACTCGACTGCTATCACTGGTTGCAGCTGAGTAGGTCGTATCCAAGGAGAGAGTCAGCGATGACATCACAGATGGAGAGGAGTGTGAAAGGAGGGCTCTTCACAATCTCCAGTGCATGGGGTACAGAGTCCGTGATCCAAAACTTGCTGATTTGAATTTCTTGATTCATTGTGAATCTCTTCCACGACTCCTCAGGGAAGACGGCATGAGTCACATAAAGACTGATCTTAGTGGCTCCTTGAGATTTCAATGCCTGTAGACATGGAATGGTTTGCCAGCCAAAAAAAAAAAAGAAAAATCATGTGTATACGATAATTATTACACAGTCACAAAACCCTTACTTCACACATGTACACAGTCTGACACACATAGCGTTTTTCTTACCTTGGAGCACTCAATGAGAGTGCCTCCTGTCTGTACCAAGTCATCAACAATCACCACATGACGACCATTAGGATCACCTAGATTGAGAAGATAGATTCAGTTCAGTTCATGCGTTAACAACCTGTATATATGTTCCCTGGCATTCCATGCAGAAATGCTTAATAGTCTACACAGGTACCATAGCCTAGCTCGTAAATCAGGTTTTCCTCGCTTCTGCCTTTTCCTTAGGCGTTGGGAAACACCCCAAAAAGAGAAGCTAATCTGGGAAAGTCTACAAGAGTAGTAGCCTCGTACCCAGGCTCTCTCCTCTGACCTTGCACTAATGGCAAGCAAGGTCAAAGGAGAGAGCCTGGGTTCAAGTCTACAAGGCTAGTACTTCTATACTAATGTTCTATACAATGTCAGGGACATTCCAAAGAAGTGATGAAATAGTTTGCACCCCACCCAGTAAGATTTTCCTCCCATGGCTGCAACAAAATATTCTGTCGTACCTTCTTTGATGGTGACTCTCCTCTTGTCCCCCTCCCCACGGACCTTGATGCAAGTGATGTTGGGCCAAGACGTGAAATCAGAATGGAACCTCTTCCACGCTCCTTCATCCGGGAAGGCTATTGAGAGACTGTCGCTGTCTGGCAGCTGACGAAGCTCTCGAATCAGAAGTGGGATTGCCGATAGCAACCTGAGAGCAAAGTAGATCACGCAATAATGTTTGTAATGATTGTTTGTTTGTTTGTTTGTTTGTTGTTGTATCCCTCACCTTGGTATGACAAGGTCTGAGAAGTAGAATCTTTCTTGGAGGGCATGGATGTCAAAAATAAAGATCTGAGCAGGACCCCTACCGGCAAGAGGAATATTGGACAACAGTGTGGCCATTGTCTTAGCAGTAACAATCTACACACACAAATTCAGAGAAAATATCCTTATTGATACGATCTACTGCAGTGCAGCGATAATAATGATTCGATTGAGTATTATTTTGGGGGAATTTTGGGAGTTTATATAATTATAAGCATGAACATTTTGTATTGTCCATATTTATATGGGACATACTATGTCACCTAGCGTCATTCCCAGGCTCCTTCTTTGCATATATTTTCTTCAACAATAAGGAGACAGAGATACACAAGGGAGGAGCCTGAGAACGAGGCTACACCAAACCCAGTGCATGTGGATTCTGGGGGATATTAGCTGGGAGAGGGACTGGTTTGATGCTTCATACCTGTCCTTCTTTGTCGACTCTCTCCATGGTGGCAGTGGGGAAGAAAGGGAGGATGAGTCGAAAGGACCTCACAAGGTAGCGAGGTAAGGCATAGACAACCGAGAGCTGTTCAAAGACAACAGCCGGGCTGTGAAAGCTTGCAAGTAGAATGACTGTGAACGGAGACAAGAAATACTTTGGTCATTACTTATGGGGACCTATCATTTGTGGCAATGTGTATGTGATTGTTACCATCTCTTCCAGCAATGCTCTGCACATTGTCAATGAATAAATTTGGCCAACCGTCTCTGAAATGGCCCCACTGAATGTTGTTACACAGCTCAACACGACGATACTTGTTCTTTTCCTGCATTTGATGTAAAACCCATGTGTATATTCGTACTGCCATGATTCAATGTCATCTCACTACATTTCAGCTATATATAATTTGTTCATACTTCTGATGAAAGAGAGAGTGTATGAAGTTTGGTGGACAGATCTCTGGCCAGCTGTTCCATTGAGGGGTGATACATGAGCAGCACTGGTGGATAGAGACCATCACTTCCTCCATATAAAAGAGCTGCAGAAACATCCATTGGTACACTCATTGAACGGCTTGGAGCTGCTGCTGCTTCAGTTGTGCTCATTGTGAGTTGGCTGACCAATATGTATGATTTGCAAACTTTGTACCTTCATAATACAGAGTTAATGGGGTTACATGCATGCTAGATTACCACCCACACAGATAAAACGGAAATAGAAGCCCACGTGTTACATCATACCGATAACATGTGTACGTACGTACGTGTACGTGTGGCCATGTCGATCTGACCGTAGAGATGTCTGGATGTGATGGAGCGAATTACTGAGAATGAGCTGAGCTGATCTCTGGCTGTGGTGTCACCTGTCTATTCTAATAAGTAATAAAAAAAAGCTGTCAAAAAATCTGTTGGCCAAAACAAGATGCAAGGTGTTGGTGACTTCGTGGCAGGGGGTCTAGCAGGGCTGGCATGTGTTCTGGCGGGCCAGCCATTCGACACGATCAAAGTGAAACTCCAAACGTATCCTCACATGTACAAGTCACTCTACCATGCTGTGAAAAAGACGATAACCCAAGAAAAACTAAGAGGATTTTATGCTGGCACTGCGCCTGCTGTCTTCTCAAATGTTGCCGAGAATGCAGTGTTGTTTCTCTTCTATAGCCAGTGTTTAAAAGTCGTCCAGTGGGCATCTGGTACGAACAGTGTTAATGAGCTCTCTGCTCTTCAGCAAGCAACTGCTGGTTCAATGGCCAGTGTTTTTTCATCCTTTGCAATCACTCCTCCTGATCGTATCAAGTGTTTGTTACAAGCTCGTATGCAACTCATGGAAAGCGCAGCAAAAGTAGCATCTCAGGCTGCCAAACCTACTCAAGTGTACCAGCCCAGGTGGTTAGAAATACTTGTTTCTGTGCCTACACTATAAGTAGTTTGTTTAGTTACAAGATTACTACACTTGTGTATCGATTTTTTATTGCTGTTGTTGTTGTTTCTTATTTTACAGTTCATTTTCAATCGCTGGCCAGATCATACGAGAAGAGGGATTCTTTGGTTTGTTCAGAGGTCTCACCAGCACCTGGGCTCGGGAGGTGCCAGGCTACTTCTTCTTCTTCTACGGTTACAATGCTAGCAAGAGGCTGCTCACTCCTGCAGGACAAACAGTTAATGATTTGGGTGAGATAATGAACCATGCTGTTTGAGATGAAGTTTGAAGTGGGAGTATACAGAAATAATCGATTATCTATGATTTATTTTACTACTAGGAGTGTTCAAGTATGCTTTGGCTGGTGGACTAGCAGGATGCTGTTACTGGACATCCATCTATCCCACTGATGTTGTAAAGTCAAGAATACAGGTTAGCTATGGCAACACTATCCTCTGTAGTGTTGAAGAAATAACATCTTGTAGACTGTCACATTAACTACTGACTGTTCGATACATGACTGTCTTGTATTGTGTTCCACCCTATTAGGTGAGGGGAGAATATTCGGCTTCATTTTGGCTCACAATGTTTGACATTTTGAGGAAGGAAGGTATACTTGTACAATCAGTATTACCTTACATCTACTTTTGTTGTGTGTTGCTTAGGTTTCACAGCTTTGTACAAGGGTCTCCTACCAACTGTCATTCGGTCTTTCCCTGCAAATGGTGCTCTGTTTGTTACATATGAATATTCAAAAAAGTTTTTCCAGCAATATCAACGAGACATAAGCTAGCATTAATTATCACCTCATTCATTATTTACAAAAGCTGAGAATAGATTTGTATTTATCAGTTAATTTCTGTCGCATCCAATTATCACGTTTGTTGTGGTAAAGTTTAGATAAGGAAATGGTCGTCTTGTCCATTTGCGCGTTGCAATATTTAATATGGCAATGGAAGGACTTGGTGACTTTGTAGCTGGAGGTTTGGGTGGCGTATCGAACGTTATAGCCGGTCAACCTTTCGACACAATCAAAGTGAAGCTACAGACTTACCCCCATCTCTACAGATCTCTCTTCCATGCCATCAAAAAGACAGCATATGAAGAGAAATTCAGAGGGTTCTATGCAGGCACCACTCCTTCACTGATGGCAGCTATATTTGAGAATGCAGTTCTCTTCATTACGTACACCAACTGCAAAAGGATAGTACAATGGACAGTAGGGGCTGAGAAACTTTCTGATTTGACTGTTCACCAGATGGGAATGGCTGGGGCCATGTCAGCCGTGGTCTGTGGGGTTGTTGTGACTCCACTTGAGAGGATCAAGTGTATGTTACAAGCCCAACTGGGCACACAGGTACACACTGCTTTGAAAGACAAGCAAAGGATCACCATAGCGGATTTGAATAGTGTTCGTCCATCATTGGATGCCAAGAAAGGGTAAGTCAGTAAAAAAAATCTAGTCATTGCTCCAATAAATTATCCATTAGTTAAGTTATCCAGTATATAATTTTATGCAGAACAGTTGGTACTGTGAGGCAAGTACTACATCAAGAAGGGTTGCCTGCTCTGTGGAAGGGTCTCACTGGTATGTGGATTCGTATGATTCCAGGATATTACGTCTACTTTTTGAGCTACACTGGTACTCGTAAACTCCTTACTCCAAGAGGTCAACACGAATTGAGCAGTGAGTGAAGCAAAATAATGGAAGGTCTATAGCCTATTATTAATTTACTATATGTGTTACGATGTAGGTCCATGGAGAGTGGCCCTGGCTGGAGGAATGGCTGGCAGTATAATGTGGGGGGTTATAAATCCTGCTGATGTAGTCAAATCAAGAATACAGGTATATTACGATCATAATAATAATTAAGTGACACTTACAACAATGACATTGTGTGCTCATTGGAATTTAATTTGTTTTGTCGCCTCGTGCACACAGGCATGTATTAATGTGTTTTTGCCATTACTATGGTAACTCAGTTGTACATGTACTGCAGGTCAGAAGTGAATATGGTGGGTCATTTTTTCCAGCTCTGTTTGACATCGTGAGCAAAGAAGGTACAAGTTGAGCAGATAATTTTTACATGTGCACCACACTAAGTGTTTTATATGTCTGAATCCATGCATGTTCAAGGTATCCTTGCACTGTACAAAGGAGTAGTGCCAGCAATGCTCCGAGCTTTCCCTGCAAATGGTGCTCTTCTGGTTACCTATGAATACACACGGATGTTGTTTCACAGAGGTGACGAGGAGGAGCTTCATCAGAGAACTTGAAAGAGATGGTAACCATAATTATATTATTTATTATAGACTTGACTTTTTCCCATTCTATAAAATCATGAAATCATCATCTTCAGTTATAATAAATTATTATTGAGCATATAATTCAATACTAATGATTACTTCATGACAAAAAAAATTGGCAGGAAAAGACTTAATGATAATTAGTAGGAGACTCTTGTACAAAGCTGTGAAACCTATTAGAGCAACAACCAAATGGTGCTTAGTTTGTTGCGTGCAAATATTCCCAAGAGCATTACACATACAGTAGATTTCTGTTGCATCCAATAGTCCTATTCGTTTAAGACTGTAAAGAATTTAATAAGCCCATAATCGCACTTAACATCACATCCGGAGTACATTTCACCGCCATCTTGGAGTACTTTTGTATGGGAGTCAATGAGGAAATGGGTAATATTGTACGCTGCATATTTCCGCGTAGATACCGTATGTTCTAATTATGAGAGATGCAATGAAAAGTTCAAAATAAGCTCTTTTCAATGCAAAAAGAACCAGGTCTTTCAGGCGCTCAGAAGAGAAGTTACAAGCGCAAGAATACAGGTTGGTTCTGTAGTTATTTTAGCTTATATCTTTTTAAAAAGTTATACAAAAGGCTCAAAAACATGAATAGACTAGCAGCACATTATATCAAGACAAAAACATGCCATTATCCCACTTTATTTAAACTATAAAAAGGATTCTTTCTCCCGTGCTTTATTTTCATATACTCTTCGCTAAAAATCATGCTAAAAAGACTTACAGAAGCACGAGTGATGAGTAGTACGACTTGGATTCTTTGTTTGTAGCTATATTTAACCAAAACAACACTTTCTGACTTACAGTATCTCTTCAAAACTGGTATTTTTTTGTGCTAAACAATCTAGTAATGTTCCACCTGTAACTTCTTTTCTGAGCGCCTGACAGACTTGGTTCTTTTTGTGTCGAAAAGAGCTTGTTTTGAATTTTTTATTGAATCTCTCATATTTAGAACATACGGTATCTACGCGGAAATATGCAGTGTACAATATTGCCCATTTTCCCATTGACTCCCATACAAAAGTACTCCAAAATGGTGGTGCAATGTACTCCGGATGCTGACGTCACGTCTAATTATGATGTCACAACGACGCGCTTACATTCCAACGTCTTAAATGAATGGGACTATTATCTTGTTTTGATACATAGCTTGTGGTAATGTTTAGAACAGAAAGTGGTTACCTCATCCATTAACACATTACATGTACACAATTGATTATCATGGAAGCAAGATGGAAGGACTTGGTGACTTTGTAGCTGGAGGTTTGGGTGGTGTATCATTTGTTTTAGCCGGTCAACCTTTCGACACAATCAAAGTGAAGCTACAGACTTACCCCCATCTCTACAAATCTCTCTTCCATGCCATCAAAAAGACAGCATATGAGGAGAAATTCAGAGGATTCTATGCAGGCACCACTCCTTCACTGATGGCAGCCATATTTGAGACTGCAGTCCTCTTTGTCATGTACACCAACTGTAAAAGGATGGTACAATGGACAGTAGGGACTGAGAAACTCTCTGATTTGACTGTTCACCAGATGGGAACAGCTGGGGCCATGTCAGCTGTGGTCTGTGGGGTTGTCGTGACTCCACTTGAGAGGATCAAGTGTATGTTACAAGCCCAACTGGGCACACAGGTACACACTGCTTTAAAAGACAAGCAAAAGATTACCACAGCAGATTTGAATAGTGTCCATCCATCATTGGATGCCAAGAAAGGGTAAGTCAGTAAAAAATTTCCAGTCATTGCTGCAATTAGTTCACCGTTTAAGGCTTGTTGTGCAGAACAGTTGGTACTGTGAGGCAAGTGCTACATAAAGAAGGATTTTTTGCTCTGTGGAAGGGTCTCACTGGCATGGGATTTGGATTCGCATGATTCCAGGATATTACGTCTATAGCTACTTTTTGAGCTACACTGGTACTCGTAAACTCCTTACTCCAAGAGGTCAAGACGAATTGAGCAGTGAGTGAAGCATGATAGTCAGTATGGTACAGTGATGGAAGGTCTAGCCTAATATTTGCTACAATAGGTCCGTGGAGAGTGGCCTTGGCTGGAGGAATGGCAGGCAGTATAATGTGGGGGGTTGTAAATCCTGCTGATGTGGTCAAATCAAGAATACAGGTATTATGATCATATGTGACACTTACAAAATTGTGTGTCCATTGGAATTTAAACTGCTTGGTTGCATTGCCTCATGCATGTATTAATGCCCGTTACTATAGTAACTCTGTTGTACATGTATACTGCAGGTCAGAAGTGAATATGGTGGATCATTTTTTTCAGCTCTGTTTGACATTGTGAGCAAAGAAGGTATAAAATAAGCAACCTAAGCAGATAATTTTACATGTGCACTAAGTCTTTCATATCAGATTCTATGTCTGGATGAATTTGTGCATGTTCAAGGTATCTTTGCACTCTACAAAGGAATGGTGCCAGCAATGCTCCGAGCTTTCCCTGCAAATGGTGCTCTTCTGGTAACCTATGAATACACACGGATGTTGTTTCACAGAGATGGTGATGATGAGCTTCTTCAAAGAACTTGAGAGATGGTAACAATATAATTTTTTATTCATATAATTATTATTAGATTGATTTTTTCCCCCATTCTATAAATCGTGAAATCATCATCTTCAGTTATAATAATTTTTGAGCATATAATTCACTTCATAACAAAAACAACTAAAATTGGTGGTTAACACATTAATAAGTTTCACAGGTTTATATATATATACAAGGATCTCCTACCAACAATCATTCAGTCTTTCCCTGCAAATGGTGCTCGGTTTGTTACGTACAAATTATTATTCCCAAGATTTACATTAGCTTTTTAATTTTGCCTTGTGTATATATTATTTTGATGCATAGTTGTAACAAAAAGGAAGTATAATAATATTATGTCGTATAATTATCGCATCCACACATTTCTTGGAAAAGCGGGTAAATTTGGCGGCTTAAAATTTGGCGAATTCGTATTTTAGCGTGATTGGCGATTTTAAATTTGGCGATTTAACTCGCACGCTGCATTGTTTATATATGCGCACACGTGTCGATTTTTAATTTGGCGATTTGAAAAATAATTCGCCAATTCGCCAAATTTCATTCTCGCCAATTTACCCGCTCATAATTGATTATCATGGAAGCAAGATGGAAGGACTTGGCGAATTTGTAGCTGGAGGTTTGGGTGGTGTATCATCTGTTTTAGTAGGTCAACCTTTCGACACAATCAAAGTGAAGCTACAGACTTACCCTCATCTCTATAGATCTCTCTTCCATGCCATCAAAAAGACAGCATATGAGGAGAAATTCAGAGGATTCTATGCAGGCACCACTCCTTCACTGATGGCAGCCATATTCAAGAGTGCAGTCCTCTTTGTTGTGTACACCAACTGTAAAAAGATGGTCCAATGGACAGTAGGGGCTAAGAATCTCTCTGATTTGACTGTTCACCAGATGGGAATGGCTGGGGCCATGTCAGCCGTGGTCTGTGGGGTGATTGTGACTCCACTTGAGAGAATAAAGTGTATGTTACAAGCCCAAATGGGCACACAGGTACACACTGCTTTGAAAGACAAGCAATGGATCACCATAGCGGATTTGAGTGTTCGTCCATCATTGGATGCCACGAAAGGGTAAGTCACTCAAGACATTGCCACAAATGGTTAAGTCACCCTTCAAGGCTTGTTTCAATTTATGCAGAACAGTTGGTACTGTGAGGCAAGTGCTACATCAAGAAGGTTTTTTTGCGCTGTGGAAGGGCCTCACTGGGATTTGGATTCGTACAATTCCAGGATATTACATCTACTTTTTGAGCTACACTGGTACTCGTAAACTCCTTACTCCAAGAGGTCAACATGAATTGAGCAGTGAGTGAAGCATAGTAACAATGGTACAGTGATGGAAGATCTCAATATTTACTATTTGTGTTGCAATAGATCCATGGAGAGTGGCCCTGGCTGGAGGAATAGCTGGCAGTATAGTGTGGGGCGTTACAAATCCTGCTGATGTGGTCAAATCAAGAATACAGGTATATTTAGTACGATCACATGTGACACTTACAATAATGAGTGTTCATTGGTATTAAATTGTTTGGTTGAATTGCCTCAAGCAAACATACATGTATCTAATATTGGAAACTCACTTGTACATGTATTGCAGGTCAGAAGTGAATATGGCGGGTCATTTTTTTCAGCTCTGTTTGACATCGTGAGCAAAGAAGGTATAAATAAAAAAGCTAAGCAGATAATTTTGCATGTGCACTAAGTCTTTCATATCAGATTCTGTGTGAATCCATGCATGTTCAAGGTATCCTGGCACTATACAAAGGAATGGTGCCAGCAATGCTCCGAGCTTTCCCTGCAAATGGTGCTCTTCTGGTAACCTATGAATACACACGGATGTTGTTTCACAGAGATGATGATGAGGAGCTTCATCAGAGAACTTGAGAGATGGTAACTTATATTGTTTATGTAGACTGATTTTTCCTCCCATTCTATAAAATCATGACGTGAAATCATCATCTTCATGGATCAGTTTTAATAACACTGTGATAATTTTTGAGCATAATTATAATAAAGAAAAAATAATGGTGGTTGACAGTGCTTGGTTTGTTACGTAGAAATATTTTCACATTAGCTATTTAGTTTCACATTGTGTATTATAGTTGATTTCTGTCACATCCAATTATCAAATTTTGATGCATATTATTATAGCTTTAGTAAATTTTAGAAAAGGAAGTATAATTATAGTCACCTCATCCATTAACACAATTCATGTACATAATTGATTATCGTGGAAGCAAGATGGAAGGACTTGGTGACTTTGTAGCTGGAGGTTTGGGTGGTGTATCGGCCGTTATAACCGGTCAACCTTTCGACACAATCAAAGTGAAGCTACAGACTTACCCCCATCTCTACAGATCTCTCTTCCACGCCATCAAAAAGACAGCATATGAGGAGAAATTCAGAGGATTCTATGCAGGCACCACTCCTTCACTGATGGCAGCTGTATTTGAGAGTGCAGTCATGTTTGTCATGTACACCAACTGTAAAAGGATGGTACAATGGACAGTAGGGGCTGAGAAACTCTCTGATTTGACTGTTCACCAGATGGGAATGGCTGGGGCCATGTCAGCTGTGGTCTGTGGGGTTGTTGTGACTCCACTTGAGAGGATCAAGTGTATGTTACAAGCCCAACTGGGCACACAGGTACACACTGCTTTGAAAGACAAGCAAAAGATCACCATAGCGGATTTGAATAGAGTCCGTCCATCATTGGATGCCAAGAAAGGGTAACTTACTAAGTCAGTAAAATATCTAGGCATTGCTCCAATAACTTAACTATAAATGCATTGGTTTATCTTTGCTATAATTTTGTGCAGAACAGTTGGTACTGTGAGGCAAGTGCTACATCAAGAAGGGTTGCCTGCTCTGTGGAAGGGTCTCACTGGGATTTGGATTCGTATGATTCCAGGATATTACGTCTACTTTTTGAGCTACACTGGTACTCGTAAACTCCTCACGCCAACAGGCCAACACGAACTGAGCAGTAAGTGAAGCAACCAATAGTCATGCTACAGTCTCACAGGAAGTTGAGTCATAGACTCTTCAATCTTTTTTTCTGACTCTCTTTAGCTTTAATTTCTTAGTGAGTGCAAAGTCTAAAGTGGAAGAGGGTGTAATGTCATGACATTTTCGTGTTTGTGTTACAATAATGATGTAGGTCCGTGGAGAGTGGCCCTGGCTGGAGGAATGGCAGGCAGTATAATGTGGGGAGTTGTAAATCCTGCTGATGTGGTCAAATCAAGAATACAGGTATATATATATACGCACAATCATGCATTAAAATTTAATGACACTACATGTAGTAATGTGTGCATGTACATAGTAATTTGTTGGTTCTGTTCACACATGTAATGGTAACTTCCTTTTCATGTACTGCAGGTCAGAAGTGAATATGGTGGATCATTTTTTTCAGCTCTGTTTGACATTGTGAGAAAAGAAGGTATAGCTAATAATACAAATGAATGCAGAATCGAATAATATTTTAGATTTCATTCTGTGAATTGGTATTCATGCATGTTCAAGGTATCCTTGCACTGTACAAAGGAGTGGTGCCAGCAATGCTTCGGGCTTTCCCTGGAAATGGTGCTCTTCTGGTAACCTATGAATACACACGGATGTTGTTTCACAGAGGTGACGAGGAGGAGCTTCAGCAAAGAACTTGAGAGAGATGGTAACTGTATCATATACCATTATAGACTGATTTTTTCCAATCTTCATCTTCAGTTATCAACAATAATTTTGAGCATAATATTATACATAATTCATACAAACAATACCTATATTTCACAACAAAAACAAAAAAATGGCTTAATTTCATAACTCAAAGCGTAAAAAATACAACGTGTACGTCATGCCTGTACACACACTATCATATCATGGCAGTGGCACTTCTACATTAATAAAACTAGCAGGGAAATCCCCTATATCAGACGTCCTTGTATTCTCACCAGTGAACCACTCGTCCCCATTTCGACTCAACAAGTACACAACATCTCCTTCCTGCATGCACAAGAGGAAAAAGATCGATTAAAGACATGTTATCTCTATTCACTTTAAATTCTAAGACAGTATTACACATCAAAAAGAGAAGGCACTGTCCTAGCTGAGCACTAGTGCGTACCTTGAGGCTGATCTCTTCATCACTGCCTGCAGTAAAGTCGAAAAGAACCACGCCTCTTGGCATGAGGTCGTCAGAGAACTTGGTTGTCTTGGACATAGTTGGTGCTGAAGATGAGACTGCTACAGAGATCACAAAAACTAACTATAATTCCACGGTAACATCAAATACACCATGACCATTACATGGTAGTCCAAGATTAGCAATAATATTGTATGGGAAAAGCAAGGAGGTTATGTGTAACACTGAAAACTTTAGTGGCCTGGAAATGAGGCTATCTACTGGTTATTGTACCAACCTTTTGGTGTTGGTAGCTCTTTGGTGATCTTCACAAACCCGGCAGGAAAGATTCCTTCATTGTTTCCAATTTTTCCGTTGAGCCATTCATCATTGATTTTAGAGAGAAGGATGATGATGTCTCCAGTCTTGAAGCTCAGTTCACCCACTCCTTGACCTTCAAAGTCAAACAGAGCCTCACACGTACCTGTGTCCTAGAGGTGTGTGTGTGTGTGTGTGTGTGTGTGTGTGTGTNGAGAGAGAGAGAGAGAGAGAGAGGTCAACATACTTGTCTAGAAGGTTGTGAAGATTTTGGTTTTGTCTCCTCCTCCTTCTTACTCTCCTCTGGAGGAAGAGTGTCGGGAACACTGTCCACAAAGCTAGTTGGAAACATCCCCGTCTTTCCATTCAATTCACCTTTGACCCACTCCTCATTCACACGACAGACTAACTTGATCTTATCCCCAGCCTGTGTGCAATGTGTAGTGTTTCCATGACAACACAATCATCATTATTTTTCCTGCTAAAGTATCGCGTGCTTTTGAAGGTGTACCTTGAAGGTCAGTTCACCCTCCTGTCCATCAAAATCATACAATGCAGTAGACACTTGTCCTAGAGCAACCAAACAGAAAAAGGAATATATATCATCATGGTACCTACCATCACAATAAACAAACAGAAGAACAAACAAACAAACAAACAAACAAACTATTATGATCCTATCATATCTCACCTCCTGATCCTCCCCCTGTTGCCTTGGGAGCTGAAGATGGTGGTAGCTCGATCTTGACTTCGACAAAGCTAGCCGGGAAGATCCCCTCCTTGTTGTCCAGCTTCCCCTTCAGCCATTCCTCTCCAATCTTCTCAAGGAGAAGGATAGTGTCTCCAGTGGTGAAGGAGAGCTCATCAGGACCGCCGGCTTCAAAGGGATACAGTGCCACACAGTGAGGGTCTCTGCAGACACAGGGGAACAATGGGAGAAACGAATGGAGTAGTTGTGAGAAAACAATATGGCTGTGATATAATATCTTGTTTTCATTGACTCGGTCTAAGCACTGGTTAGTTTGTACTTATCAAACTCATTGTGTGTCATTCAGCTACAGAGAACCTTTAACAGAAATTGCTCATTTCTGTTGTATTGCAGTTTGCAACATAAATTGCTCAAAACTATTTGCTACGTGGTTATGTACAAGTTGCATATATCAATCATGGAGTACACTAATTAAGAAAAGGGTAAGAAAGAAAAAAAGTTTCACTGACTGACCTGATTTCCACTGTACTCTGGGCAGTAGCTGTTGTCTGCTGTGGCTCTTCATAGGCATCTTCAGGTAGGTCCTCCTGGAAACAACCAGCAAAATATTTTATAACACTAGCTACAAAGTAGATATCCTGTATATATCTCACACGGCTACTGTCTTACCACTATCTCTACAAAGTTCCTTGGAAAGATGCCCTGTTTGCCGTTGATGAGCTTTCCTCTCAGCCACTCCTTACCGTACCTGGTCTTCAACATGATTAGCTCACCTGACTTGAAGGAGAGTTCATCCATGCTCTCTGGATGGGGATAGGAGAGGGATGGGAGAGGGGTAGGCAAAGTGACACACACATAGACATAGTTGCATGTTTATACTAGCTATGTCTCTGTATGGGTGGGATACTATAGAATAAGGGGTAGGCAAAATGACACACACATAATAGTCATCTATATTTCAGTTTTACAAGATCAGAAATCTCAACTGGCACTCTGAAACTCCAAAAAAAGCAAAAAAAAAAACCCTCACATACGTACAGTCATTGCTACAGACAGCAATAACACATACACCAATATAAAATATGGCAATCTATTGAGACACTTGGTGTTCTCAATTTCACTTACGGCCAACAAACTCATGAGTAGCTACTGCACAAGGGCCATCCTCAAACCCAGCCACTGTGTCATGACCGGGTAGTCTCTTCACGATGCGAAGATTTGATCCCAGCACAAGTCCTTCTTGAAGTTCAAGGTCAGTGTTGCGAGCAAAGTACCAATACTCATCAACCTTCTCTAGCAGTTCAATCACATCTCCTTCCTGATAGTGTGTGTGTGTGTGTGTGTGTGTGTGTGTGCGTGGAAGTCAATTGCTATGTTGACATTTATGGGGAAATGGATCACTAAGAGAGAGAGAGAGAGAGAGAGAGAGAGAGAGAGTGAGAGAGAGAGAGAGAGAGAGAGAGAGAAACTACATTTTTACTGACATACACATCACAACTGAATCACAATCAATGTCCATTCTCTATACAGACTCCCTTCCCTTAGTTATCAAGCTATGTGTTCATACAGTACATGTGTAGGTATTCACATACCATGAATGAGAGTTCATCCAGATCTGTTGCATCATAATGTACTTTAGCAATGCCATGAGGTTCAGTACACTAAAGGAAAAAAGAAGAAACAGAGTAAAACACCAAACAAGGACATTCTTTAAAAACAATAGATATCCAAGTTATATAAAGGGTACAAACGGCCATTACTTACCACATAAGAGTAGAGAGGATGACCAGGACCTGGTCTAGGAGGGAGAGTGGGAGGCTCTGAGGACTCCTGCTGCTTCCTCTGGGCAGCTACTGGTCTACAGGGAGAGAAGAAGCAAAGATGAATTAAGCTAAACCATAGATAACATGAAAGGATTATAGAGAGTAAAAATACAATGTGTATTGATATTCACAACACATACACACTTTCAATATAGGACACACAATGCCCATGTGTACACAGAGTTGTGATCATTGTACAAACCAACCTGCTGGCAGCAACTGGTCTGGATGGAGCAGTGGATGGTTTTGACGGTGCCGATGGTCTAGAAGGACCAGGTGGCTTCGAGGGACCTGTTGATGGTTTACTAGGTGCAGGAGCCTTTGATGGTGCAGGAGGCTTGCTAGGTGCTGATGGCTTTGATGGTGCTGGTGGCTTGCTGGGTGCTGATGGTCTTGAAGGAGCCGGCTTATGTGAAGGTGCTGGTGGTTTAGAGGGAGCTGCAGGTTTTTGTGGAGGAGGCTTTGCAGCAACAGGCTGTGGAAAGAAAACGCAAGATGACAAACTAACTTTATATACATACAAACAGGAGTGTATGGTAAAAATTATCAAGTCAACCAAAGATCTTTCATATTCAGACACGAAAGAGTACAACATTACATCCAGCAAATATCTTTACAGGTTTTGATGGTAAGTCAGGTTTTGCAGGTTTTGTAGGTTTTGAAGGAGGTGGCCAAGAGGGGAGCTGTGGAGGGGGTTGTGATGGTGGGGGCCTGGAGGGGGCCTTGGGAGGAGCCTGAGAAGGTGGCCTAGAGGGGGCCTTTGGGGGTGCTTGAGACGGTGGCGGGGGAAATGGTCTCGATGGCGGTGGAGGAGGCTATCATGGAGAGAGATGACCAAGTCTAGTGTGCTTTATTTGGAAGACAATAAACAAAGCGCCCATTTCTCAGGCTGTGGACTTTCTTACCTTGCCCCGAATAGTAGTATAACTCATTTCTTTAGTTCCTTGTCTCACGAATCACAGTCAAACTTTACTCAAATTACGACAAACTTTTGGTGGGCGAATCAAAACAAACTGAACTTTCTGCGCATTTCAGCGAATTTTAATATTTCTTTCATGTCTGAATAATTAGAACAGCGTCGACCCTTTACCAGAACAACAAAGCACCAACCTGCTTTTTCTTTGAAGCTGGTGAGCCAGATGGTCTAGTTGGAGGCATAGACACAGGCCTAGCTGGCTTGCTTTTGGACTTGTCTCTCAGCTTGACACTGGTCATGGGTGATGATTCTGTAAAAAGAAACATGTATTGCTGGTATACTTGATGATATGTGCACAAGTATCGCCCCGAGTATGGCATCCTTACCTGCAGAACTTCCTGATGAAGCAGTTACACTCCCTTTTGACCCTTTTCTCCTTGTACTGGAATAATTAATCACCATGATTCCTTCATCGTCACCTTCACCTTGCCTCCTGTGGTTTTAGGTTTTGCAGTTGGAGGAGGTGGCCTTTTTGTAGGTTGAGGTCCCTTTGGAGGATGAGTTACACTTTCTTCTGCTTTAACTGCATCATCTTTGCCATCATCTTCTGGTTTCAAGGTATCATCTACTTCAGGTGTTTTAGCTTCAGTTTCTTCTTGAGCTGCAGGTGTTGGTGGTGATGCAGCTGGTTCTTTCTTGTGGACTGTCCTTCTGGCTGCTGGGGGAGGGGGACGTTTGGCTGCTGCTGGAGGACGCTTTGGAGTTGGAGAAGCCTTCTTCTTCGAAGCACCTGCATCACTCGTCTCTGTGGAAGTCTTTTCAACTGGAGCACTTTCTTCCTGTGAGGGGGTCTGTTTGGTTTCTGTTTCTTGGTGAGGTACTTTCCTTGCTCTAGGAGGAGGAGGTCTCTTCGTTGATGGACGTTTCTTTGGAGCAGGTGGTTCTGCCTCTTTCGTTGACTCATTTTCCTTCACACTATCTTCTTGTGATTCTACCACATCATCAAAATTCATCAAATCATCAGTTTTGGAATCTTTGTCTTTTCTCGGTGGACTAGGCTCTTCAGCAGGGACCTTGACTCCTTCATCTTTCTTGTCAATGCTCTGTTGAACAGCAGTTTCATCAGCGGTTGGTTCAGTAACAGCACTATCTTTGGAAGTTGGGAGTGTTTTTCTTGAAGGTCTTTTGCTTGGAGGTGGTGGGCGTTTCACAGGCTGTGGTCTCTTTGGAGCTGGTCGATCAGCTGTGTGCACTTCCTTGACTTCTGGTTTAGCAACTTTTTCCACTTCTTCATCACCAGTCTCTTTAGTAACCTTCTCTCCATCACTAGGTTCTGCTGGTACGAGAGCAGGGGTTTCTTCAATGAGTTTGGGCTTTGGTTTCTCTGCTTCTACATCATGTGTGCTCTCATCATGCTGTGGTGGTGCTTTGATTTCAGTTTTTGATTTTGCTCTAGGAGGAGCTGGGCGCTTTGCAGGCGAAGGTCTTTTGGGAGCTTCTTTCGGCTTAGAGAGTGTTTCTGCTACTGGTTTACCTTCTTCCTTCTCCGACTCCTTCAACACTTCCTTAGAAACACGCTTAGTGATTGGAGGTGGCCGTTTAACAGGATGGGGTCTTTTTGGTGGCTGATGGTCCACTTTGGTCTGGTTTGGAGCCTCTTGTACTTTTTTTGTCGTGTCTGTTTCGGCAACATCAGCAAGAGATTTATCTTCAGAAGTAGGTGAAACTGCTCTCTTGATTGGTGTGGGTCTTTCGCTAGTTGGCGAAATGAGTTTATCTTCCTCTCCTTCCAGTTGTTCGTTTGCTTCAGTCTTTGGTGGCTGAGAATCAGAACCAGTTTCACTGACCACCTGAGGTTTCTTCTTGGCAACTGGATGAGCTGGAGGTCGCGAAGGTCGAGGACGTTGAGGTGGTGGAACTGTTCGTGGCTTCTTCTCCTTCTCTTTACCAGCTGCACCACTCACAGGTGTGTCACTGACAGCTGCTGCTGGTGGCTCCACCCCTGTCTCTTCTAGCTCATCCTCCTAAAACAAAATCAAACATCATTTGTTGGTAGTCAGCTAATACTACATTATCACTTGTGTTTTTGTTTTGTTTTTTGTTTATTTGTTTGTTTGTTTATTTGATAAAACAATAAACATTGACCAAAAGTAGTCGGATTCACTTACCTCTGAAGGAGGTTCAGGAGGCTCTTCATCAGGAGGAGGACCCAGCTCTTCAACCTCCTTCTACGATTTTTTTTTCAGAAAAAAGCAACAAAAATAAATATTTTACATTTCTCTGTATATTCTACATGTACCTGTATGGACAGTTGTTTGGTGGGTGGTCTTGAAGCTGGTTGAGGTGGAGGCACTTTTCTCGCTGCAGGAGGTCCGGGACGAGATGGTGGGGGACCGGGAGCTTTAGCAGCTGCTTCTGGTCTCTTTGGCGGACGTCTCTGCACCGGCTGCTTGGGTTCAGACGGAGGCTGTTTCTTGGCAGGAGGTGCACTTTCAGTTTCAGTTTGGGGAGGACCTGAGTCTGTTTCGTCAGTAGACTCAACAGCGGGTGTCGATGCAGTTGTGTTATCTTGTGGTGGTTTCCTAGGAGCTGCATTAGGCCCTCCTGAGGGTCGATCAGGGGGAGGCTTAGACAACGTCGGAGATGGAATGACATCACCGTTCATTGGCTGAGCACCAACGACAGTAATCTGAGGCTTTGAAGCACTGAAAAATAGAAGAAAAAAATCAACATTTATACAATTATCCTATACAACTAGTAGCCTCGTTTCCAGGCCTTCTGTATGCTGCTATTATTGACTTATTATGTTGAAAATTCTTACATATAAAGATCAATTTACGAGCAACAGCAGAACCAGAGGGCCTGGGGACGAGGCTACTTGCACAGTACATGATACAATATAAGTGCAAAGGTCAGATATAAAGACCTCTTACAGCAGCATTCATAAAGGATTTACACACATTAGTTCATAATATTTTTTTAGGGAGAAAAGGATGTGGTAGATCAGGACTAGATCCTTATTGAATCAAACATCATTGAGAAGCCAACGACATCATACAGACAGAAGACTTATAAAGGTACCTTTCTTAATCACCAACACACTCTCCACAAGGAGTGATATAGGTTAAGTGGGTGTTCATTGATGGACGCAATAAACAAACTCTGGGTACGTTTAATCTCATTAAGAAAGATGAGCTGCAAACACACACACACACACAAACACACACTAGTACTAGTGAACACAAGTAGAAGACCAACAGAAGACTTGCAAGAGACCTCAGGAGACATCCAGACTGAGAGCTCTGCCCTCACAAAAGGGATAGAATCAAAGTGACTTGCAGACACGTGGATAATCATTTTGTAAGCAGAAAACAAATTGATGAGTGGGACATGACCACTCTAGCCAATCGCTAGCAGTTATGGTGATAAACAAGTGGAGTTTCTCAGGCCTCCAGACATCGAGGCATCAACGCAAAGCCTCATGTTTACACAATCACATTAAAAAAAGTAAAAAACAACTCAACCAATAAAGAACCAATGGCTTCGGTCAGCCATCACACATTTAACTCATATTCCAAAAAAAAAAACAATGATTTTTAAAGGACCGAATTTTAATGACTTACTCTTTTCGTCTTGGTGATTGCACTGCACCAACAGTTGCACTACGCTTTATTGCTTTAGGTCTATCTGGTGAAGTAGGCTGAGGACTTGCTGAAAAGCAAAAGAAAGAATTTTTTTCACATCCATATTCTACAAACAAAGCAATGCTAGTTTCCATTCCCTCATAAACTCACCAGCAGGAGGCCTAGAAGGTCTGGTAGGAACTGGTCTCGGTGGCCGCTGAGCTTTCCCTGGTTGCTTAGGCGGGGGTTTAGTCGACAGAGCAGCGTGATCATCGGGGGTAGTGCCAGGAGGGTCCTTGGGGGTGGTGGGGGACGGCGGGATTTCCTCCGTGATGGGGGTTGGCACTAATATTGCTGGTTCGTCATCTTGTGTAGGAGGAGGAGGACTGTTTACGTTCTTGACAGCATCTCCTTCGTAGGGGGCAGGCAGACTTGGAGGTTGGGGACGCTTTTTGGGTTTATTGACAGTTGCATAGATGGGATCACTTCCCTTGGAATCAGGAGGATCCTTTGCCTGAGGTGCACTGGCAGGAGGACCTGGTGTCTTTCTCAGTCTGGCTCCTGGTCCTACTGTGTGTCTTCTAGGGGGAGCACTGGGCCTTGGTACAGGAGGCTGTGTGAGTGGCGTGTGAGTGGATCGGTCAATACACAGGAAATTGTTGAAATGCATCCATTAGTTCAAGCGATCAAATTAGAGACGGGTTACTATAAACATAACATGATATGCACACCTGGAATGGTGCCATTAATTGACAAGCTATTCGGCAGCCATTGGCTAAAAGTCCCTACGAAAACACTGCACATTGGCTCATGCAATGGCTGCTGCTTTGTTTATGCTCTCAAGGGTATCCAACTACAGAGCTAATGTGATTATGGGAATGACATGTAAACTTGGCTGCATCTAATCAAAGATCTCTATGACAACAGTAGTTCACATGTGAAAACATAAACACAGAAGGAGTTAGAAAGAAGAGACAACAAACATCACAGACATACAACACACACACACACACACACACACACACACACATAAGCAACAATGACACAACATACACAGCTCAAGTATGCATACCTGGTTGCCTTTTCCCTTGGCATATGGGGCAGGAGGAGTTGGTGGCACCCGTTTAATACTCTTCTTCTTGTCTGGTTTAGCAGCTGCTGGTGACTCCTGGCTACCTTGCTCAGCTTGCTTGCCAGGTGAGGGAGTTGGACGAGGCTGGGGTTTAGCAGGGGGAGTGTGGTTGGTAGCAGCTGGGCTGTCGATGTCTATCAAAGTTTGTTCGACTGAAGGTCCTGAAGAAGATGGAAGCAGTGCAGGTGTGGGGTCTTTGGACGCCTCATCATCGCCTGAAAGTAACACACACGCACAAGATTATGAAACTTGAGGGGTGTAGACAGGCTTCCATGCTCATAAATATTTATGAAGCTGATCTGTGCGGTGTCTTACCGTCTATTGCTGGCCTAGGAGGGAGCTCGGGAACGGGCCCCTCCAGCAGCACCAAAGGAACGTAGGATTTTGGAGGTGGTGGCCTCTTAGGCTCTGACATGCCTGCGATTACAGTCTCCTCGCTTTCTTTTTTTTTGTTGTTTATTGCGCGACCTTTGATCTTTTTCAATGCTCTAAAGGGGTTAATTGAAAAACTAATTTGTAATTATTATTATTTGACCGGATGTAAAACTTAATCAATAATTATTAGTTGCTTGTAGAAATTTGTACATGTTGAAAAATGAGCACTGCAGTATATAGGATCTTGGAATTGCTGCAAAAGGAATAAAACAAGGCATAATTTGTCACATGATTAATTTTTATGCCAAAATCTCACATTTCAGTGTGCCTAGCTGCCGTGACATACCCCAACCGGTCAAAGTCACTTGCAAATTACCTGATTATGAGCTACAATATGTGCGGATTGCTTGAGCCATTGTACGTTACAGGGCGAGGAATCAAGACTGAGTCATGTACCTGCTGAAATTGAAGCACATACCCTTGTTTCAGGCCATAAATTCCAACACCAGCTGCTTTACTTGATGATATTTTGGCTATTTGCTATTGTATGTTAAAGTATTATCATTTCAAACTCTGGGCATCTATCTATTATGAATTCTAGTGTAGACACTGCATATGGATAGTGACTAGCAAAGTCTTTAATGGATTGACAATAATTATTAATGGTAAACATAATATTTTTGCTTGAGATATGCATCCATTATTATTCAATAAATTTTGTCATAAAATTATAATAAGAAGTGTAGGAATCAATGGGTAGTGCTGCAAAAGTAATGAATTAATTAAGGCACATGTGTCAATTTTAGCACATGCATGACTACTTATGCACATGTGCTGAAATTGAGACATGTCTTGTCACATTACCTTTGCAACACAATCATTTCTATACACTGCTTATTTTTTTATGACATTTTGGCTACTTGCTATTGTGTCAAAGTAAATTATTTATAGTTCTTGCGTGTATCTTTTGAGTTTTACACCTCTGTAGTTAATGTTGTATGTATAATTCACAGCATCAAAATAACTATCTTAATTTGACATTATCAGACATACCACCACCAATAACATTTATTTTGGGTTTTATGTTTGGGTAGTTAAGTCGAGAATGTTATGTATCAATAATTTAAAAAGTTTCACAATTAGTACCTTTTAAGGCTAAGTTTATAATCACTGCATGATTGAACCACTCAGAGTATGATATCAGTGCTGGTCTTCAAATGTGAAGATACCATTAAAGAAGCCATTCTTGGCCAACAAAATTCAGTAGTTGATGTGACAGTGCGAGGATTCCATTGGTGACGTGTGTAAAGTTTTTCTACACAGTTATGGCGATTAGTGCAGACCTGACATCAATTGTTGTACAATCCAATGAACCATTGGCTTCACTACTTGAAGGTTGTGATACTGATCCCCCCGAAGAGAGACTACTATTTGAAGGGAAGTGCTGCTATGGTGCTTTGAAAAGTTACAGCTCAAGTAATTGGATAACTTTTAAGGATTATGAATATATTTCTAAATTGTATTTGCTACTTTTTGTGTTAATTGCATGTCTTACTTTACCACTGCTAACAATACCAGTATTTTGTATAATGCCACTGTGTTATGTGTACACTGGAGAACATGTTGCACAAAAAGTATGCGAACAGTGGAAGCTTCAACTCACAAATAAGCAGATAATCTGCACTGTGTTCAGAATTATCAATGATCGGTACTTTCGGTTGTGGACAGAAATGGAAACATGTATTCCTCTTTCCGAAGTACAGAAGATTCAACTAAGCAGTGATATTGTGGCATCATTTGATATACATGTGTCACGTACCTATTTTTCTATTCCGTACCCCATTTTTCAAATTAACTTCTGTAAGAATGCTACTGAATTCGTGCAAGCTGTCAAGCAGCAAATGGAGAGCTTGAACTTAAAGTGAATTGTATCACGGTCAATTTGCTACAAGTTTTAAGGCTCTCAGTTAATGTAATGTACATTCTAGCTACTTATTACAGTAACTCTTTATTACTCAATTAATTGCCTCAGAAAATAATGATATTATTATAAATTAGTTCAATAAAAATTAATGCTGTAATAACTATGCATGTCTCTGTCTTGAATAAATGTGCTATTAAAGATTTATATGATAACTTCACATTCAATTAGAGTGATAAAATCAGTTATGGATTGCTTGGATGCCAAGTTTTTAATTTGTTTGTTTCCTTTTCACAAAGATATAATTATTATAATTAACTCAGTCTTAACTGCGATTACAGATTCCTCGCTTTCGTTTTGGTTGTTTATTGTGACCTTTGATCTTCTTCAATTTCTAAAAGGGGTTAATTTATTTAAAAACTAGTTAATACATTTTGCAAGTTTAGATGTAAAAAAATCATAAAAATTATTTTGCAGTTTTATGGTGTTGAAAAGTAAGTAGCAAAAATTTCATTTAAAAATAAGCAGTGTAGGAATGGGTATATGCATAGTACTATAAAACAGTAATGAATCAGGTAGTAACAATTTCAGCACATATGACATGCGTACTTATAATTTTGTATCAAAGCCTTATAATCCCACTTATTTTTTTCTTAAAATCACTTGCTATCATGTCAAAGTATAAATTGTCAAAATTTGGGTATTTCTTTGGAGTTTTACACCTCCAGTAAATGTTCTAGTATGCAGCACCGAAATAAAGTTATTCAACCGTAAGTTGCCATTGTGAACCTGCAGCTGCCTAATATGAGTGTATGCATACCACCACCATAATAATTATTATAGTTTCATGTTTGGACTATTAAGTCACAAATACATCATACAAGTTTCACAATAGTACCATTTTTAAGGCTATTTAAAGACTGAACTTACGATCAGAGCTAGTAAAGTATAACTGGCAGTACTATACATTATGGCAAGCACAGACCTAACTTCTGTTGTTGTACAACCCAATGAAGTATCTTCATCTCACGGTTATGATTCTGAAGAGAGGCTACTATTTGAAAGAAAATGCTGTTACGATACTTTGAAAAAATACATTTGGTCTATAGTTAGACTGTGTGTTAGACATGATTATAATTATTGCTGTATTTAATGCTTGCCATTCCAATTGTGATTTTTACAACATTCTTAACATTTCCAATACTCTGTTTAATTCCATTATACACTTGCATTGGAAAGTTCATTGCAAAAGACATTTACCGACGATGGAAGGTTCAACTCACAAATAAGCATTTTGTCTGCACTGTGTTCACAATATTATTGATGATCAGATGCAGACTACAATATTGAAAGACGGATTCCTCTCACTGATGTTCGGAAAATTCAACTGAAAACTAGCGATGTGATTAGTGCTAAATACTGCCGTATGTTATGCTATCATTGTGGTGTGGGTGAAAAGTTTGCCAGCCCAACATCTATTTGATGTAGAAGTTTCACCCAATCAATATTCCCACCCAGTTTATCGTAGCATTAACATTAACATTGGCTTCTGTGAAAATGCTACTGAATTTGTGCAAGCTGTAAAACAGCAAATGGAGAGTTTAAAAAATTAATAACCTAGAACTCAACTGACTTAATATAATTATGCACATGGAGGTAATTTTCTAGTTACTATAATTATTCTATTACCTTATTTGCTTTATATCTTATTACAATAACATTAGCATTAATTTTACTGGCTGTATATGTCACACTTTTTGCAATTATAATAATAATAATAATAATAATATTTGTGTCCGGCTGTATATATATTATTATAAGTGTGGTACAGTAATACCACATGTGTATGTGCAGTGGTTGGTTTAATAACTAATTNATCTGGTTGGTCCTCACTCTGTCCAAGACAAACAGGTGAGCCTTCTTTGTGTGCATTATGAAGAGAGCAAACAGTGCTCGAGAGTCACTGCAGAGAGAGAGAGAGAGAGAGAGAGAGAGAGAGAGAGAGAGAGAGAGAGAGAGAGAGTTTTCATTTATCTTATAAAAGTTGCTATATGTGTGAGTGAAATGTCAAGCTCTAGAGTCAGCTAGCTCAATTACTGTTACTATGGTCTAGCTGGTCGAATGCTCTTATAATTACTACTGATTAATTTAAAAAACTAACTATGACTAGCAAAAGTCTAAAGTGTAAAAATATAATATTAATATTGTTAATTAACTTTTAACATCTGCCTGGGTGATAGTCATAGTTAGTTTTTAAATTGACTATCACCCGGGCAGATGTTAAAAGTTAATTAACAATATTAATATTATATTTTTTACATAATAATTTTAATATTATATTTTTACACTTTAGTAAGCTACATCCTCTCCGGAAATGAAGTTAAAGTGCTGAAATTGAAACACACAACCTTGTTTCATTGCCTTTTACAACACAGGCTGTCCATTCCTATCAATCAGGACTGCTTATTTTTGGCAGCTGGCTGCAATTTGTGTCAAAGTGTAAATTATCATTGTATTTTTATTTCATAGTATCAAAATCTGGGTATCTCTTTAGAATTTTGCACCTCCAATAAATGTTCTAGTATGCAGCATCAAAAGAAAGTTATTCAACCATCAGTTAACTTTACGAGTGTATACGTACCACCACCATAATGGTCTCACTTTCATGTTTGGACTATAGCTAAGTCAAAAATGCGCCATAGGTTTCATAATAGCAACCTTTTAAGGCTATTTAATTGAAGTCAAAGCTACAGCTAGTCAGTAAAATATAGTTGTTGTAGCACGGTCTTTAATTAGCCTGAAGATACAAATATGGCAAGCACAAACCTAACATCAGTTGTTGTACAGCCCAGTGAGGCATCTTCATCTCGACGTTATGATTCTGAAGAGAAGGTACTACTTGAAGGAAAATGCAGTTATGACGATTTGAAAGATTACATTATAAATAATTGGCAACGTACAGATATCATAACAGAATATACTATCTATTTCGTTTTGCTTGGATGTCTTATTTTTATATTTTCATCGTTTTTACCATTGCTATTATTACCATTGATTTGCATATTACCTTGGTTGAACAAGTGCCATGGAAAGCGTATTGCACCAAAAATTTGCAATCGGTGGAAGCTTCAACTCACAAATAGGCATATAGTCTACACTTTGCACGAATATAAATATTTTCGCACTAGAATCGTTCGCACTAGAATCGAAAGACGTGTTCCTCTTACTGAAGTACGGAACATTCTACTAAAAACTGATGGTACAACTAGTGCTAAAAACTATCGTGTGTTATGCTGTCGTATTGGTATGGGTAGAAAGTTTAAGAGCCCAACATCATTTTATATGGAATTTTCACCTAATTATGGGCCAGATATACACCCCTACATTACCGTTGTCAAAATTCGCTTCTGTGAAAATGCTACTGAATTCGTTCAAGCTGTAAAGCAACAAATGGAAAGTTTAGAGTGAATTGTATCTCAGTTTGTTATAATTAAGATCTCTCAGTTTCATTGATATATATATTGGGTTTTAGCTGGAACTGTAGATACTGTATCATCTAGGCTAGAATTGACTTAATAATACTTTGTTATTTAATTGTTTGATAATGCTATATAATAGTTTGAATGTTGTGCTTATGCTTGTACTCTAGCTATCATGAATTACTAAGTATGCAACTATTATATAATTTTGTTGATCACCATAATATTGCATTGAGTAATCACTTTACAGATACAGTTCTCATAAACATTTTAATATTAAAATTGCATGTTTAATGAATTAAACAGTTGAATGCATAACAGCAGTAATCATTGGCCAGGAAAACACGGCTATATAGTCTGAGTCGAATATCTCGAGTTCATTAGTCAATAACCTATATTTTTATGGTATAAGAAAGACTATTGTATGTACTCCTTACCAATCAAACCTATCTTTTCTTTTTAGACCTGAAGTTATTACAATAATAATAATAATATTATCCAATTACTAACAAAAGCATGACAGCAGCAAGGCCTAAAATTTAATATAGCCATAAAAAAATTTAAGCCTTAGTTATTCGCTATCTTTCACTTGCAGTTTGTAGACGTTCAGTTTTCTTTTTAGCTATGCCAACTGATGTGTGTAGCCTTGTTATCACTTACCAGACTCCCTCCTGTCAGATAGTATAGAAGGGATATTAAAGCTAGTCAATGTGCTCTCTGTTATTAATTGGTTTATGACTACAAATCAAAATGTACTTTGTTACATTATAACCTATAAATTAATGATTTCAATGTTGGCGACTATTGCAATGCCTTTGTCTTTCTGGATCTACACTTGATATTAAAGAACTGTATCACCTCTTTATGTTGTGATTATATAGCTCTATAATATTATAACTCTCCTTTATATCATTGTATTTTCTTTAATCAATTCCTATTGTAGGCTTTACTGTACATTGTGTGCATGCACCCCACCTTCTGGCATGAATATTAATTCGAAGCTGGGGTTGATCAACGAGCTAGGCGATGTGTGCTATAGCTGATAATTATGTGCACATGTGAACCTCACTTACCTCAGGTGTCTGCATAATATTATAGAATTAAGTCAACCAGTGTATATGAATAGTATGCATAGTGTGTACTAAGAAAGCTCATTGGAAAATCTAAACCAGATCTAGATCTCAAGGTCTAATGGCATGACCTACAAGATGCATATGCATGACCAACGTGTTCTCCCTGACATGACAAATTATTTAATGATATGATGAATTTATAATTGTGCATGTGACTATCAATTATTCGTTTCATTCCGTGTAACACACCACCATTAAAGCCCTTGATCTTGTTATAAGTTTGGCTTTTAATCATGCAGTTACTTTGAGTCATGTGTATGACACGGTTCGTTAATGTAATGCCCAATTTGTCATACGGAATTTGTGACCAGATTGCACAATTGTAAGTTGTTTTTTTGACTGTGAGTTTTGTTATGACACCTGCATAAACCCTTCACCTTCAATTTTCTGTTTATATTAGTTTGTTAGAAATGATAAATCTGGTCTGAGCAGTATTATAGAATGACTTAAGCTTTTGGTATGAATTGCAAAAATTATTATTCTTATAGTTTCAACAAAAACTGTGAATCAATTAACATGCAAATTTTATTGTTTTAAAAGGATCGTTGCAGTTCAAACTATATTACAGTATCTGTCGATCACTGAATTCAAAAATTACCGGACTATAATATCATAATACTATATATATTAATAGAGACTCTCATGGCTAGTAGTTTTGATGATGTGATAACCTCGCAGCCTCAGTTCCAAGCACCAGTAAAACCAACTGCAATTTGTGAGAACGGCAATCAGTCGGAGGAAATTCTTTTTGAAGGAAAATGTTTAAAAAAAGCCCTGAAAAAGTATATATCCAACAGATACACAACTAGTGGTAACTACTTGTGTTTGTCTATAATCTGCATACCATGTGGGCTGTTGTGTTTATGTGCTGGACCCTGTTGTGCAGTAGTGGCCGGTAAAATCTGGTCTTTGCAGCTTACTACTTCCTCAATTCGTTTTAAGGAACTTTCTTATCGATATCCCTGCTTTGACACGTGTACTGCAATGGAAGTTCTTGCTCTTTCTGATATTAGCGAGATTCGACCTGTTAGTTCACCACCAGTAGATATTTGGTTAGGCAACAGATGCTTGCCATATTCATGTCGACAATATGATGGTCAACGTATTGTATCACCAGCGTCAATACAGATTGAAGTTAAGGAAGGTGTGTATTCAACGCTGTGTTGCGGCAACCTACCCACAGTCATCCAGGTTGATTTTTGCGAAAATGCTGATGAGTTTGTGGAAGAGGTGAAGGGACAGCTGAATAAAGTTTAGTTAGTTGAATAAAATTAATTTGCATAACAATAATAAATAATTATTATAATATTATAATATAAGAACATTGTTTTGTGATCATCTTTATACTGTAGTTAGACCAATGATTGTGTGGATTTGAATAAACAATTGCTGTTATGTTGAGTCAGAATTATTAATGGCAAATGTACGTCTTGATTGTCTTAGAAATAATTATTCATGGTCTCATTGAATTTATGGTTTTTGCTTAAGATATGCATCCATTATTATTCAATAAATTATATCATTTGCTCATCATAAAAGTCTGCTGACTTTGTGTAAAAAAAGAAGTAGCAAAATTTCATTTAAATAAACAAATCAATGGGCAGTGCCATGCTTATATATACCATGTATTCCTACACTGTTTATTTTCTTAGGTGTATCTTTTGAGTTTTACACCTCTGTAGTTTGTATAGTACACAGCATTATACTAACCGTCCTAAGTAGACATTATCTGACATACCACCGCCAATTTGGGGTTATATATCAATAAAGTTTCACAATAGCCTGTACCTTTTAAGGCTAAGTTTATAATCATGCACTGCAGGATTGAACCACTCAGAGTTATCCATCAGTGCTGATCTTCAAACGTGAAGATATCATTTTAAATAAGCTATTCTTGGCCAACAAAATTCAGTAGTTGATATGACCATTGGTGATGCGTAAAGTTTTTTTCAACACATTTTATAATAATTACTCTAATAATATTGTTATTCAAATTTTGTCTGACTGGTTGTTATGGCAGTTCCTTAAATTTATTTTGTTTGCATTGGAAAGTTAGAATGTGATACTATTGACAGCAACTCGGACAATAATATTAAAATTTAAAACTTTATATGATGATTGCATTCATACTTTGCTACAACTTAAACTGTGAATCAATATACAAGATTTATCTCTTATAATATAAAAAGGAATTAATGTTACAATAATTACGACAGAAACCGTACTTAATGATCACTAAGACACAGACTATAACAAAAAGTATTTCATCTCTAAGGCAAGACTCATGGCTAGTAGATTCAATGAAGTGAATAACAACACAGCCTCAGTCCAGCAATCAGTCCAGTCATGAAGATATTCTTTTTGAAGGAAAATGTTTTAAAGAAGCCTTGAAAACTTATGTATCGAATACACAGTTTAGTAATGGTTTCGCGTTGAGTATGACTTTATTTTGTCTACCATGTGGGTTGTTTTGCTGTTGTGCTGGACCCTACTGTGGAGTAGTAGCTAGTAAAATATGGTCTTTACAGCTTACTAATTCGTCAATTTGTTTTAAAAAGTTTTCGTATATGTTGTTACACTGGTACTGAAATGGAAGTGATTTCTCTTTCTGATGTTAGTGACATTCGAATTGCTACTGTTCAAGCAGTAGCTACATCGAAAACAGGCCAACGTTTGTATACGGAATTTGATGGCAAATGCCTTGTAAACCCACCTTCACTGCAGATTGAAGTTAAGGAAGGTGTGTATTCAACACTGTGTTATGGCAAGCCACCCAGAGTCATCAGGATTGATTTTTGTGAGAATGCTAAAGAATTTGTGGTAGAAGTGAAGGGACAGATGAATAAAGTTTAGTTCTCAGTCGATGAATTTATGGAAACCAATTATTTTTTTTTACATAGATTTGTGTACATGTATAACAATTTAGATAGTTAGCTATAAGGATGTTTTCTTGTAATCATATTATTTCCTTTATTGTAATTTATAGACTAATGTGATTGAAACAATTGCTGGAATCATTATGTAAGCTATTTTGTCTTAGTTTTGTAAATGCATGGGCATGGCTTTGATGCCAAGATATGTATAGATATGCATCAAATGCCAGGCACATCTACTATTAGTTTTGTGACATGCTGGCTGCCAGCAATGCATGCATGATTGAAGTATCATTGATTTCCAACATTCTTTTTTAATTATAGTTATGTTGCCATTATTAAAGGTCAAAGTGCAACTAAACTAGAAGCAGTTGGAACGAAACTTCTCTAGCTCTGAAATGGTGCGCCTTGCCGTTTTTCCTGTAGTCTTTGGAGCTTCTCTGTTGGCGTTCATAGTGGGATTCTACAACAGAAGAAAGTTGTTTCCAGAGATTGAGGATATCCACAGAAAGAACGCTATTGAGGGCCATTACCAAGCCATTGCATTCAAGACACAGATAGCCGAGGCAGTGAAACAGGAGCAGGAGAAGAAAGCTGCAAGCAGATAGCTGTTTGCAACCACAGAAGACTAGCTTTAAAAGGTAAGTAACACATTGGTGTGCTTTATTTAGAATAGATCAGCAAAAGTGGTTTAGTGCAGCAGGACAACTGTTTCTATTCTACTTTTATTATACAGATATACTGCACTAAACTAGACCAAAAGTCACCAAGTCACTTTTTAAAATATTGTCAATAATTTCTTTGTTATTATTTGCGTGAGTGTGTGTGCATGTAATTACTCTTGGTGTTGATAATAAGTAAAAAAAGATATTTTAACTTAAGTACATAACTAAATGGACTCTCAATCTCTAAAAAGTGGTCGTTCAAAGCTCTCACTCAAGCGGAAGAGAGAAGCAGACAAGAACTCTCACCCTTCTTCATCTCTAGCTGATAAAGAGACACAAGAACTGCCAACTCTCGTTGAAAATGAACCCTCGAATGTTCCTGTCGAGCCACAGACATCATGCAACATGGAGGAGGGTCTGGGTGACTATTTCTTCTGTCATATTTGTCAGAAAGATTTGACACGGTTCAGCATTGCACGGAGAGAGCAACACATCAACAGGTGTTGTGATGAAAGAACAAAGGAAGAATCCAAAGCTGCAAAGGACTCTGAAGCAGCCGCCCATGTGTGTGCAATCTGCCACAAGTCTTTCAGCACTCAAACTGTAAGTGTCACACAACATACGTGTATTCATGTTAGGATACGTCCTATAATATTATGCTATGGACACTAAAATTAATACTAAGTTATGCATGTTGTCACAATGCTCTCCAGGCTAGGCTTGCCCACATGAAGAGCTGTGCAAGACAGAAGGGAATAAGTACTGCCAAACTTCTCAAACTAATTCGAAACAACGACACAGATGCGAGTACTTCTTCAGACATTTCACCCGAAGAGCAACCATCGAAGCCCAAGAAATTAAAACAGCAGCTTCTACCCACTCTGAAGAAGAAGCTGGAGGCAGCCATAAAGGAAGAAGATGATGAGGATTTCAGCATGCCTCCTCCACAAGAGCCACCAAGGAGGAGGAGACAGAAACGAAAGAGACAGAATTTAGAACAAAAGTAAATTCACTGCATGTAGTCAAACTGAAGCACACTCAATCATTGTTCTCTTCTACTCTCTCTTTTCCTCCTCCTCATGTTTGTTGATGTAGTTATTTGCAGGAAATTGAAGATGAACAGTTGCAACTTGCTTTAGCCATTTCAGCCTCCATGACTCCTAATGCCTCTGGTGTGGGAGGAGACATCCAAGAGCCAACCAACATTGGGAGAAAGGGAAAACGGTACATCCTAACAAAATTTTATCATTCTACTTCACCCATTCACTCATTCTCTCTCTCTCTCTCTCTCTCTCTCTCTCACTCTCACTCATTCACTCACTCTTTTTCTCTGTCATAAACACACACACACTGTCACAGTAAAAAGAAGAGGAGGAAAGGTCCAGCTGCCATTCCTCCACTGGTTACTGTCACTTCAGAGGAAGCTCAGGCCATTGTTGCACAACGAGCAGAGCAGATACTCAAAGGAGGCACCATCGATGACAATGATGAAGATATTCCTTGTACTCCTGCATTTGGGACAAGTGATCTTGCTGGATACACTGTGGCTGCTCCACACACAGCAGAGGAAGAAGAGAAAGATATTTGGACTTCATCCACAGCTAAGAAGGAAGAGAAGCCTCCATCTCCCAAAGCTGCAAAGGCTAGAGAGAAGGTTGATGATGATTATTTGTTCCTGTCCGATAGTGAAGAGGATTGTCCTAGTGTCTGTGGTGAGAGTGGGACTGGTGGTACTGCATCACTGGCTCCTGGTAGGATGGAAGGAGATAAGGGAGTTGGTGAAAATGATGACATCAAAATACTGTCTGATTCCGAATCCACACATGATTGTGAAGAACTGGAACCTGACCCACACACAACTCTGAACACCAATTCCAAGGACAATGGTAAAATAGCACATTAATAGTTTATACTTTAGGTTCATTCTTGTAAAAAAATATATATCCATTTCAGCTTCATCCACTTCCTTTGCTGATGTGTTTCAAGATCTTGACTACCCCACCCTGTGGCAGCTGAGTGCTTCCTCTGAAGAGACAGCAGAAACCACCTCTCTGTTTTATGTTCCTTCTCTTGCTTCCTTCATCCCTCCTTCAAAGGTAAGACTGTTACGTTAACACATGCTAATTCGTACGACATTGTACAAAAATTATCCTGACTGTTTGCTCACAATTCACCCAGAAAGATGTCCTCTGTGGAATATGTCACACTGAGCCTTGTTTGGCTCTTGCCAGTCAACAAGTGTCTCCGTCCAAGCCGGCTAAAGAGAACTCAGTCACTTTGAAGACAAGAAACTCTGAAGTACAATCTGACAACAGTGTAAGTGTTTCCACTGAAATATTGAACCTGTTGCTACAGCTGTAGCTGCAGCCTACTGACTCTCTGCTTTCCCATTTCCACCGGAAAGAAATGGTGAAATTCTTTGTGTACTTTATTTGTGTCAAGGAAGTGAAGTGGGAGAGAAAACAAAGGAGAAGTTGGACTATCTTTCTCTACATTCCCTTGTATCTCCTTACAGACTCTGCTCTATCCCAGTGTCTCCTCACCTACACTGTGCTCTGCTAATGGAGACAGCCCATGCAGAGGAGCTGGTGGTGGGAGAGAGCTCTTGGCCTTCGACCTGAAGGGGTTGATAGGATCATCCTTCCTCAGTGATGTTGAGATCAGGACAAAGAGTGAAAGGGTCGTTCCAGCACATGCTGTGATTTTGGCTGCAAGGTGCTCATCAATTAGAAAGGTATATGTATGCATGATTTCACATACTGAAGAAACTTATGATAATGATGCATGTATATTATAATTATGTATAAAGATCATTGAGCAATCAAGCACAAGGCCTGTTTCACTCGATTGCTTGGACTTTGAAGACGAAGTGGTCCTATCGTTGCTTCACTATGTCTATACTGGTTCCACTCCACCACTGCCTTCACAGCATCATCCTAGTCTAGCACTGTTGGCACAGAGGTAGGCAACATGTACACTAGTAAATGTGGGATTCAAGCAATTGATCATTTCACTCTCTCCACAGTTGGGGTGTCAGGGAGCTCTGTGTCCTTGATAGCAGTGACTTGACTCAATACTACAGTCCCAGTTGTGTGTCTGGTGAGACTAGATTAGACACTCGTTCTGAAAACAATAGTTTGGATGTTCAAAATGTGCAACAAAGTAACTTCGAAGTAGCCCAACAAAAAGAACTAACTGATGGACAAAAAGCACCACTAACAGCTGCTCCTTCTCAAGATCTTCAACCTTTGGACAATGATGATGGCAGTGGGCGACCAGACTCATCTGGGGAGCATGTTGAATACACTTCTCTGTCAGTAGAAGCTAACAGGAGAGAAAGCACTGATCACAAAATGGCAATATCAGCTTCAGATGATGTTGCAGCATCTCCTAATGTAGATACAATGGACCACACCTCCATACCTGCTAGCATCAATGATGGTAGGAGTCTTGGTAATGAGGTGTGTTCAATCAGTGACATTGATGAAGGAGCTGACCCAAAGAGTGTAGCACAAACAGTTACAACTGAGTTGGACTCCAACCATGAAGAAGAAGAACATATCCTATCTATTCCTGAAAAAGACCTCCCTCCCTCTCCTACCACAGAGATGGACTGCAGTCTGTCCCAACTGAACACCGTGGCAACACACAGCTGGAGTACTGTTAATGAAGATGGTGTGGAACTGAGTTCTGATACAGCCGCTACTGGTGATACCTTAGCAGAGCCTCCATGTGTGGGGGAGGGTGTCCTGCCCTCCTCTTCCAAATCTCCGACTAGGTTCTCCGGTCGTGCCACCTCAGAGGGGTCTGTGTCGAGCCCAGGATCAGCCATCATCGTCATGGAGATCCCTTCATCACCTTTACAACCTAAGAGTCGTGGTATGACATCATCATCAGAGGAGGAGGGGCAAACTCCATCGCCAATAGAGGCAGCTGTGTTGTTTTGTGCCAGTCAGCAAGAAGAGTCTCGTGGAGTGGATGATGAGGCGACTCTTGAGAGAGTGGAAGAGATGGAAGACATTGTACAAACTGTAGCAGCTCATGAGTGTGATGAAGATGGTCCATCAACTGACTACTTTGCAAATGATTCAGAAGCTGATCCAGATTCAGTTGCCATCTTGGATTTGAAGCAGACTAAACATAGAGGTAGTCTTACATGTGCCAAGCTGACAGACACAGTCGAAATTTCACCAACTGATGAAGATGAAGTTTTCGATCATAGCCTCGATCTCTTTGCTACTCCCCTGATGAGTCGAATCAAACGCAGTGATAGAGAGCAAGAGTTGGAGTTGGTGGCACACACCTTGGCCTCACCGAGAGAGGGGAGCTGCACTGGAAGTGAAATGGACATTGGTAAATCATCAGACAGAAATGAATCGTTCAGCTTCAAGACGCCAAGAGAAACAAAGAGTGTTCAATTCACAACACCAAGAGAAATGAGGTCGAGTGGAAAGTTGTCCTGTGTATCTCTTGTGACTCCATTGTGTGACAGGACGTTGCTGGAGTCAGATGATAACATCACTCCAATGCCTGACTATAGGATGATGAAGACACCACTGCTGAAGAAACAGTGCTCACGGTTTGGAGTAAAACCGTTGGCTAAGAAGAAAATGATTGCAAAACTCGAGGAGATTTACGACTACACACATCCCATGGTTGGTGAGTCCCACTAGCTGCTAGTGGTGAGATTTAGAAAGAGAATGACTATGTGTTTTTCTTGATCTGTCTCTAGGTGGAGATGGGAAGATTGTTTCAGCTGAGGAGTTGGCGAAAGACAAAACTAATCAGTTGTCAAAAACTAAGGCAAAGAGTAAGAAAAGACCACCAGGAAAGTCCAAGACAAAAACCACTACCTCTAGTGAGATCACTGACCAGATTGAAGACCAAGAAGAGGTACGTATGTCATTACATTGTACTGCTTAAGATTAGTTCCTATTCTGTTTGCAACAGCAAGGCAACGATTTGAGGACGAACATTATCAATTGTGTCGTAGCAGATGTACAGCTGTATCAGGACATTCTTCTTTATAAGGTGTGCTCTAATTAGAAATGGTTTTCATATAGCTTCATTCTTGATTTTGCTAAATTACTGCAGCCTCTGGAACTGTCCCTAATTCACACCAGATTGAAAGCAGCTGGGTTGAATGTGGCAAAAGATAAACTACCCAACATTTTAGATTCACTGGTAAGAAATTTTACTCTGGAAATTCACTTGCTATTATAGGCTTTTATTGCACACACACACACACACACACACACACACACACACACACACACACACACACACACACACACACACACACACACACACGCAGTGCATAACGTATACACTTCCAAGACATTCCGGATCCATTACTGGAAAGAAAACTACAGTTGATTGATAGTCAGATACTATACTATTGATGATACAATGTCATGTTCACTGTGAATCAAATTTTTTTTAACAAAACATTTACTCTTCCTCAAAGCAAGCAAACAAAACCACACACAAAACTAACACATTCTAAATCAATTCCCTGCATATCCTAGAAAAAAAACAACTCAAATCGCTGGTTACTAAGTTGTACATAAGCAGCCATTTTGAATTCTATTCAAGGAGCAGTACCCCCTGGTGCTCCTCCTGCTCCTGGTCCACCAAATTTTGTCGAGAGTTTGTTGATGACTTTCTGTACCTTTGGGTTGTTTTGGTACTTGGAAATGTTGGCTGGGTTCTTTTGGACATCTTGAAATGCTGCCATCACTTCAGGATCCTGCACATAACCACAAGACAACCATAATAGTATTCACAAAAGTTGTCCTACATGAGAACTAAATACTAACTTGGAACATAGTCATCAGCTCAGGGTCTTGGAGGATTGAGGACAGATCGGGACCACCTCCAGCTCCACCAGCTCCTCCGGGCATTCCGCCCATGCCTCCCGGCATACCACCCATTCCCCCGGGCATGCCTCCCATGCCTCCGGGCATTCCTCCCATGCCTCCAGGCATTCCTCCCATGCCTCCGGGCATACCACCCATACCCCCGGGCATTCCTCCCATTCCTCCAGGAAATCCGCCAGGCATTCCTCCCATGCCTCCAGGAAATCCACCGGGCATTCCTCCAGGGAAACCACCGGGGAATCCACCACCAGCTGCTTCGGCTTTCTTCCGCTCCTCCTCCTCTTTCTTCTCTCGTTCAAGAGCCTCCTTCCTGCACCACCACAATAACACACACATACAAGATGTTGAGACATTACCATTTTCAAATTTAGAGAACTCACACTTTTCTTTTCTTTTCTTTGATCTCCCTTTCCTTTCGTTTCCGATCTTGCTTCAGCTTGTGCTCTCGAATACGATCGGCCTGAAAAATCAACAGCAACATGTCATCCTTTACAACCATAACTATATGACTATCATGAAAGTTAAGGCACCTTTGATTTTATCTCCTTAATCCAGTCATTTGTGTCTTCATCAAAATCAATCTTGCACGATGTTTGGAGATCTTTGGCAGCTTTCTCCCAGTTCCCTAGCAACTGGTGTGCTCTTCCACGCCACTTGTAGCCTTGGGCCGAGTCTTGGTTGATGCGTACAGCTTCATCACAGTCTCTGATGGCTGCATTGGGCTTCTTCAGCTTCACAAATGCACTGAAAGAGAAAGAGATCCATTACATGGACTTATTTTTCAAGACTCAAGAAATACTCACCTAGCTCTCTTTGCATACAATGGTGCTGATTTGGGGTTTGCCAAAATAGCAGCAGTAAAGTGTTCAACTGCCTTTTCGAGTTCACCTTTTTAAGTCACATGTAAAACAAAATGGGAGGAGGAAAAAAATAAGAAAAAAAGATTTATGAACATAATTATAGTGACTTTTAGTCTTGCTTACCTTCATACATTGCATCAGAGCCAGCCCTTCTCTCTTCTGATGCTTTCTCTCTCATCTCGTCAGTGACATCAATTGAGGGGTCACCCATTTGTTGTGGGGGGTCATTGTCAGGGGGTATGGTTCCTTCAGTGTCCAGTTCTGAAAGGATGTAAGATCACAACACAGGTAATGCATACTACCATGATATCAGAACTTGTTCTAAGGATGTGCATGTACCTAAATCACTTTCTTCACTCTCCTCAGGCTCTTCTTTCTTTTCCTCCTCCATCGGTTCCTCCGTTTGCGTCTCAGTTGCAGCGGGTTCTTCAACTTTTGGTTCTGGTTGTGGAATGGTTTCTGGCTCAGGGTCAGGTTCCGGTTCTGGTTCTGGATCTGGCTTAGGTGGAGGAGGCAATGTTGCACCAAAACTGCAAATTATGCAATGGAATCAATACCTTTAATACTCACTAGCAAAAAATTTAATAATTTATAAAAGTGCATAGAAGACGTAGCAGTTACTGACCTTTCTAACCACTCTTTGAAAAATGCCAGCTCAGGATTGTGCAACACTGCTGGAAATTGTTTGCAGAGTGAAACAAACTCCTGTAGTGACTTCAATTTCTCGGGATCAATTTTGAGCACCATCTTTTCGCCGTGCAATTTTAGTAGTTTCCACGTGGACTAGACTGGCTGCTTCTAGACAATTCCTTCCAGTTTGATATTTTGCTCCAAATTTACGAAAAAGTGCGAGATTGCATTGTGGCGCGGATTCTCTACTGCTGATGCTGTTCAGTTATAAGTTCTGTATATCAAAACCAGCAACAACAACAACAACAACAACAATACATGCACACAAATAGGAACAACACAAGTCAAAAACTAATGGAGATGAGTCAGAGTATGCATACTGAGTGTTCAGTGCACTTGAATTTATACTATTATCAGTAAAGCTCTATCGATAACTGTAAGATTATCATTACTAGCTAATGGTTGTACAACTTAAGATATCAGTGCACCAGTGTCACCTGGCAACAGACTACTATTAATTAAAGGCAATCATTACCTATAGATACTAGCAATTTGATATGGCAATGTGGTAACGGTAGCAATTTCAGTTTCACCAGTCTCTCCATTATCATTCCACCCCCCAACAACAAGGATTTTGTTGTCAGGGAGAACTACAGCCAGGCAACCTAACCTACCATCTATCATATTGTTGTTAACAACAATCCATAGGTTCCTTTCTTGATCATACCTGTATATAAATGACGATATTTTGCCTTGGCTTTCTTTGCCTCCAATGGCTAGAACATGACCTTGAACTGTAACACATGTAGCAGTCCTCACTGGTAGGTCAGGAAGCCTGTGCCATACTTGAGAGTGTGCCACTAGTGCTGTAGAACTGCAGTCGCTAGGTGTGGATGTTGTCACAAGATCCTCCAAATGACATCTGAATACAGAGAACAAGTGTTCGGAGGGAGTACAACCTCCCATTAAGTACAGAGACTTGCCACATTGTGTAACAGAAGCTTTAGTGATCGGATATTCGAGCCTGGAGCTTACAGGACAGGCTGAACTCCACTGATTGGTTTCAATGTTGAGAATCTCAGTATTCTCAGAAATCCTCTCAACACCATTTCCTCCAATGACTAGTAAATGAGTGATAGTTGAAAGAACTGCAGCAGATGCTCTCACTGAAGGCATTTGAGGATATAGTTCTTCCCATTTCTGGTTGCGAAAGGTCATCAGTTTGTTAGTACATTTGAACATTGCATTTAACCCTCCAACAGTTGTGAGCATGCCATTAATATTGGTTAAAGTTGAACGTCTTGTGTAAGGGCACCGTGGTAGGGTTGACCACTGTGAAGTGATGTAGTGAAAAGCATTGATATCTTCACTACCCTGACGAATGACATATACAGTATTCCCTACGACAGCAGAAGACCCTCTGCTCATTGCAAAAGGTGCTTTAGTACCCTTTCTCCATGTCAGCCTCAATTCTGTTTCTGGCTGTGGTTGCTGTTCCAGATAGAGTTGTTGAATTTGCATTTGTAGTTGCTGAATTTGTATGTCTTTGTCAGTTGTTCCTAGTTGTAAGTCAGCCACCAGCTCTTCACTCGACTGAAGATGTTGCCTGAGTTGTTGAACTTCTTGCTGTAATTGTTGCAATTGTGATGGTAGCTGTTCATTTTTTCTACGTAGCTGTTGGTTTTCTTGCCTAAGCTGCAAAACTTCTTGTTCTACTATGGTCAGTAGACTTTTTTGTTGGTCTTCATCTGCTTGTTTGTCTTGGCTGGTTTCTCTTGGTGCTTGTAGTAGGAGGTCTCTATCTCTGGCTTGATGAATACTGGAAGCATATAGAGGGGTGGTTTTGAGTTGTTCAACCCTTTCACAGAGTTGCTGAGCTGTAGGTCTGTCAACATCTCTTTCCTTTAGACAGTCAAATGCAATTGATTTAAGGGGGTGAGTTGTAGGAATGAGGTTGATATGAGATTGACGACGTTCCTGTTCAGGGACAAGGATTCTAGCTTGAACCATTAAAGATGGCTGTGTAGGATGAGATATATTCATCAATTGAAATCGATCTGTTGGCTTTGGAAATTCTCGTGTGATGGTTTGAACAATAAGCACACCATAACTAAAACAGTCTAGCTTCTCCGAGTACACTGGTGGCTCATCCAAAGCTTCAGGAGGCATGTAGGCTGGAGTACCTGGACACTGAGTGATGGAGGCTAAACAAGAGGTTCTATCACTAGCAAATTTAGACATTCCAAAGTCTGTGACTTTAGCTCGACTCTTTGCTATAAGTAGAACATTATTGCTGGACAAGTCTCGGTGAGTTATTCCATTATAATGCAGAAATGCCAGAGCCAGTGCTGTGTCATGCAGAATGTTGACTTGCATATGTAACTCTATAGAATTTTGTGGTGTCTCTAGGAAGTGGGTGAGGCTCTCATCCATGAGTTCCATTAGAAGTACAAGTGCATTGGTTTCTGGATCTCGATACATACCTAAACTTTGCACAATGTTTGGGTGTTTAATCTGGCTGAGAAAGCGACATTCAGCTTCGAATCTTCTTTGTGGTTGTCTGTGAGCTTGTTCTCTGCCTGGTTGAGCTTCTTGTGGTGTAATGTTTAGATCAAAAAGTACTGGGTAGAGTAGTTTAGCGGCACAGGGTAGTTCATCACATTTAGCCTTGCAAACAGCTCCATAGGATCCTGTTCCAAGAGTTTGATTCTTAAACAGTCGAACTCCTTCAAACTTGAATTCAACATCGCCATCTCCTACTACTGATAAAGCCATTGCAAATTTGGTTCCCCAAAACTTAACCTGAAAATTAAATGGTTGCTCGCAATGCAATTATGCTTCTGTAAAATTAATAATGTCTCAGAATAGAGTTTAAAATTAATTACACATGGACCATTGCATGATGGTAAATATTATTGTTTATTTCAATGTTTTGCTTTAGATAGCCCCAACTATAAGTCATAACATGCAAGTTTCAAAACTCAATCACTATTATTGATGACATTGGTGCACATGCATATGCACACAATAATTATGATTAAGGTGTCCCCGAGAGCTGCATGACAAAAAATTATTTTTGATGATAGATTTGGGAAAGGTAGGTCAATAAAATTAATATGCCAAGATAATCTGTTCAGTAAGATCTGAATGTTTTCAAAATAAATGGTAACCAGGCTCATAATTTTTGTTACTTGTACACTCAATTGGCATGCCATATAAAGTTTCAAGATCATAGGAGTTACGTACAGTAGATGAGCTATTTTGCCTCCAATTGTACAAAATTTTCCAAAATTGTTTGATCATGCAGTTTGTTGGAGGTGTAAATAGTCTACCGTATCTATGGTATTGAAAAGGTTTTTCTGTTTCAGAGAGGCTCAAGAAAGGAAACCAGAAATTGCCCATAAGATCTCAGTTCAGATCATCAAGTTTGGTATAGTTATTGAGTCGAATATTGATCTATGCTACCCCCTAAGGCTTTTCGAAATCTATCGTCCAAAATTTTTTTGACAGGGACAGCACTATGCATCTCACAGCTAGGCTGAACATTACATCTGATTCAATAGACATGCACAGTGCAATATTATAATAATTTAGCACCCAACTTTAATTCCCATTAATTATAGAATTGTATGTCTTAGACTATTAATATGAAATTTTTTACTATACGTGTTTTAATAATTTGTCAGATCAATATTAATGAAATTTAATCAACAAATAGTATATCAACACTGAGCTTAGTGTTCCATGCATACATACAGTTCATAACAGTGTCATAGTGTTAAATGTCAATTTCAGTGTATACATTTGACTTCTCCATTGCATTCTCATAAAATGGCTGCACTGGTACCACCGGCGAGGGATGGCAGTGAGGAGTCATATAGCCTGAGGATGTAAGTTCTGGTGATCCAGAGCCGACAGGCACTTCATATTCAGAAGGCAGTGTCGCAGGAGCTGTCACAGGATGAGCAAATACTGGAACATCGTACACATTCTCCGATTGTTCCAAACTATTTTGAGTTTCGACATTGTGTCCATTTTCTTCGGGCAGCTTCTCCGAGTGCATGGTGTAGCTGGGATTCTCTTTCATGCTGATCTGCAACTCATCCTTTGGCGTCATTGTACTCTTTCCTGGTGGTGGCTTTGCTACGATCTTCACACTGCTTGCCAGATCATACATGTCTTCATATACTCTCTCGCTATTCTCCAAGTCGAGTTGTTCTGTATTCATAGACGTCGTCATGACCTTCGGTGCAGTTTGCCTTCTCTTGAAAGCAATCAGATTGTTTCGTCTAGCCGTGTCCAAAGGAAGGAGTGAAAACATGCTTGAATGACGTTGTCTGTTAGCAGGCATCTCTTCCTCTCCTGTGGTTTCACCACCATGTCCTCGAGCAACTCCACCCTGTTTCAATCTTGCTTTCACATAAAGACAGAGAACAAGAACCAAAGCAGCACACAAGAGGACCAGTATGAATCCACACACAGCCACACTCAGAAAGAGACTCTGGTGTTCCTCCCAAAGGGAGACATCTTGTTCGGTTCTTTTACCAACATCAGGTGTTGACTTTGGTGTCTCGATTTGAGTGGAAGTTGTCAGTTGAAGAACAGCTGGTGTAGCAGACTGAGAATGTGTCACTGTGTCAAGTAGAGAAGATGTGAATAGTGTGGTTGTTGTTAATGATGTCATAATTGATGTTTCAATTGTCTGTACTGGCAATGGTACAACTGGTGATGGTTCAACTACATAGGGAGGGACAATACAGCATGTGTATGAACTACAATCAGCACTGAAGTGAAGATGACTCAGAGTCATATAGTTCAACAGTACTATAGAAATGTATACTGTATTATACTATACATATTAACCAACTGCTGAACTTGCTGAGGCTTTTCAACAAAGCTATTGAAAGAACTAATTTGGCAGTCTACAGCTATACAGGTGCATGGTGGACTATAGCAGTGCTTTGTGTGTGGATATTGACTGATTGTTATTTGCACAGTAAAAGCACAATAAGATTTCCATAGAACTTCATTTTACTCATGCATTGAACAACAGTAAATCTCCTAAAGCAAAGTAACATAGTAGATAATAAATATGATGATCATAATCATAATATTATATCACTTTGCATTATATATAAAATTACATATAATAATTATTATACCTTGTTCAGCTGTAACACGGATGAGAGGTGCTCCATCAACTTCTTGAAATCCACTCAGATCAGCGTCACTGAAGCGCCTCAGAGGAAGCTCACCTCTCGTGATAACATGAGTTGAGATAGAAATGTCCCTTCCATCAAATTCAATCTTGGAGTCACCATCTTTGCTTATGTATATACCCACAATATCTCCCGGCTGGACAACAATCCTCTGTGAATTATTCACATCCAGGGTCAATTTGTTTCGACGTTGACGTCTTGAGCCTGGGCCATTAGGACGAGTATATGTGTTGTTTCCCACTAACTCGTATCGTGATTGCTCCTCTAGTTGTCGCCACACTTGAAACTCAATCACACTTGATGGTCTTTGTCCCATCATTATGTTTGCCTCCCACTTTGTGATAATGGCCCAGCAATCGAATGCATAGTCTGTCAAGATGAGTTGTTGGTTGTGATTTTCAGTCTTGCGTGCACCACTGATGAAATCTGGTGTACACTCTAGTTGCCTACCATGAGTTGGCGTCCCTAAGACATTTAATGTATATCACAATACAAATAGTTAACAGGCTATAGTCTTGCTGGCTAGACAAATTAACCTTTTCCTCCCATGGAACATAATAAGATAGCGAGCAAGACTATTTAAACATGTATGCACATAATATTATAATTATACACTGTCAGATAAAAATTTAACTATAATATTTGGTAGTCTCATTAACCTGCATAATTATATATACAGTTTCACTATTAATTTTTCACTACTAAGTCTTACTATAAACATAATAATTATATACCTTTTGTTTTGGTTTCTCTCATCATTTGCAGTAGCACAAGCAGAAGAAGACAAAACTCTGCTAGTCTTGACCATTTCATTCTTAATTGATACTGTGTCACAAACACACACAATCATAACTGTGTATCTAGGATACAATGCCAGTCGATTCGTACTTACATTCACAATATTATTGTTGTGAATGATGCTCAGTATAGCTACTACATGAACAAAAAACTTTATGTATAAGTGAGAGTCTACTGTAAAACTATAGTATCAGTTTTTTGATTAGCTGGCAATGACTTACAGGTTTCCAGGTTGATGAAATGTAGGCTGAATGGCTCACTTTTCACTCACTATGACCCAGTTTGGCAGTGGACGTGGTGGCGATGAATTGATGTCCATTAGCAATGTGTTTGCAAGTTGTATCTTGTATTGTTCAGTGTCGTGGGTTAGGAATAGAAATACCACATCACAGTATGTGTGTGTACGTGTGTGTGTACATGACATTGTTTCCTTTAAGTTTCCTAGGAGCTCACTAGCTGTTGCAATACTATACGTATAGGTGTATACTGGCATCACAATTTTTATTTACCATCCACAGAAACTAATAGATATGCATCTTCTCCTATAAGTAGGCTATGTAGCATTGGTACAGTGATGTATACCATCATGCATGTTTGTGAGTATAATGCAACTATAGATAACACAAAACATGACATTGAGTATGGCTGGTGACCACAAAAGGATATCGAGTCCTACAGATTAACTATAGTAGTATTCTATGACATAATATTATTATACATGGTGCTCCACATAACTAGTGTAATAACCAGGGTCACATGATGTGGCTGCATAATATAGTAGAAATTGACCTAGTAGGATAATTATATGCATTGAAGTTGTTTGTGATTATGACAGTAAACAAGGCACAACTGGTATTCTGGTGGATTTGGGGTAAGGCTTCTAACACACACACACACACACACACACACACACACACACACACACAATTTCAAATGATAGCGATAGTGTCTCTAAGTCAGGAGCAAGAATGTACACCGGTGGACTATCCAGCATTTTTTGACCAGACAATAGGAAATTCGTCAACTAACTTTTTGGGGATATCTATCACTCTAAGACTTGTACTACAACCTCCAGGACAAGTACTTATAGGTTCATATCGTTTTGGCTGCAATGGAGTAATCACTCGGGTAGAATTCCTCTGTCAAAATAATGGATCCCTCACAGCAGAGTTTCAAGTCTGGCATCCCAGTGAATCTGGAACCATCTACCATCTTGTTGGAAAACATGTCTTGCCTGATGCTAGACCAGATGAGAACAATCTCCTTTCTTATTCGCCTCATGCTGATCAGAGGATAACGGTTCAACCTGGAGACATTGCAGGAATACGTGGGTACAACGTAACTGAGCCAAACCCTTTCGTGACCAATAACTGTAGGACTCCCAGTAATGAGAATAACTGTGGCAGGTAAAATAATATTATGATAGATCATTGTGATTTTTAAATTAATAATAATTACATATCTGGGTTTTATTCCTTTGCAGAGATCAATGACAACAAATCAATTCCTGTTGGAGTGAGTGTAGGAATTGTGATTCTTATTGCAGCCCTAGTCTCTCTCACTGCCATTGTATGTATCATTGCATACAAACGGCATCGTCAAAGAGTAAACATTGCTAACAATGTACCAAATGAAGTTGTCCAGAATACACCAATAATTGCACAAGCTAATGTAGCTTACAATAGAGGCCACCATGCCAATAACAACCTGAATGCATATGACAATGACAGTGACAATTTGGAGGGACCAGAATATGACTACATTCAACATCATTACAGCAACTATACAGATTAATTATTAACATAGTATATACAATAATGCAGTGTTATTAATTTTTATAATTATTGTAATAATTTCATCATTGTGACTGCTCAAGTTCTTTTTTCAGTTTGCTGACTTGTACTAGCACCATGAAATGATGTAATAATTATTGTGGTTATATGCCCTGCCATTCTTGAACCAGCTATATAGAGTGAGGGAAAGTCACAATATTGCTGGCATAAATACATCATGTCCAGCTTACTCTACAAATTAAAGAAAAGGTGTTACCACAAATAAGGATGTCAAGAATCCCCACTTTAAGTTAGAGTCATTTGTCATCACCACACAATCATGAATTGCATTGTAGTACACCATGTGCATGCACTGTACTATACACCTTCCTAAATACTTATACTCAGGGTCACATATCAATTGGGCATAAGTTTAACCGTGCAAGCAAGTAGAACTTCATAGTAGTGACATTATAACAGTGATCATTAATTATTAAAGTGATCCTGCATGATGATGGCAGCAGACAAAGTACGACTTACAATATTCTGGTGGATTTGTGGTAAGATATTCACACACACACACACACACACACACACACACACACACACACTGACTATATCCTTGCACGATGGCTCTCCCCTTTGACCTTAAATTTCAGTACTGTGAGTGTAAGGTCAAAAGGGAGAGCAAGGAAACGAGGCTACACACTGACTAGGATAGAACCTTATTACATTCAATTACAGCTTTAGTCTCTCAAAGTCAGGAGCAACCAAATCAGCAATGTACACCATTGGATTATCCGGCATTTTTTGATCTTTCAAATGGATCGCCTATTTTTCAGCTGTCCTTTGGACCTACAGGACAAGCACTTATAGGTGCATATCGTTTTGGCTGCAATGGAGTAATCACTCGGGTAGAATTCTTCTGTCAAAACCGTGGATCCCTCACAGCAGAGTTTCACGTCTGGCGTCCCAATGCATCTACACCTGGAACAACCTTATTCCATCTTGTTGGAAAACATGTCTTGCCCAATGCTAGACCAGATGAGAACAATCTCCTTTCTTATTCGCCTCCTGCTGATGAGAGGATAACAGTTCAACCTGGAGACATTGTAGGAATACGTGGGTACAACGTAACAGAGCCAGAGCCTTTTGTGATTCAAGCCCAATTTCAATTTGGTGCTGATGCAACTCTCTACACACTGAGTGAAAATGAAACTACACCATCTGTGTTAAATTTGAATGACGTCAGTCCAGTACCAGCAACAATAGGACTCCCAGTGATGAGAGTAACTGTGGCAGGTAAAATGAACAAATAAAACCTGCCAATGTGAATGGTATAATATACAATATCTTTTCCCTTGCAGAGATTATAGCCTCCACAGATCCAGAGTCAACAGTTTCTACTAGTACAACTGATGGTACTGAGTCAATCGACATTTCAATAACGGAAATGCAGACCACAGAACCACCCTCTATAGCTAATTCATCCAACAACAAAATGTTGTTGATTCTTACCATAACAATTACAGTGAGTGTGGTGCTAGTTGCCACCATTTGTGTGGCTATGATTCTAAGCAGTTGCTGTTTCATTTCACACAAGCTCAAGAGCCATCAAGCAGTGAAAATTACTAACAACAAAAATAATATACAAGCTATAGATCGTCATGGTGATGAGGTTGCCCATAATACAATAATGATTACACAAGCTAATGTAGCTTACAACAGAGGCAACGCTGACACCAACAATGATATGAATTTAGTCTATCATCCATATGACAATGATAGTGATAATGTGAGTGCTCTTTATGACTACATTGCATAAAAATGCATAAATACATCAATACACTAGACTTTAGGCTTACTCATAAAATTAATAAGACTCAATCAGTTACAATATTGTGTTCATGTGCTCCATAATTTATTATGCAATGTCATGTTACATGTAATGTAAAAATTTTTTTCTTTGTTCAATAGTACTTGTCACTATAATTGCTGATATGGTTGTTGCTAAAATTAGCTTAGCTTAAACTGTATACCAATTATTATAACAGTTAATGTTAAAATTAATTAATGTAATACTTCCTGTAACAACCAACATCACTATGACAACTACAGGCCTGAGAAAGCACATTTACAGGGCTTTATTGAGTACTATCATGAAATAGAAACACCACTCTTCCTGCATGGAGTATGATGACTCTTTAAATTTGTGACCACATCTGAGTTATGTAAGAATAGGTAAAGCCAGCCAATCCATGAGAACTTTTACTACAAAGATTCACCAAGGACATTTATTGCACCAACACTCAGTCAGATCACTCACTGCAGCAGGAGATCCCTGGATGCATATGGAAAGGAAGTCAGCATGCAGCACCACATCACACATACTTCATCAGTAACTGTTGTACACTGCTATTTTTAGAGAGTGATCTAAATTCGTGAGAAAGTCTCCCTCTGATCCCTAATGCGTCACAAGCTTGCATGGCAACCTGCAAGTATATAAACCCAATGCAAATTCTCCAACTTCACACCGCCCCAATGCAGGAATTACTAACTTGGTAATTTTCAACTCAACTGAATTATTTATAAGGAGCACAGAACGATTGTGATGCAAATGTCAGTGCTACCGGCTATTGTGCAGCTACTGCTAGTATTCAGTAGCTTTGGTAAGCTATTAACACAGCATAACTTAATGTATTTTACAATAACTTGTTTTTCTATCCTCTCTTGGAATGCAGCATTTTGTCAGAATGAGATTGGAGAGTGCACACCTGCCACTTACCCAGCATTCGTTGATCGTTCAGGAAATTTCTTCCGATTTTTCCTCAAAGGACCAGGACAGATCCTTGTTAGAGATTATCCCTTTAGATGCAATGGCATTATCAAAAAGTTTGAAATCTACTGTCGAGCCAATTTTGATGGTGCTCAAACACTCGAGTTTCAGATCTGGCGACGAAATTTAGCAGTTACAACTGCAGAAACCTACAATCTAGTGGGAAAGCATATCTTGATTGATGCTAGACCAGATGAGGAGAACCTCCTTTCATACTCAGTTCCTGAGGGAGAGGAGATTCCAGTACAACCAGGAGACATTGTGGGACTCCGTCTTCGCAATGCTATTGAGCCAAAGCCGTTTCAACTCCAAGCTCATCTTGTAAATCTACCAGCTGAAGTTGCATCATACGACTTGGAGGAAACGGAGGAAACTCCATCTTTCCTAAATCTTGACGAAAGGAATTCTACTCGTCTCTTTCCAAGACGACTTCCCAACATGAGGATAACTACAGAACCAGTGCCAGGTATATTATATTAGCTAGTGGAGTTTTTGTACTACACAATGTGACTTAATTGCTCATTCTCTTTTGTACAGTGTCTTGTGAACTGGAAAGTGAGCAATGCACACGAATCGACTACCCAGACTTTGTGGATCGTTCTCAAGACTTGATTCAGTTAGGATTCAGTGGCCCAGGACAAGTACTCATAGGTGCATACAAATTTGACTGCAATGGTTTCATCACAAAATTTGACTTGTACTGTCGAGGGAACGGATCCCAAACAGCCGAGTTTCAAGTTTGGCGCCCAAATCCCCGAACGAACGGCATGACCACCTTCACTCTTGTGGGAAAGCACGTTCTACCTGATGCTAGACCAGATGAAAACAACCTCCTTTCCTACTCAGTTCCCGAGGAGGAGCAGATTCTCGTCCAACCAGGAGACATAGTGGGACTACGTGCATATAATGCTACTGAGCCAAATCCGTTTACAGTTCAAGGACACATAGTCTTGGGAACAGATTCAAGTGATATCAGGGGATACAACTTGGACGAGAATGAGATAACACCATCACTTTTGAATCTTGGTGAGGTGGGAACTACGACCATTTTCCCTGGAAGACTTCCAGTGATGAATATCACCACAGTTGCAGGTGACTGCCTACATAAATTTATAATATACATTGTACAGCTGGATCTCTAATTAATACACAGTGCATGTACTTATAGTGATTGACAATCATCACGTGTATATATAACTAATTTCTCTTCACTACATACCTATAGCCTCTTGTCGAAGGTGTACTCCAGCTGAATACCCAAGTTTTATCGATCGCTCTAACGACTTGATACGATTCTACTTGAATGGACCAGGACAAATCCTAGTTGGTGACTACCAATTTGGGTGCAGTGGTCATGTCACAAAATTCGAATTCTACACTCGACCAGATTTTAACGGAGCTCAAACCTTTGAGTTTCATGTATGGCGTATTAACAATACAGTGGTAGTGGAAGGCAACGCTTACAATCTTATCGGTAAGAATGTCCTCCCTGATGCCCGTCCGGGAGAAAACAACATCCTCTCCTACATAGTCCCCGTGGACGAGCAGATTCAAGTCCAACCTGGTGACATCGTCGGGATACGTGGGTACAATGCTATTGAGCCAAATCCGTTCCAAATCCAGACCCATCTCGTTGATTTTGGAGATGTAATTTGGTACAGCTTGGATGAAGATGCAGTAACCCCTTCGTTTCTGAGTCTGAACAACCAAGGTGCCTTTCCTCTCTTTCCTCCAGTAATGAGGATTACAGTGGAATAGAAACAAACAAACTTATACTATATTATCATTAAATTTTGTATAGGCCAAAAATTTTTACTAATAGATCAACGAGAATGAGGATATTTGTATGTGTACAAATATACAATATAAAACTAATTTGCTTCCAAACACAAATAAAATTCAATATTGAATATCAGCTTGTGCAGGGGGAATCAAAGTGATAAACAAACAACTGTCATGTAAAAACAGTGTGAGGATCGAATATCAGTGTTTCTTTTTGGACGAAGCATCTCCACTATTCCTAAGATAGCTGAAGTGTTCCAAAGACCTCTTGATGCCTTCATCAAATGAAACTGGCGGCTTGTAGCCCAAATCCTTCTTGGCTCTCTCACAGCTGAAATAGTGATGTGTTCCCGCCAAAGCAACTCTCATTGGAGTAAAAGTAGGTTTGAAGTTGGCAAAGGGCAAAAGGAGGCAGAAGAATTGGACCATCAACGCAATGAAATAGATAAGCCAGTAAGGAAGATGCCATTTTGGAGGTGGGTAATTGAGTCCCTTGAGAACTCGTGATATGAAGTCCCAAAACGGAAGAGGACTGTCATTAGTGATATGATAAGCCTGAATAAAAGCACAAGCCAGCTTTGATAAATCATGACTCTTGGCTGGGAGTGGACACACACACACACACACACACACACACACACACACACAAACACACACACACACACACAAACACACACACAAAATTAAACTGATTTTTTGTATGCTCAAATACCTACGAGGCCATTTCTATTAACATGTGACTTAGTATTCTACAACAGTACTTACTTTTCCACATATAACAGAGCCCTTATCCAGTCCTTCAGCAGCCAGTATATGTCCGTGCACCACGTTCTCAACATAGGTGAAATCCACTATATTCTTACCGTTACTGAAGAAGAGAGTACAGGTGCAATTTTGAAAATCGTGAAAAAAAATGATACAGTCATATTCATGTACTCACCCAATAATGAACTTCATTTTGCCAGCCTTACAAGTGGCCACTATAACAGGTATGTTGTGCATATCTCTAGGTCCAAATATACCATGAGGTCGAATCGCCACTGTCATTAGTTCCTCTCCTCTTGTGATGTATGTACCATTAGCATTCAACACCACCTGAAGAAATTTTTACCTATCATGATTGAAAGGTGCCAACGATTGCATGTTTCTCTGACTACTCTTTACCATTTCTTGTTGGATCTTTGTTTCAGTGTAGTAGTCCATGGGCCGGGAAGCATAAGGGAGGTCTTCAGTCCCATTCTCAATGTCTCTACCTTCATACACAACACTGGCACTACTCGTCAGAACAAGTTTCTAACAGCAAGACATATACTTTGTATGAACCACATTTTCTTTATGTCAATAGATTGATGGATAAATAAAACATATATGCGGATTAACTCACCTTGACTCCTGCCTCCTTGCAAGCTTCAATAAGAGTCTTTGTTCCTTCTACGTTGACTTTGTAGAAGAGCTCCTTGTTGTCACTGGAAGGGGCTGGTGAGGCACAATGAAAGACAACACTGGATCCAGTCAGAGCTGGAATCAACTCCTATCAGTGATAATTTGGAGAGCAGCCTGAGTTACCTGACATAAGTGCAAGCTAGCTATATATATATATATATAGTGGACTAATCTATACATGGAATAGATATTTGATTAAGTTTGTTTGAAATCAGTATACTCAACTCACATTCTTCTGGCAAAGGTCACCAGTGAAAAATTCAACCTGAGTGTTCTCATAAGTTGTCTTGATGTCAAAGACCTTGACTTTGTAGCCTCTCTCCAGGAGGCCTTCCACTAGGTGACGCCCCAGGAACCCACAGCCTCCAACAACAGTGCATATTTCTCCCTGAAAAAATAGCACTTGTCTTTCAGTTGTCATAATGAACTGAGCCACGCCCACACAACACTTGGATGGCTTACCCGTCTGGTTCTGGTGGGCATTTCAACAAGATTTTCTACTCTTTATCTTTAAAGCTTTGGCTGTTTCTTTGGAATTTTGTGTTAGGTTGCTTATAAAGTGTTTTTGATGGGGTGTTTCATGCATTGTCTTTGCATATCAGCTGTTTAGCTCACCTGATATTTTACCCGGGTAATGACGCGCGCGCGAATATGTTATGTCATGTGATTGATCACATGTTCAAGTGTCTTGCTCAATTATCAACTATGGCTCACCTCAGGCATCTTCTAGCAGTATTAGCAGCTCTTCCATTGATGACTGCTGCATTTATCTGGCCCATACCCTACAAGAGATACAACTCCAGACCTACAGCAGACTCATTCTGCGAGGCACTCTACCCTTTCTGTCCCACAGGTATGAAAAGAAACAGAAATCAGCATCATAATTTTGTAGCTCCTTGTGAAGTGTCGTGTCTATGAAACTGTAGGGTTTAAAGCTGACTACTTTCCCTCTGTTGCTAACAATGACACAGTTGAAGTGTTTGTGCTCAAGGCTCCAGTGTGGGAGTTCAGGTTTGGGAGGCTGTTGGCTGATGTTGTAAGTGAAAAGATGTTTGCTTAAACAGCTTGGTAAAGTGCATTATATGTTATGAACACACACACACGCACACACGCACTCTCTCTCTCTTACACACATAGGACATCATTCACGATGCTATTGGCTTTCGTAGTAAGCTAACTGGCAAGAACTTCACCACAGAGTGGTACGAGCTCTTCCAACTCTTCAACTGCACCTTTCCTCACATCCTCCAAGACCACGATGCTCCCCTCTGGTGCAACCAGGGAGCTGCCTGCATCTATCCCGGCATCGATGACATCCATTGGAGTCAAAACGGCACACTCAAGAAGGTTGCCGAGATGACCGGTGAACAGTATAACAAGCTTGCCCAGTACATTCACTGGGATAACACGACAGGACTCTTCTACGAGACATGGAGAGTAAGAAACTCGACGGGCACAAACTACAAGCAGTGGTTCGATCCTTTTGACTGTGCTAGTTACGTTATTCGGATGTTCTGGGAGATGAACAAACTCGGAGCGAAATTCACTTCGACGGGAGCAAACTATACTTTCATCACACTGTACTCAGACATGCCCCAATATCTTGGAAACGAGACGACCATATTTGGACCGAAAGGCAACAAGACGCTAGCCACAAAACTCACTCAGTTCTATTCAAACTTTCAAGCTCACCAGCCGCTTGTGAGCATGGCGGAGAGTCTGTTACGCATCATTGATTATGTGTACATTGAGGACGAGTTTTACTTGTACTACAACTCGGAGTATTGGTATCTACCGATGAAGAAACCGCACCTTAAACTGAGCTACGAGTTTGTCCCTTTTGCCAAACCTTAATTTACTATATACCGTGACTGTGTTATGGAAGCAGGTATACCTATGTGTTTGTGACCGAGTTATCCAACTGTTGTTTGTGTATAGAATCACTGTATTTTTTTTAATGCCCCAAAAGTTTTTTTTTATATCTATTTATATTTCAATAATGTTTTTTTTGGAAAAGTGCATAAATATTCGAACCTATATGTTGTCATGTATAATGTTGTGCTAAGATAAGAGTTTTAAGTGATCATTGGTGGTAACCTTGTGCGGATGAAAGTCCCACACTCGTACAATGGCGTCCGACGCCCCTATAATATGAATCTCGTCACAAGTTGCATAGTTCACTTTAACGTCCTCTCCAGTCAGTGTCTGGAAGCATCGACCACTGAAATTAAGAATGGATTAACAATTGCTTTTAAAGTGCCCCCCCCCCCCATTAACAGGTGACTGATTACTCCTGTGGGTTAGGGTGTACATGTATCATGCATTAGCCAAACCAAGTTTAGAAATTGCATTAGCTGAACCAATTAGTTATGGTCAGCCCCTCCTATAATTGCCTTACCTCCTCACATCCCAGCACTTAATGGTCTTGTCTCTACTGGAGGTCAGAAGCAGGCCAGACCGCTTCTCACTGTTGTACACTCTCAACTGGACACTCTCCACCCTCTCTTCATGACCTTTGAACTCTGAGATCTTATTCAAGGTCTCCTCTGTACTCCACAGTGCAATGTCTCCACCGGCAGCACTCACCAAGAAACCCTGAGCAACATGACAACATCGACATCCAGAGATCATTTTAGTGTATCTGCTTGTGTGCAATTGTGAATAGCTGTACCTTATCCCAGTGTAGAGCCATGACTGGGTGGAGCTTGCTAGCTTTGACTACTCTGAGACAGACTCCAGTGGCAACCTCCCACTGCCTTATAGTCTGCAAGGAATATCACAAAGTATATTGCATTGCATATATACCTTTAGGAGTAATGTTGTGACAGTAATGACACCATAATAACGTTAGACCTGCCACCCACAGGCAGGCAATCACGGACAATATGTACCACCTACAAGTGGACAAAGTAGTACAGCCATGTGTGTGTGTGTGTGTATGGACTGCAGTACCTGAAGCTCTATAGCCTTTGAAGTAATTCACATTACAGGCAGTGAGTGAACCCACACACTGAGAGAAAGATTGGCTTGTCACACACATGCACTGACTAGACAACACACTTTAAAGCATGCAGTCACCAGGCATTAATTTCAAGACAAACACCACCATAGAGGCAACTACATACTGTCCAAGAAGTGGGGGCACACTATACTTCTGATAGCATAGGTACAATAACTGTCGACAACTCTAAATGCCTGGGATACCTCCACACGATCAATAGTCATGTTTTCCCAAGTCTTTCTTCCATGTGGGGGTTAATGTACCGTTGAATGGAATGCCTTGCCCACCATGTAGCTCACACAGCCAACACAATCAAACAATTCAGTAATTCATCATACCAGCTAAGTCGTGTAAATTTCTAAGTTATTTGCTCTTACATTCACACGCCATGCTACTAATTGTCCCTACAAAGAAATTTATTTGTCACTGAGGATGGCTATCATACCAGCTATACATAGAGTGACCTGGGTTCAAATCCCAGCTATATCTCAAGATTTTTTCCAATGAACTTTCATGTTGTAAAAACTCATCCCTATGATATGTATACCAAGTATGAAATATTTGGCTATGTAAATATCCTCAACGACTATTAGTACTACTGCCCATCACCTCCCACAGAATAACAGGTAGGTGTATCACCACTCTGAGCTCATAATGACATACCTTGTCTCCAGCACCTGAGAAGGCTGTCTGGGTGGAGTCATCTAGCTCCACTCCAAACACCACTCCCTGGTGGCCCTCTAGTCTCTGCCGCAGTCGGCACCTTCTGATGTCCCACAGTATCACCTTGTAGTGTGTGTGTGCGTGTGTGTGTGTGTGTGTGTGTGTGTGCGTGTGTGTGTGCATGTGTGTGTGTGTGTGCATGTGTGCATGTTACAGTGCGTCTGTACAGGCCACCTGCAGTATGTTAATGGCAATATTTATACACATTCATTTACTAAGAGAGTGTGTGGGTGTACAAGAATTCAAAGTGGTCTGCTGATTCGGGAGTTTGATTTCATTACAAAGATTCGTAGAGTGCACCACCAGTACATGACCACCACATGTGTGTGTGTGTGTGTGTGTGTGTGTGTGTGCGCTACTATCATATCTTCACAGGTGCACACATGTTCAGTTAAGCCTTACTATCACACAGCACACACACACACCACAGGAGGTCACAACCACTACACTCCTGGTGCCTCTCCCTTTGAAAAAGCTTCAATCAAAAACAAAACAAAAAACATGTTTAATGGAACATCAACTTTTCAAGGAAAAACATTTTGTAGCACAATTAGCACAGCTCAACACTGTCAGTTAACTCCCCAGCCTCAGTAGTACCACACCCAGAGCTATAATGTACCTGTACATCACCAAGTGTAGGACTGGGCATTGCACAAGCAGAAAAAACAAACAAAAAAAAACAAAAGCAAATGGCAGTTTGTCAAAAAGTGCTTGTTGGGAGGAGGATACTGTACAGCTGTTGGTCTGTGCATAACCAAGTTAGGTCAGTTATTTCACTGCGCTGCCCAGGTAGCACTAGCTGTGATGCAACAACAAAATGTACACCAACCTATGTAGCCTCACACCCAGGCTCCCCTTTGTGGGTACGAGGCTACATCAATCCATGCCTGTACTAAAGGCTATATATGGGAACACAACATTGACAGCTTATGCATCTTGAACAGAGAATCATTACAAAACTTGTTAGTAAGTAAGGAATTTTTCTTTAAAGTTATGAAAATGAGAGATAATGAGATGAAGAGGTGCAGCTGTTGATTTAAGTGAGGTATTGATTACCACAGGAATGTATGACGACTCAAGAGTTAGGAGATGAAAAAAAAACAAAAAAAATATCCTCTGAAAATCGAGAAGAAACTTTTGAAAAATAACCTGCCTGAGACAAACAAACACACACACATACATACACAAAAATTGCAGCATGTGTCTATGAACGGTGGAGTGAGTCGCACTAGTCCAAACTGATTCGTCCTCGGAACACAGTCTTGAGTGCATCCTCTTCATCGTGGCCCATCCCACCGATGATCATGAGCTCCCCCCGAGGCAATCTTGCCACGGCACATGCAAAACACGAGACAGGAATATCGTCCAATCGTAGCCAGGAGTTGGTGAGAGGTGAGTAGACGTGCAAAGCACCGGATTTATGTTCGAGCTTCTCATCACTACCTCCAATTGCAATCAGACAGCCACCGACAGAAGCTGCCGTGGCTGCATAGCGTACGGCGTCGGGAAGTGTCCCCCAGGCCTTTTGAACGGGGCTATCCAGACTAGCACCGCCGCCGCCGCCGCCGGTGCCGTTCATGAGACCACTCTTGATGAGGGTGTCTTCTACGATCTTAGGCAGGGAGACGGTGAACACGGTGCTCGTGGGATGATCAAAGTCTGTGTCTGTGAAGCCACCGAGCAGGTAGCAGTTCTCTTGGATGATGGCCGACGTCATTCCAATGCACGCAAGAGGGAGAGGCTCAGCTCTGTACCACTGGGAGTACTCCGAGCTGTAGATCTCCACCGCACTCACACAGATGTCGTGCATCTCGTCAAGAATGATCCCACCACATGCAATGATGGTGGAACCATACGTCACGACAGTCGGCAGGAGGCGGGCTGTCGGCATTGCCGGTATCAGCTTCTCACACTTGGTCGTGTCCTCGTTGTACACATACACATCACTCGTGAGAGAGTAGGGTAGATTCGAATCCTGATCGCTCGATTCGTAAGCTCCTCCCACCAGTGTAAGCCGGTCGGAAAAGGCAGTCATTCCGAATCCAACGACCGGACACTCAGCCACAGGGGACCACTTATCCACAGAGGATTTGTACTTGAAAATCTTGTAGCGATGATAGTCTGACTCGTTGATGGTGATTGTACCGCTGCCAAAGTAGACTGTGTCTCCTATCGAGACGGCCTGAGCAAAGACCATGGCCTGAGGAAGGTGAGCACACTGTCTCCACTTGAGTTGAGCTTTGGGGGCAAGAAGATGAGGCTGGAGGGAGGGGGAAGAGAACAAGAAAAAGATAAACTTGGGAATTCCACAAGAAGTGTTGTATTGTCTACGGTAGAAATAGTATATAAACAATAATTATCATGGGGCAAGCTACTGAGGAGGCGAGTGCGTTAGATTTTGGTTAGTTCTGTTCTCAGTCCGGAACACACAGAGCATGTGTTTTATGTAGCCACATGAACAGTGGGAAGGATTGTATCAGATAAAGAGTGTCTACAAATTTAATTCCTAGCCTCTGAAGGAGGAGAAACAACGCAGCAAACAAACACTGTGGTATGTAGCTATCATATGAGCGGATCCCTCAGAAATTCCTTGTGGGTAACACAGGCATTGTAGTATTGTAGTGCATAGTTCACACACATGCACATACACAGTCATCCTATATACATGGACTACTACCACAGTATGGGATGGAGCTGTTGTTGTGTGTTGGCTGGCAACAAGGCTTCAGAAGTTTTATTACTTCTGGCAGCTAGTGAATATTGTGAAACACAGCTCAGGCTCATGTAAGGAGAGTGACAATGAAGCAAGGTGTCTACTCATTTGTTACCATTATCGTACATAATAAGTGATATCAATGCTGAAAACACTGCTACAATGTGTGGTGATGAGAAATTTTCAAAGTGAGACCACTTTCTGTTGCTATCATTAGTCTTCTAAAAATCACATTGCTGTCTAAACACGTTTGATAAAAATCTAAACACAGCACATATCGGTAATACGTTAATATTGTAAACATAAACCTGCATATAAAGCATATAAATTATTTGTGTACGTAAAAAATAGATAAATACCTGATATTATACATATCCTTACCTCATGCTTAGTGGCCAGATATCCTTGCAAGTGCTTCAGTTGGTTCGTCAGTCCATTGATGGTGGCTTCCTTAGCCGAAACAGTGGCTTGAGATGCATCCACCGCCGCCTCCTGAGCTAACAACTCTTGCTGTTTGGCAAGGATTTCCTGGTCTTTAGCCATCAGTTTTGCTGCCATTTCGTGATCTCGTGCACTCACAAACTTCTGCTGTTTCGAAAGAGACGTTCTCAAACCTCGATTCTCCACTTGTAGCTCTTCTATTTGGAGTTTCAGGTGCTCAATCTCGATCGAGTTGGCCAGATTGGCTATACTATCTTTTCTTACAATTCCAAGATCCTTCTGTCCACTGGCTTTTCTCTCTTGCGTCATCTTCAGCACTCGCTGGAGAATCTGGACTCTTCGCTCGAAAGACGGTACCGGAAATTGAAGCATCATCTCCGAGATTGTACTCAGGATTTGCAGAGCTTCGGGTCGAAGGTCGGCAGCCGAACTGATGCACTGTAGGATGAGACTAGACAATGGGTGATCCGTGTGCACACCTTCAAGGATGTCTTCGATTCCATTCAAGTCTGCATCAACCATGGAGTAAGTTCTCGTGCGTCCTGCCTTCATAGCGATGTACTCTGGAAACTCTGCACTGAGTGTGTGGATCATCAACACTCCATACGAATAGCTATCAGTCTTCTTGCTGGAGTAGACACGTTTCGAAGCAGACATCACTAATGCTTCAGGAGGTAAGTGAGCCAGAGCATACTTGCCTATGTTTCTTCTCTGCTCTGGACCAAGACCGAGTAGAGTAGCCACTCCCACATCAGAGAGCTTGGCAGACATGTCCCACGACAAGAGTACATTGGACGCTACCAACTCTCCGTGGACGACTGGCGGGTTGAGGCCGTGAAGGTAGGTCAGGCCGAGCGCCACGTCTTGCAGAATGGAGTGGCTCAACTCTTCGGGAAGACAACCGTAGCGTTCCAAGACCGTGTCCAGCGTTGCAGGCAGACATTCTGTCACAACGAACGTCCTTTCACTCTCCCGATAGATTCCCATGAACTGAATGACGTGCGGATGTCGGAGCTCGCTCAGTACGGTACAGTACTTCGCAAACCGTTCAACAACTTTACTATCGTCACCATTCTCTGTGGTTTGCTCGCGAGCGAGCTCCAGATTGATCTTTCTGGCTGAACAAGTTAGCCCCCTGTACAAAACTTGCGATGTCTGAGCATAATAGCAACCTTGACCTAAGTCTTGGCGAGTGTCTTTCACCCCTTCCAGTTCCAAACGCTGCAAGTAACTTGCTGCAACTTCGCTGACCGTTTTGTCCATAGCTGCTGTCTCTCTGGATTTTCTCTATCAGCTCTCAAGCAATAGTGAAGCCATCAAACTAACTTCCTGTTAGCTAATCTGACCACAATGATGTAATCAGAAGTACTTGCATGACAATGGACATGTGGTTGGTGGTCTACTTGAGCTACTGCATGACTTAACACATCTCCAACAAACAAACAAACGTTAACATTTCCTGATTCTTGTCCACGAGTTGGCAACCTTCGCCTTCTTTCATAATTCCACTATTTCCCCTAACAGTGTTCAACAATGATCATCACACAACAGGTTATAACTCACACACAATAGAGAGAATCATGTACGTATGTGCTGCATTCATTCATGGACAGAGGAATGCAGTGTATGGCTACATTGTTCCATTCACTACTGCGTTAAAATACCCTTTGTCGGTCAAGAGAGTAATGCATTGTACACAGAGCCTCTACTCAGAGTCTGCATTCTTGCAAATCACAAGCACATAGCAGATGTGAGCACTAAGAGTCGTGCCATGACCTACAGCACATACATAGTACAGCTTCCTACCACAAAATGCCCTGATGCCTAGTTCTATAATTTTTTGTGGGCATTAAATTTGGTGGAAACAGCTGTTAAATGGGTGTATTGGCAAATGGTACATTCGGCAATTCTCAGCCAATCTGCCAAATTAAAATTCTCACAAACCTCACAGTGGAACACAAGTGTACATAATGGAGTAAGTGAATGAGTGAGTGAGTATGTGAGCTAGTGAGTGAGTGATATTGGATGTTTACACACGCACAAAAAACCCACTGCAAAGTTTACGCACACACAAACTGTAGGTGATAAAGTGATTTATCTTTAAAGCTATACCATTTTGTCGTGAGCTCCAGAGACGAGCAGCTCTCCCTTCTGTTGAACCGCCCACACAGGCCCAGCATGGCCTACTAGCGTTCTGGTACAAACACACACACACACACACACACACACACACACATGAAGAAAACAATATAAGGTGAAGGAACTTCCGTAGACAAGTCACAACGATAAATCACTCTCACCTCTCACAGGTGCCTGTCTTGTAGTTCCACACCTAAAAAACAGACAAACACACATACTCAGGTTGACTTGTAACTTGCAAAAGTATTAACAACAATAAAACATGACAAAACTTTAATACTAGAGACCCTAGTTAAGCTCAGCTCAGTCCCAAAATTTTTCTGGGATTATCTTAATATTTCATTGACGACAAGAACATGCTTTGGGAAAGGCCTGGGAACAAGGCCAAGTACCTTTATTGAACTGTCATTGGAGCCACTGATGAGAAGGTTCTTGCCATAGAAGCACAGGGCCCAGACTGATTTCTGTGTGTGTGTGTGTGTGTGTGTGTGTGTGTGTGTGTGTGTGTGTGTGTGTGTGTGTGTGTGTGTGTGTGTGTGTGTGTGTGTGTGTGTG
>CAXIPT010000008.1:3838181-3900592 GCA_964030475.1 Tethya wilhelma | reverse complement strand
TTGTGTGTGTGTGTGTGTGTGTGTGTGTGTGTGTGTGTGTGTGTGTGTGTGTGTGTGTGTGTGTATGTGTGTGTGTGTGTGTGTGTGCACGCATGTGTGTGTGCATGTGTGTGAACATGCATCAAATAGAGCGATATGTACACACATTCATTGTGAAACGCTATATTTCACAGGAAACGATCGCTAATCGTTGTCAGCAAATAGGGTAATTCCATCAATCAAAAGAACCATCAAAAAACAACACAGGTGTATAGAATAACAGCAGCCTCCTCAGTGTAAGTATATTATGCAGACATGCAGACACTTTGAGTGCACCTGTACAGCCGAAGCCCAACAGACACGTGTTTGTTTACACTACACAAAATACACAGTAAACAATGGCACTCATGATACAACCGATAAACACACACAGAAATAGAAAATGCTGATGCAAAATTTAGCCTCATACTTAGATTCTTCGCTTTGATCAAGAGCCTGGGTATGAGGCTAACACACTTTAGTACTCCTGGATATTATAGCAGAGATAAAACTAGCCACTAGCCATTAGCATACATACAGTGGAACCTTGCTATTCCAAGCCTCTGAAATGCAGCCACCTCACTAAAGCAGCCAATGGACTAGAACAGATTGACTGTCAAAGTATGACTACAATAGAAAGAGGCTTCCCTGAGATCCAGCCACCTCACTAATACACCCACTTTCTGAGGTCCCAAGCCTGGCTGGAATAGCGAGGTTCCACTGTACATACTGTATATCTGTCCATATGACTTATATACTCTAGCTAACAGCCTAAGACTAGAAGAGGTGAGAGTTACCGTATAGTGGGAAATTTTCACAGGTCCAAATTTTCGCAATAAAGCATGTAGGAACGCGGTTCAAATTTTTGCAGATTCTACATCCAGCAATGACGCACGTGTGCATAGGCAAGCGCTATTTGAGCCATGTGTTCAAATTTTCGCGGTTCTTTTTTTCACGATCAGATCGTCACCACGAAAATTGCGGAAATTTAAACCCTGCAAAAATTTCCCACTTTACTTACGGTACTAGCCTGCTTGCTACACTATTGCAGAATCAATGATTATGATTTATATATACTAGCAATCACTTTCACTTGCACAATAAGCCAATATTAAATTGATTCTAGCATGGATATTATAGCTAGCTAGCTTAGCTTAGCTTAGCATTGATCAAAATTTGACATTGATTAGTTTGATATTGATAAGTTTTAACATCGATTGGTTTTGACATCAATAAGTTTAAACATCGATAATAATTTGGCATTGATTGGTTTTGACATTGATAAGTTTTAACATCGATTGGTTTTGACATCAATAAGTTTTAACATCGATTAAAATTTGGCATTGATTGGTTTTGACATCGATAAGTTTTAACATCGATTAAAATTTGACATCGATTGGTTTTGACATCAATTATAATTTGGCATCGATTGGTTTCGACATCGATTAAAATTTGGCATCGATTGGTTTTGACATCGATTAAAATTTGACACCGATTGGTTTTGACATCGATAAAAATTTGGTATCGATTGGTTTTGACATCGATTATAATTCGGCATCGATTGGTTTTGACATTGATAAGTTTTTAACATCAATAAAAATTTGGCATCGATTGGTTTAACATCGATAAAAATTTGACATCGATAAGTTGATAAAAATTTGGCATCGATGGGTTTTGACATCGATTAAAATTTGGCATTGATTGGTTTTGACATCGATAAGTTTCAACATCAATTGGTTTTGACATCGATTAAAATTTGGCATCGATTGGTTTTGACATCAATAAGTTTTAACATCGATTAAAATTTGACATCGATTGGTTTTGACATCGATTAAAATTTGACATCGATTGGTTTTGACATCGATAAGTTTTAACATCAATAAAAATTTGGCATCGATTGTTTTTGACATCGATTGTTTTTGACATCGATTGGTTTTGACATCGATAAGTTTTAACATCGATAAAAATTTTGCATCAATTGGTTTTGACATCGATTAAAATTTGGCATCGATTGGTTTTGACATCAATAAGTTTTAACATCGATTAAAATTTGACATCGATTGGTTTTGACATCGATTAAAATTTGACATAAATTGGTTTAGACATCGATAAGTTTAAACATCAATAAAAATTTGGCATTGATTGTTTTTGACATCGATTGGTTTTGACATCGATAAGTTTTAACATCGATAAAATTTTTGCATCAATTGGTTTTGACATCGATAAAATTTGGTATCAATGGGTTTTGACATCGATTGGTTTTGACATCAATAAGTTTTAACATCGATTAAAATTTGACATTGATTGGTTTTGACATCGATTAAAATTTGGCATCGATTGGTTTTGACATCAATAAGTTTTAACATCGATTAAAATTTGACATCGATTGGTTTTGACATCGATTAAAATTTGACATCAATTGGTTTTGACATCGATAAGTTTTAACATCGATTAAAATTTGGCATCGATCGGTTTTGACATCAATAAGTTTTAACATCGATTGTTTTTGACATCGATAAGTTTTAACATCGATAAAAATTTGGCATCGATGGGTTTTGAGATCGATTAAAATTTGGCATTGATTGGTTTTGACATCAATAAGTTTTAACATCAATTAAAATTTGACATTGATTGGTTTTGACATCGATTAAAATTTGGCATTGATTGGTTTTGATTTTAACATCGATTGGTTTTAACATCGATTAAAATTTGGCATTGATTGGTTTTGACATCGATAGTTTTAACATCGATTAAAATTTGACATTGATTGGTTTTTTACATTGATTAAAATTTGGCATCAATTGGTTTTGACATCGATAAGTTCTAACATCGATTGTTCTTGACATCGATTGGTTTTGACATCGATAGGTTTTAATTAACATCAATTAAAATTTGGCATCGATTGGTTTTGACCTCGTTAAAATTTAACATCGATTAAAATTTGACATCAATTGGTTTTGACATCGATAGAATTTAACATCGATTAAAATTTGGCATCGATTGGTTTTGACATCGATTAAACTTTGACATCGATAGGTTTTGACATTGATAAGTTTTAACATCGATTAAAATTTGGCATCGATTGGTTTTGACATCGATAGGGTTTAACATCGATTAAAATTTGGCATCAATTGGTTTTGACATCGATAAGAATTCAACATTGATAAGTTAAGACATCGATCAAGATTTAACATTGATTAGTTGCTTAAGCGTATTACTTACTGTGTGTCCAGTCAGTGTCCTGAGACACTCTCCAGTAGCAATGTTCCATATCCTACAATAGCATTATACACACCATGGTAAATGGTCACGATTTATAATAGTGGCACATAATATAATTTGAATGTATGCACACTCATCTGTGCACTCTACCTGATGGTGCGATCAGCACTACCGGTTGCTACGATGTTCTCTTTCATTCTCACACAAAGAACACTACATGGTCAGAAAAAGAAAAAGAAAAAAAAATCAAAGCTACAATGTCAATTGTGTGGAATGCAATTCAATAAGCCTTTCTTACTCTTTTGTGTGACCAGACAAGGTTCGAAGCACAAATCTTCCTCGACGCCAATTTCTCTTCAACTTGAGATCATCAATGTAGAGTTGCTTCCAAGAGAGAAAATTCTTGAGGGGCAAGCCTATAATATGTGTGCACCAGTGCACAATGATATCATTGAAGGAGGGGGGAAACAATCAGAGACCAGAGAATTAGAATAACAAATGTGAGTGTTGAGTAAACCTTTTAATTTGCACTGACACGACTTACTCTTAAGATAAACTTTGTGAAAAAAACATATCGTTTAAGGACTCAATGTTGTGCAAAAAAGGAGAAAAAAAACTATACTGACATTTTCTCTAACATGCATATTCCTGCCCTTACTATCAACGAACATACCCATTCTTCCTTGATGTGACTTGATTTCCCAGAGAGTTTCACTACTACACCTTTCATTCCAAGCATGAGATACCTACAGATAACACACATGCACCATTATAATATGCATATTATGGCACATACACACAAATACATACATACACATAATAGTGAATGACTATAATTGTTCACCTTTAGAAGCATCTACAAAAAGGACAAGAGAGTGGAAACTGAAAACTATTTTTCACACACAAGTCCACACAACCACCACCACAGGGGAATTCTTTGTGGAGGAAGACCAACAAAAGGCTTTGATAATAAATTGTATTACTCAGAGACAATTGACTAGAAAGTTGACTGAGAATGTGGTCAACATGGGACTCTAATGCAGGATATTTGCATGGCATTTAATGTCTACAAAGGATGAAAATAGAGGACCCATGCAATAATATTATAACAGACTGCTATAATAGTATTCCTATTAAAAGGAACTAGACACAAGTACAAAGTACGTGTAGAGGCTTCTGACAAATGTACATTAACATACCACATGACCCATTTTCTACACAAATTAAAACACTCAAAATTGAATCGTAGGTAGTCTCTTGGCAAACTGCTCCAAAGAGAAGCACCTAACTGACACAACAAACAAGTAAACTAGTATGAAATCATACCATACATTGTAGACTTACACGACAGCAATTCCTAAGGATGTCTTTGGCTGGTAGATATGACAGAAGTGTATAAGCTAGACCTTCAGGGAGCCGAGACACAAAATCCCTATACTGTCGTGACTGGACATAGAAACAAACACTTTAACAGTGCAAAAACTGAAGCATTTTCACTATGTACCAACACACTAGCTGTTCACAATAATATTAAATAGATATAAGAAAGGAAAAAGTTAGGCTGAACTATTAATGATTTTATCTCTCTTTTTTACTTAATTAATTATGTGTGCATGTGTACTACTTGTCTACCTTTGCACCTATTGTGGTGTGTTTAATAATAATAATAATAATAATAATATACCTTAAGGAGAGTGGCAAGAAAGTAGAGCTCTCTTTGATCAAGGTTATGGATGACCAGCTGCAACAGTTCTTGTTGCTGCCAGTCTAGAGTAGAGGTAAAAGAGGCAACTTTACAGCAGGACACCTTTCTTCTTTAGCTTGATAATTTTGAAAATAATAATAGAAGGGGGGTGCCCACTGATTAGTACCTACCGTGCTCAAGATCACTAAACCATGTAAGAAATTCCAGCGCTTCACTCGACAGACACACATCCTGTAAGGCAATGAACAAAAACACACACAGGAGCTTATGAGCACTCCCTTCAGTGCATGCATAGGGAAAGAAGGGTACTACTGGCTTGCTGACTAGTATGATGCTATGAGGCTATTATGAGCATTGCAAAGCTCCTGACATGTATAGTCAACTCACTTGGAATCCTGTACAAAACAGTATTGCCCTAAAAGATAACAAGCATAATGATGACAGTATGAACACTTCTCAATAACAGCAGACAGGGGAGTGTAGATACCTTTTTGGAGAAGACACTGCCATTGTTTGACTAGCAAAGGAGGTGTCCCTCTCTAGCGAAGCAATCATCTCTCGTGGAGAGACCACACCCACCGACGGTTGCATGTGACGTCTCATAGGGGCAAGAATGCGAGATGGGGGAGTACTTAAACCTAAAGGATGGGTATTGATGAATGGACAAGATAGCTTCAGAGAGCACTGAGAATTACAGCACTTAAGAGAAAGATTAGTAGCCATTGAGCCTTTCTTGTGTGCAATGACAAAAAACCAAGTAGTATCAATTCTCAGACTGTCTAAATATCAACATATATACAGAAATATAAATTTGAGAAAGAGGGAACGTGGGAACGAGGCTACTCAAAAGCAGACATATCCCAACAATAATCTTCATTTCTTACATCTTCCAAAAGTGTTATTGTTTCTCCTCGACCTTGATGGTGTGTGATCATACCAGCTGCAGGAGCTTGGTCCCGCTTTGAAGGGAGCAGAGAAGGGCGGGGCATGAGAGGGAGAGGGTGTGGCCGAAAGGGATCTCTGTAGTCCTGGTAACCGTGACGATGAGGTTGCCTCAGGCACAGGAGTTCTATCAAGACATGACATAATTCCTTTTAACAACAATAACAAAAAAAAAACTGTACGACAATAATCAGCATATGACATTACATACTTCCATCTGTGGTGAGATTCTGATTTTAACGTGATTACCTAGTACAGGTGTGTGTGTGTGTGTGTGAGAAATGGTGAAAATGTGCAAAGAAGATTAACAAAGCAAGTTCAGTAAAGATGTGCAGATGAAGATGAAACACATTTCAGTATTGTCACATTACCTCTGAGTTAACAACAGCACTCTGTGCTCGATGAAGACGCTTGTTCTACACAAAAGAACACAAAACATAACTAGTCATTGACTCAACCAAACATCCACTACAAGATACAAAAAGAGAAACAAAAAGCTACCAAACCTCCGGTTTCCTGGAGGATTTGAGTCTAGCTGTGATGTTACGAGTGAGAGGGGTGGAGAGAGGACGGAAATGAGTGCCACGAGAGTGCAAGTTGTCTGAATTGTGGAGAAAATCTCTACCAGGTATTGACTCCATTGCCTGAAAGACAAACATTTACCTCTAACTTTATTTGCCTTTGAAAACACAAACATATATAACATGAAGATTAGAATTATAGTGTATCTGTTGACTTACTGTCCATAAATATTCCATTTGTACTAATGGACATCTTGCTACTAAAGACTGTAATATAGAACGAAGCTGCAAACGTTGAATAAAGATCAGAGTGGTGTTGGTGCGCATAAAATAGAATATCGAGTTACCTCTTCATGCCCCCAGGCGCCTATCCAGTGAGCAAGCTTGTCTTTGCCTCTCTCATAGTTTACGTCGCTCTTTCTGATTCTTGTCCTTGTGTAATTGCTGCAGTGCACGGTGAGAGAGGGAGCTGAGATACTGCGAGCTCTTTTGGTGCTGGACATGTTAGTTTTGTGGTCCGGTTTCCATGGCTGTCTATTATGAATACGGCTTCTTGTGTTTGTGGTAAGGGAAAGATCGTCACAGTAGAAAACGCGCGTACGCATGCGCAAAACGTTAGACCATTGCGCAGGCAGCGCAGCTAATAGTGGACCCAGGCCTGGGAATTAGGCTAGGAGATAAACATGTAAAACTCCATCAAGTTTCAGTCATCTAAACTTATCATGACAATAAAGGTGTGAATTTAGTTTTATAAGTAGACAGTACGATAATTTTTGGTGAAACTGATGTTGTTTACTTAAGGTGGGTTCACAATATTGCACATTTCCTTCATAACACTCTCCCCACAAACATTCATTACAACATTCACATACTAGTATGTGTACCTATCAAAGTTTGATCATAATCAATGACAGTGAGTCTCCATGCCATGACCTATGCCATGAGAGTCACCATGGGCTAAATTTCAACTAAAATTTTCTGCATCACCATAGATAATATACTACCACATTTGCCAGCATGCAGAATAAAATAATATCACACTACAACATTATAATTTATAATTATACTATATATGACAAATGCATAATTCTCACTAACTTCAATGTTAAACTAAATAACTATCCATGTGCTACGTACAATGATGTTCGTATTGCTACAGAAAAGTATAGAGCTGTAGAGTACATTATTATAGTGTTTCTGTCAGTTGTTCACTCTCCTGTGGTGAAATGGCAAGGTCATCATTGCCAGAATCTGAAAATCAAATAAAATTAAATATAATAATCATGTAAGATTTGGGCGCCAATCATAGCTAACCATGAAAAAAAGTGCCAAAAAGCTTCCAATAAATTGTCCTCGAAGAACAGTCACAAATCTCTCAAAAAAGAACCCAAGGAGAAAGTAGAGTAATGCTTTTACAATCTCTACAACAATTTCGAGTACGGCAGCAAGTGTGTTAGGATCATTGATGACATCATTTGGAGCCAAGCTGATTGTTCGATTAAGATCATCAACACTGATTTCAATGATGTCAATGGCATTTTGAACTCCATCTACAGCTCCAGCAATCAGATGAATACCTGAAAACAAAGGAGCTGACAGTGCAGCTGTGTAAATTATAGCAAAAAAGTAGCACTGCAACAGTCAAGGGTAACAAATCACTGTCTAAGACTTTAATTGATGGACTATGACATATTGAATAAACATGACTGCATGCATGACATTGTAAAGGTGTATTAAGATACAGCACTGCCAAAGAAAGATCCAATTTTAAGGCCTCTCCTGGTCAGATAGTAATAAATCGAAGCTAAAATGTAAAACACTGGTCCAGTACAGGCTGCAATATACCATGGAACGAAGAGAAAACTTGTGGATTGGATAACTGGATCTAGACTGAGTTATAAATGTTTAGCGTATGAGTGTTACAATTGCTTAGTGTATGTATGTATGTTTGTTTGCCATTGCCTAGCAACCAAAGTTTTTATAGGCTAATTGCCGGTTAGTGGCTGGGTGGAGGTGACAATGGAGTAGCTATAGGGGTCACAGGAGGTCAATGGCAAACGAAATAGTTGCATAAATGTGGATATGTGTGGTCAAACCTAGAGATATTTGTTCCAAATGCTATGATAAATGTGAGCCATCCACTTGCTGAAAATCCAAGGCAGGACAAGAATGCCTGCATGCATGCCATGTGTGTTACAGTACGTAGATGTGTGTATGTGGGAGCAAAAAGTATTATTATGTGAGGTGATTGCTATGAAATATCATGATCACTATAACAGATTCTATAAGTACCTTGTCCAACAAAAGTTTTAGGGAAGGCTTCTGTCCTTTTGGCGCTAATGATTGCATCCTCTATCAGTCAATCAATCGTAAAAGTAAACTGGGTCAGAATTACTGCTGTCTTGCTGTATTTGTACAAACCAAAACACGAGCAAAAAAAAGCATGCAGAAAACCCCCAGAAAAAAATTAGTAGATATGTCAATCAATACAAACTAGTCATAATGAGTCAGACTGGGCATACAGTATTCCATCACTGTAAAACATACAAATCAATAATTATGCATGCTCACTGACTTACTTACTTGCCAAGAAGATTTGTCTGGGTAGACACAGCTTGCATGAGCTCAGTCTGATGACATGACCATAGCAACAATATACTGACTTTTGGGAATCAGTGCCAGTTTTAAAAACAAAAGTACTTCCTGTCAATTGGCTATATAAGTCAATCATAATCTATGCAGACATGGAGAAATACTTCATGTCAGATATATTTGATAAATTTCAGTTGACTTTTGTGTTAGAAATTGTTCAAACACCCAAAGAAACACTTTTGTCAAACTTTGCAGTCAAAAAAACCAGCAAGGATGGTGAAGCAGTTTGATGGTGCAAAATGTTGTGCTAAAATTTTTAACTGCATGAGTAAAGTTGCAGCTGGGATATTCAGACAAGTGAGTCGCATACAAGAACATTGTCACTAATTTAAAAATAATGTCCATTATGCATATAAATTATAGCTGGCATCAGGATGTATTCTGCTTGCTTTTATTGGCTGGTTGGTTTTCATTATTGGATTTTCTATGCAGGTTCAAAAGTGAGTTAGTTAAATTATTCTACAGCATACAGGGGCGTAGCCAGGATTTAGAGTAAGAGGGTGCTGTAATTGTGCGCGCGCAGCGCGCGAAAAATTTTGGGGTGCCACGCCCACTTTTGGGTCACGTGATCGATACCGTGACCTTTGAACTATTGCTGAAAGCTGAGCGCTTTCGATCAACCTAGCGTGAACTAAACGGTTCTGAAGTTTGTTTATCAAGAGCTTAGACATAAATGAGCTTGGAAAATAGCTTCTAACAAGAAACAAGTAAGAAAAAGTGATTCTAAAGGCTTGATTACATATTGATAAATCCAATTATTAAATATTTTTGCGCTTCCGGTCAGCAGCGAAGGGGGTGCTCGAGCACCCAAAGCACCCCCCCTCCCTACGCCACTGGCATAAAAATTATCGATACATGCATGCATTGTACGCATACACGATGTACACACTAGTGTTGATGGTTCAGAGACAGCAAAACAGAATATTTTTGGCCCATATTGGGGTGCTCTTGCTATTGGTCCAATAGCATTCATACTGGCAGGTCTTCATATATTATTAGGCTCCAGACATCCAAAAGCAGGCAATATCATAGGAGCTTTTGTATCCTTATTATATTATTCATCAAGTCCAAGTTAACGTTGTCTAATAATAATTATTTTATTGTACTATTGATCACATTATACCATAGATAATATACTCCGATACTATACTATGATTATACTTAACTGAGTTTTAAACTTAGGCTACTCTTGCCAACTTCCTTTATGCTGGCACACTATCGGGACCAGTGATCTATACAGCACTCTTTATATTTGGTGCATCTTCATTTGGTGATTTTGAAGACACTATCATTCGAATACTGCCAATCAACGACCAAAATGTCATACTAGGACTCATTGGTGTGGATAATAGGCTATTTGGTGTAATCAAAGGCTTCATGTCATCAATTAATGATCTAGTTGCAAGTGGAATTGAAGCTGTGATCAACAGAATACTGAACATTCCTTCATCTAGTGAATTTGATGCCCTTGTGAAGGCTCAGTTTGCAGGCTGTGTGGTCTCTCTCTTTTTTCTTGTAAGTTTAAGATTTGTATTAATCACCATCTCTTTCACAAGTATAATGATTTTTCACTTGATAGGCATTGTCGATGGCATTTTGGCCATTCTACAGTAAGCCAGAGTCTCAAGGCCAAAAGGGATGTGACAACAAAAATTTGAAGAAGTAGCCAGTAGATTTTCGTGATAAAGATGTTGATAAACGATTGTAGCTATGTGTATCAAAAACTTAGGCCAAGTCACTTAGTGTTAGTAATGTACAATAATAGAGTAGTTCGAACCATTCCGAATATAATCGTTTGACTACTGCGCATGCACAAACGGACTCGGTTGTTCCCTGCTCTTTAATTAGAAAGATGTGGAAATGTACAACCTCAGCTTTTCTGCCTCTCTCTTCCAGACTGCAAGCATTTACATCATCACTGCTAGTACGTTTGTATTCTAATGCTCGTACACAAACACTTCCATGGACTGAAATCAAGCCATTCATGTCAGTAAGAGTCAATCTTACTGCAGCAGTTTCAGAGGGATGGACTCTAAAACATACTGATGAATTCCCTCGTTTATTGGAAGGTATATATCGACCGTAGTACTATATTCTATGCAGTTGTGTTGTTTATAGATGTAGCTTGAGTTATTGTCTGTGGTTTACTAAATTTACAGAACATTTAGTTGAGTGGAAGTCACAGAACAGAAGTGCAGTTTGGCTACACATACCTATTGCTCTTGGTGCACTGATTCCTCTTGCTGCTGAGAAGGGCTTTACTATCCATCATGGAGGAGCAGAGGAGGTAGTGATGAACCAATGGCTGGCAACAGACAGACTAAACAAACTGCCTGGTTATGCATCTCACCAGGTTGGAGTGTGCGGTAAGACTCACTCCTCCTTCCAGTTTTACAAGTTAGTGTGTGTTTACAACAATGTAACTATCTATGGTTTAGCTCACTACATGTGTGTGTATCTATGTTGTTTTGTTCAGGCATTGTGATACGAGAAGATACGGATGAAATACTAGTAACTCAAGATAAATACAAGGTGACATTAAACTCCTTACAGCTGTAGATAATATAAACTCTCATCGATATGTTTATTTGCATAGCCACCTGTGTGGAAGTTTCCAGGTGGAATAGCAGAGTTTGCTGAAGATATTTGTAAGTCTTAAATTCCATTTGCTGAACACCCACTATTACCCAGTAAGTTTTGCTTTGACTCCACACACATTGCAGCTGATGCAGCTGTAAGAGAAGTGAAGGAGGAGACTGGAATTGATTCAGGTGAAATATAAATATGTAGATAATTATTAAGCATATGTACAAAACTGTAATATGAATCATTCTTTGGGAAAATTGTAACTGCATAACAATAATGGTCCTCAAGAAAATCAAAAGTCGTCGGAAGTCAAAAATCACAACTTGAATTCACAATAATGATCATACTTTAGTAGTGTAATGGCAGGTACATTCGCAATACCTCATGACCAGTGAAAGCTTCCACAGTAGTGAGTCCTCATACAGCACTCCGCTCTCTTCAATGAACTTAGCAAAAGCAAATTTTCTATTACTAGCTATAACCTTATGCTTGATCCCATCTTCCGCAAGAACGGCACCAATTCTCTCACACTTGCATGGAATAAAGAGCATTTGTGTGAGATCGGGACTATTTGGCTTGGTTTGCTGCACTAGCTGTACTGAGAGTCCTAGTCCACACTCATCAAGTGGCCACATAGACTCCTGGTGGTTGTCGTACTTTCCCTGTAGCAAGGCCAAAGAGATGGAAATGTGTGATCCTGTGCCTGATCCTATGCCTACTGCGTGCACTGCAAAGCTCATTTTGTAGAATTTTTTTGTAAAGAATGGAGGACTGTACCAAATTTTACCGCTGTGTTTGTAGCTGGAGAAGTTGGGCATTCGAATCACCATTTCTTTGCCGTCTTTCATGCTGGTTGTAGTGTTTGTTTCAAGTAGTGAGTGGATCGAAGCAAGAGGAGTACTCTCACTGCTGTTGTTTCTTAAGAGACCAACATCAATAGACAGAGACCGTTTCATCTCTTGAATTGTTTCTTCACTTTCAGTCTGTCTTTGGACAGCAACTCTGAGGTCCTGCTTCGTTGCTTTGTAGGCGGCCATGAGCATCAGCACATGCTGTGACTGATTTTCTTTGATGTGCTTGTCCAAGTCTTGTCTATCTGGTCTCTTTTTGCATCCTGCTTCAAGGAAAGGACATTCTACTGGCTGTTTTGGACACTGCTCGCGATGTGCTGTCATATCTTTTCGCTTTATGTCCTTCATAGCACAGTTATTTGGGCATGGTAGCGGAAACATTGAACAAACTGCTTCGTGTGAAACGTATGCTTCGTACGTACCTTTTGTGCCACAGTGCTTACACTTGTACGGTCGTAGATAGCATTTAGTACGAAGGTGCTCTTGCAAGTCTTTTCGAGGCAAAGTGGTTGCATCTGATCTTATATTGATCTCACCCATACAGCCATTTGGACACTTCACTCTAACGTACTGACACCCACTGCTGGATTCAAAATGGCCATTCAGGTTCTCCATTTCTCCAATCCACTCGCAACCTTCAGTCGTATGTGGGCAGATAATCTTCAAGGCACCTATCTCTCGTTTCAAGCTCTTGTTCATGATGTGTGTGAATCCTTCGGTGCGACAGTGGGGGCAACTTTTGTTTTCAACTCTCGCAAACCACGATGAGAGGCAAGATTCACAGAAGTGCTGGCCACAGCAGTCTGTCAGATGTGGCTCCTTTAGCACATTAGTGCAGATATTGCAAATGTATTTGTCAATGTTCTCTTCAACAAAATTGTATTCATGTCCACCATAAGTTGTCATGATCAGTGAAAAATAATGGAGTAAGAGCAGATCAGTTTGTTGGCTGCAGTATAGCTAGCTGTTGGTTTTCTTCTTGTATTCTTGCTCCTTTCTTGGAAGAGTTCTTTTCTTGACAGTTGTCAGCTTATAGCTATTCTTTTTCAAAAATGGCTGCTGTATATCTCAAAACACAGGAAGAAGCATAGCCCTATATAATATATTGTGTAGTTAACTAACTATTAATAGTGTAGTGTTATGATAACAGCTAGTCTAGCCACACAAAACTAATGAGAGATGTTTATCTGAGGCTTACACACACACACACACACACACACACACACACACACACACACACAGAATTTCAGTCAATCCTTGCGTTCCGTCAGCAACACCGTCTAACAAACTACTTCCAAATTTCCGATCTCTACTTCATTTGTCGGCTGAAGCCTCTCACCTTCCACATCCATCCCTGCCAAGATGAGGTGCTGAAGTGCCAGTGGATGAAACTAGAAGAGCTAGCCGTCTCACAAGAAACCACTGTTCTCTCACACCGACTAGCCAAGGTACTGTTAAAGGCACGATCTGGGACGTCAGGATACAACTTTGAGAATATGGACATAGGTATGGAAGAGTGGCCAATGAACTTTCCACAGTTTGCACTCAACAAGAAGTACAAGCTCTTTCTGAGAACTTCACTATCTAAATGATTGATGGCGGATCACCCCACATGCATGTGTCTTTTATTTTTGTCATTTTTAATAGGTATACACATAGGTATATATGTCGGCATGAATTTTAAGACCGTACTGTAATTAATAATGACTATTTATTTGAAATCAACTTTTATTATATTAAAAGTAATGACAACTAATCAAGTAAGGAGTTTTTCATCGTACGTATAATTATATACACAACAGGAGTTTATTTTGATCAACAAAACTTAAAGCTGTACATATGAGTTTGAGTAGAAAAAGTTAAAGACTTCTGACATACAGTACAATACATACAACATAACACCGATAGTATAAAAGGAAAAACTGTCATAAACGGTACAAAGCAGTTTAGAAGTGAGAACGGTAAAACTCTAGACAGGATTAGCGGAAGTGGGAGGCAATGTGGCAGGAGGCTGTATCTTGGGGGAGGGGACAGTGGGCGGGGGAGGAGGGGTGGAGTCTGGGAGTTCAAGAGTAGGAGGGATGTGTTTATAGGCCACCACCTTGGCCATGGCATGCTCGTGGCTGTAGAGAGCTGGGTTGGCCAGTCTATCGGCATCCTGTGTTGAGTGGTGGCAACAAGATACCAAGTGAATAGGTGAAAATGGAATATTTGTGGTACAAGACAGCCATATATTTATGTGAGTTGTGACCAACTATGGACATGGTGACTTACCACTCCTTTGGCTCTTCGCCTGAGGAGTGAAGCTCTTCCCGTACTGCCCAACAATGCCTGTGCTGCCATGGGATTTGATCCCGCCATCAACTGGTAGCATCCTTTATAGAGACGAAGCTAAAGGGAACAAGAGAAGAGAAAAATCATGATCAAAACCCTCCTACAGTGCATGTTGTCAGGGCGTGTATTAGGCCTATAACATTTCCTTACTCTTGATGAGGCAGAAGGCAGTAGAGTGGCAAGTTTTGAAAGACTCTCCAAGTCTTGGTAGAATCCTGGACAGATGTCCTGAGAGACACTCTCATCTTTGCCTCGATTCTCCCAAAGCATCAATCTCAAGTTGAGCACCCAGTCACTAGCCAACAAGAGACCAAGCTGTGCAAAATTTCAACATCAAATGACAAATAAATCAATATAGGATGATAGTACAAGCTGATAGATCATTTCCTCACCTGATGGAGCTCATTCTCACTCGAAGTGATGCGATCCTGAAGCAAGTCGTTCACAGAAGTTTGCAAAGAGTTGCTTGCCATCCCACAAAGCTCAAGCATCACGTCCAGTGGAGCTGGGACGCTAGCATTGGGCCTCTTATGCATCCTGTAGGCTTTGAACGCCAGCTGGAGAACAGTGGAAGCAGCAGCTCCATCACCAGATGTCGACTCGATAAACGGATAGTAGTCTTCAGCTCGAGAGTCTTCACCAGCAGACCAATAACAAGCTACGATTCCAACTGATGCCCACCACTGGATTTTTGAAAAGCCTACAAACAACACAAGTGAATGAATACACAAATCATACATGGCACTTTGCACATGTGTACGATATAAAATGCAAGAGTACCATACACAATGCGCTGTCTATACTCTATACTTTTTTACTAGTGGCCTATATAACACACTGCTCATACCTGAGTCAGAGGTGGCTAGTGCTGCTCCGAGAAGTTTGCTGTGGTCTTCAGCTCCCAGGATATCAGCATTGGCTTGTTTGGCCAGGTTGAAGATGTGCTTGAAGGAGCCCAAGACAGAGTCACTAGTCTTTGGGTTGTTAGGATGGTTGTCAGGGAGAAGAAGAGCCGTGAAGGTCTCACAGAGAAGCTCCTTACAGAATGCACGGGTGACGGCATAAGGAGGCAGAGCTGTGTGTGTGTGTGTGTGTGTGAAACAATGAATGCAGTTTGTGAGTCACCTTGATAAAATAGTTAACAATGAATTGTATACACTATCACATCAATACAAACTGATATAGGTAGCCAGCATACCAGCTGTTCCTTGATGAAGTCGTGTGCCCAGCTTGACTTCGGTGGCCCACCGTGAGCTCATGAGGAACTTCCTTCCCTCTGGAGTGACAGCCCACTTGAGGGACGTACTATCCTTCACCAGGTTGAGGTTGCCACGGAAACACTGGTAGTAATACCACTGCAAGATTGTGCAAAAAAGGTCGCAGTTCAATAAGTTGTGTAAGAATCATGCTGATTTGCAAAATTGATATTCATTACATGCTCATTCCAATTGTGCAACACATGATTCTAAATATAGTAACATTACACAATGAAAAGGAAGTATGTCCTAACAACTAGAGAGTGGAAGGCAATCAGCTATAAAAGGAAGAGAAAGCGGAGGGCATGAACAAAGTTCAACAGAATGAAAGAATACAAGTATTGTCCTCTCACCATTGGTAGGCTAGAGCCATAGGAGAGTGAGAAGTGGCACTGGAGTCCCAGAGTGAAGAACATTTTGGCCAGTTGGTAACGACTGAGTTTGCCAGAAGGACGGTCGGCCTCGGCAAAGTTGAGAGCATTCAGAGCGAGGTAGAACCCCATACCATGGAGATGAGCTGCACCAACAGCTGTGAGAAGAGACAGATATGGGTAACTCTGTTTTACACACACACACACACACGCACACACACACACACACACGTGACTTACAAGCCATGTTGATCTGGTGAAGAAGATGGTAAGTCTCAGAAACATTGGCAAAATTGACTCCAAAGCCAGTCTTCTTGCTTGCACCTCCCACACTCACACTGCCACGCCCCCTACTACTGCTGACAAACATACTAGCCAGAGACACAGCCCACTGACCAACGACCAGCTGAAGACAAAGAGAAGCAAAATTTCACATCATTGATGTTCACTACATCACAACATGGCTGGTAGTAGCAGTATATTACCTGGAAGAGTATATGGCAGAAGAGACTCCAAAGCAGTCCTGTTATGATTCCGTAGTAAGAGGTTGGGATGGGACGACTAGTCACTGTCAGAGCTGCTTCCAGATTTTCACGAGCCTTTACAAATTCACCCTAAATGGGACAGAAAACAGTCAAAAGTCAACAACAGCAACAGAAAAGCAACACACAGTCCTAGTACCCTCACCTTTTGCAGTTCATTCTCAGCTTGCTTGCGGTACCTCCAGAAGCGAACGGCATCTTGGGAATTGGCAACAACTCTTGGCATTGATTTCAAAGTCATCCAGCCGAAACAGACGGCCGCTATGAAAACCCTCAGGGCCCAGAATCCAAAGTAAACCACCATATCCAACATTTGGTCGCCTCCGGCACTATCCTCGTCCAGTTCCAGGGAGTTGAGTGCACGCATGCCTCCGTGTTTGGCCGACTGACGCACGCCAGGGGTGAAGCTCAGAGGGTTGATGAAGAAGACGGCCACCAGCATCACGACCATGAGGTACTGACCGACCGATCCCTGGAGAAGATGAGAGGCAAGGAAAGATGTCATCTTGTCCACTCCGGTGGCATGCTGTGGTTGCTGCTGCTGCTGTTGCTGAGGTGGACTGGAGCCATGGCTGGCGTCCTGCACAAGGGAGTTGATACAATCATAACCACTGGTTCACATCCTTATTGCATGCTAAACTTTTTACACAATACAGTGGGATATTTCTGCTGGTGCAAATTTCCATAGAAATCAGTAAAACAAAAAAAAATTTCAGCAAGTTTTGAATTTTCATACATATGAAGCCTACTCATAAAATGCAAAAAAATTTGCACCATATGAATTTCCCACTGTACAGTATTTGCATGTATGTCTTAACTTACTGAGAGGTAGTCATCAGGAGAGGAGTGTCCCGAGTCCCTCTCCACCGACTCACAGCTGCTAGGGAGGGAGAGACCGTTGTGAGGAGTAGCCGGGGGACTGGTGTAGCTAGGAGGACGAACCTGGCCACCATTGGCTAGAGAGAGAGAGAGAGAGAGAGAGAGTCAAACACTACATACTGACATGTGACTACAAGCAATAATGTAGTAAAAGGTATGTACACACACTTGTACACAAGTATGATTGATAGTTAGAAGATATAACTATTTAAAGTGAACAGATGTATTTAATGTGCAGTGACATACTTCTGGCAAGAGCCTCTTTCAGATGTCTGTTCTCATCCTGTAGCTTGTGAATGATGTTCTGAAGATGGTTGATGTAGTCTATGGTCTTTTGCAAGACTGCAGACTTCTGGAGCTGTGTTGGTATAAAAGGAAGACACATCATTTTAAAAAACTGAAAAGAAAGGAAAGATTGAGCGTTTTTCATACCTTCTTATTGTCCTTGGAGTGCTTGGTCACAATATCCCTCAGCACACCAATCCTGTCGTTGATGCTGCTGCGGTATTTCTTCTCGATGAGATTGTGCACCTTGCGCTTGCTGTCTGGTTCAAACACTCCACTACAATCATCATCAGGAGGTGGGCTTGAGACAGAAGGCATGGGAGCAAGCTTCAATGGGGGAGGAATGGTACCTGAAGGAGACAGGAGAGAAGAGAGAGAGAGAGAGAGAGAGAGAGAGAGATGTAGCTGATGAAGAACAGCATACAAGTAGCTAGCACAATAAAAACACTGTGAACACTTTTAGTAACTAGAAATGTTACACAAGTTATAGTTTAAGTCATACACAATGTCATAAGTACCACTTTGAATGAATCTGAAAGCCTTAAGGTGTCACATTACGCATACTACCACATCAAAAAGACATAAAAATGATAAACTATACATACTTTGTGTAGGGGTACTCTGCACCATATCGCTGCCGGTGGCCCCAGTGCTCATCCTCCCACCACCCCCGCCTCTCCCTCCACTGCCAGTGCCACTGTTGGACAGGGAGACAGCATTGGGAGAGGTCGACTGCAAGGTGCGTTGGTGGGGCAACCTGGGGACAAGACACAAGAGAGACAAGCTTATGTAAATACTGAGAAGTATCTCTAGTGTACAATAAGCACCAATTATATATGAGAGAGAGAGAATCAAACATTACATATTGACATGTGACTACAAGCAATAATGTAGTAAAAGGTATGTACACACACTTGTACAAGTATGATTGATTATTAATGTGAAAAGACATAATGTGCAGTGACATACTTCTGGCAAGAGCCTCTTTCAGATGTCTGTTCTCATCCTGTAGCTTGTGAATGATGTTCTGAAGATGGTTGATGTAGTCTATGGTCTTCTGCAAGACTGCAGACTTTTGAAGCTGTGTTGGTATACAAGGAAGACACATCATTTTAAAAAACTGAAAAAAAGGAAAGATTGAGCAGTTTTTATACCTTCTTATTGTCCTTGGAGTGTTTGGTCACAATATCCCTCAGTACACCAATCCTGTCGTTGATGCTGCTGCGGTATTTCTTCTCAATGAGATTGTGCACCTTGCGCTTGCTGTCTGGTTCAAACACTCCACTACAATCATCATCAGGAGGTGGGCTTGACACAGAAGGCATGGGAGCAAGCTTCAATGGAGGAGGAATGGTACCTGGAGGAGAGAGAGGAGAGAGAGAGAGAGAGAGATGTAGCTGATGAAGAACAGCTAGCACAATAAAAACACTGTGAACACTTTCAGTGCCTAGAAATGTTACACAAGTTATAGTTTAAGTTATACACAATGTCATAAGTACCACTTTGAATGAATCTGAAAGCTTTAAGGTGTCACATAACACATACTACCACATCAAAAAGACATAAAAATGATAAACTATACATACTTTGTGTAGGGGTACTCTGTATCATATCACTGCCGGTGGCCCCAGTGCTCATCCTCCCACCACCCCCACCTCTCCCTCCGCTGCCAGTGCCACTGTTGGACAGGGAGACGGCATTGGGAGAGGTCGACTGCAAGGTGCGCTGGTGGGGCAACCTGGGGACAAGAGACAAGAGAGACAAGCTTATATAAATAAATACTGAGAAGCATCTCTAGTGGTCAATTGTACATATACATGTGTGAATACAATAACATGTTGGTTAGTTTCAAACAAAAATTGCTTAGCGGATTTTTGCAACCAACAAATACCGCATAGCAGGAAAGTTTCACAGTGTCAAACTTTCGCGGAAGTCTCTAGTCAAACATTTTTGCAGTTTAACTTTCGCGGATGAGCTGTACGCAAGCCCATACGTATAATACATTTCGAAAATTTTCGCAGATAAAAACTTTCACGGATGGATCGTGATCCGCGAAAACCGCGAAAGTTAAACCCCGCGAAACTTTCCCGCTATACGGTATGCATCAAGTCATGTCAATGTCATGCAAGCTCACTTTTGTAAGGCTCCAGACCCCCGAACGAGAGGTTCCCCCGATGTGCTTGAGGGGTTAAAGTTGAAATTCCCTCCAATCCCACTCATCAGTGTGGACGAGTTGTTGGACTGAGACGAGATGGTTGCTATCTGGAGTTGATTCTTGAGAATCTCGGTTTTCAAGAGAGTCTGGATAATACAAACACAATGCAGTGAATATTTACATAAAATATTTGAATCAACAATGTCAACAGGTGAAATAGATTACCTGTTGTAGCTCGAGAAGCTTTTGCTGCTGGATCTTTTGTTGCCTCTCCAACTTGTGGGTTTCCTCCATAAGCCATCTAAAAATATAAACGTTACATCATTGAGTGAAACACACACACTCACACAAATCACCAGACAGCCTACTGTATCCGCAACCAACAAACATCACATGCCAATGAAGTATGACAGCTACTTCCTGTCACCCCATCTCAATCACGCTAGCTAGTAAACAAGTCTACTTTATTAAGCTTCCATTACGACCGGCCACTTTCAATCACACCACACAGGCTACAAGTGTTGCTTAAAACCCATTCAAGTTGTACATTCTTCTCTGTACTTTATTAAGCTTCCATTACAACGGACCACTTTCAATAACACCACACAGGCTACGACCGTTGCTAATAAAACACATTCAAGTTACATACTTCTGTGTACTTTATTAAGCTTCCATTACAACGGACCACTTTCAATAACAGCTCACAGGCTACGACTGTTGCTGAAAACCATTGAAGTTACATGCTTTCTCTCGAAGGAATTGGCACACAACTTCTACAATTGGCTACACATATAAGTATTCACACACACACACACACACACAAATATCATCATAACATGTCGCTACTAAAATTTAATCTTAAGTTGTTTTTTTTATAAAAAATCGTACCTGTCCACGTTGCCATCATTTGGATTGGCCACAACATCAGGGCTTCCAGTCACAGAGCCATTTAGAGGGTGCATTACAGCACCAGAACTTTGAATACCAGTCATGGGGTCAAGTCCCGGGCTCTGGTCTTGCTCAAAACCATCGAGTTGGCCATCGAAAAGCTTGTTCCATTCAGCAGTGTTGACACCACCAGCCAACTCTGAAAATCATAAAATTATAGAACCTTGAATGTAATAACTTTGTGTGACCACGCCCAAAAATCATGTAAACTTATCACAAGCCCATCAAACGCAAAGCATACTCTATCATGTGGTGTTTCATATTTTCACATACTTCCCGTGCACAAAATAAATCTTTCTTACCTGTTAGAGTTTTGTCATCCATCTCCAAAAATCCAGCTAGATCCATATCTGTAACAGGTAAATCGCTTAGAGCTGTATCTGGATCTTGAGTTACTACGCTAGTCAGAGGTGGGTGCTTTCGTTGAGCGAGCGCAGGTAAAGAGTTCTGGAAGTAGTCCGTCAGGCGCTGCGATAAAGAATCACTGTCGCCGAAACTCTTGTGATCCATAGTCGACTGAGGATACTGAAACTTGTGACCACTCAAGTCGTACGATAATTCCTGAGGAGCGACATGCACACTCGACAAAGACGGTACAGTACCGATGTTGTCCAGAAGATCGTGATCAGCCCATGCAGCCATTTGACCAATCAGATTGCAAGATTAGAATCAGGCGATGACGTCATATAAATTGCAAAACGTAGTTTTAATTAACTTTACTAATTAGTAAAACTTCCCCTTTTGCAATTTGTGTCGCAGCGAGCTGCAAGTGAGTCAACAACACAGCTACTTTGCAGCAAAGTCTGGAAGTAGAGATCCAAGAGCTCAGCTATACGTAGCTATTACTTATTTTGAGCGAAATACCATAGAGAATGGACACGGTGTTCCAGACTCACCGAATCACACTGAATTGGAGAACTGCAAATTTGTGGAAAACTGAGTTGTTTACAAGAATTATAAAGTGGTTTGTCTCGTGAGATATTGTGAAATAAACTTTCCCTTTCAAGGATCATGTGACGGAAGAAGACATGGATTGAAATTTTTTGCTGACAGTGCGATTCGTCAGAGCTATTCTAAAAATAGCGCCATCATATTATGACGTAATTTGTTTAAGTTTTGCAACGTGTAGTAGCCGACTTGACAGTGCTACACTCACCACAATTTAGTGCATATAACGCTGCAGCCTCGTTTGCAAGCTCCACAACCGCACAGCAGTTCACTTTGAGTCCAAGAAGAAAGAAGAAGAAAAAGAAGAGGAAGAAGAAGCATTTGTTCTCTGAAGATGTCTCTGACTATCAAAGCATTCCTGTACGAAGTTAGCTGGCGAGGTGATCCGTCCGAAATCCGTCGGTTCACCGTTGACCAAGATGTTTCCACAAGTTTCACTTACTTGTTGGAAAAAATTGCGCAGGTGTTTCCATCTGTCCAAACCACCAATGTTGTTGTAGCATGGATGGGTAAGTCACTGGATAATTTAAATTTGGAAACCATGCACTACAGCCAGCTGCCCGATACTGAAAATGACCAATGACTTATCATTTATATTTTTCCTACAGATTCTGATGGTGATCTCATTGTGATTTCCAGTGACGAAGAACTGGTGGAAGCATTAGACCAATTTGATGGAGATGTTTTTCGACTCTACCTCAAGAAAAGTAAGAAGAAAATAAAATTAATGCTTCTTCAGCTTAAATTTCATTAAAGAAACTGTAAAAAAAATTGTTTGCTCCAGGGAACACCCAAAGCACTCCTAATGCATTTGGTGGTCCTCCAAGGGAGCCTAAACCGATCCTGGAGAGCGATGATGAAGAGGAGAAAAGTGGTGAAAAAACTGGACAGCCACAAACCGAGCAACAGCAATCGACCAACCAGGAACAGGGTCCCCTACATCCTGGTGTCCAGTGTGATGGATGCAATGGAACTGTCCGTGGCACCCGCTACAAGTGCCTCGTCTGCCACGACTACGATTTGTGCTCCACTTGCGAAGCCAAAGGTGTTCACGTCGAACACAACATGGTGAGTATCACCGAGCCATTCTCCTACAGTCCGTGGGGCTCTCAAGGAGGCAGGGGATGCTGGGCACGAGGCGGTGGTGGCCATCCCGGCCGAGGGAGATGGGGACATCATGGTGGACATCATGGCCACGGATGGTTCGGACAGCAACCGTTTCCTCCATTTTTCGGCGGACAATGGTGGGGACAGCCTTGTGGGGCTCCTCAGTGTCCTCCGTGGGGGCTGGGTACACCGTTGGGAGGACATCCTTACTTCCGACGTGGAGGCTGTCATGGCCGAAGAGGATGGCGACAAGGCTGCCAGCAAAACACCGAAAACAGTTGCAGGCAAAATGGCTGCAAGCCACAAGAAGCTGGAAAAGAGCCAACCGATCCAAAGCCTGAGTCAATGGAGACTGAGGAGACGCCTGAACGCAATGAAGAAGAGCGTAGATCCTACCTTCGTGGAGTTGGAGAAGCTGTGTCCAGTTTCCTTGAACCATTTGGCATCAAAGTTGACGTGGATGTTGCTGGTGGTGCTAATGCTACTGCCAACTCTGAACAGCAGGTAGGATGAAATGATTCATCTGTCTGTATGCCACAATTTTTTTTTATAATCTATTGTTGTTCATTCAATTTTATATAGGAAGCTGACACCCCTGAAGTTTCCAGTGATGTGGTTGAGCAAGCTCTTGCGCAGCTGAAGACCATGGGATATGAAGATGAAGGAGGATGGCTGACTGAGCTGGTCAAAGCCAAAGGAGGTGATATTGGCAAAGTGCTTGATGCCCTTCACCCAAGCACCACTGATGTCTAAAGAGAACTAACCATCAAACACTGAACTTTATATAGCCTTAATAAATAGTTGTCTTTTATTCATTAAGTTGTGCTGATTTTATGTGTTGTTTACCCTCAAAATTTCTAAAGTACTGAGTATAGATTTCATGAGTGCATTGTTTGAATTTGGTAAAGGTCGACTGTCTTATTTGCGCTTTGCTAAGAAAAGTCTGAAAACAATGGCGTCCAGACCATCCAGCTCTTCAAAGACTGAGCCATCAACTAATAAGCGACCTTCATTCCAGGTACTCTTCCCTCCATGTGTGACATACAACCCTTTCTGCAATGTCTAAATCTATCTCTATACCCTTGGTTTTGTGTGGTGTAGCTGACTGAAGAAGAGAAAGCTGTTCTCTTGGAATGTAGGAGAAATTCCATAGCAAGAGGTAAACTAACTACATGATCTGTAACTGTGCATGTGTCTGTCACATTTTACACAATTATTTCTGTTGCAATAGGCTTGCCTCTAGGTGTAGCTTCAGTATTGGCTCTCAGGTGGTTCATTTTGACAAGTAAGGTTTTGTACATGCTACAGTTATTAATCCCTTTAAGCTTATGACAGTCTGTCCAGCTATAGTCATGTCAGTGATTAGACCACACTTCTCCATCTTTCTTCAGATCGTGCTCCTGTACATGTCCAAAAGTGGAGGGGATTGTATTATGGAGGAGTTTTCCTAGGAGCATTCCTATATGGAGTGAATTCTTACAGGGATGCTTGTTTCAAGAAAATCATGGCACTTGAAAATTCCAATTTAGCTGACCAAGTCAGAAAACATATGTAAGAATGTGAATCATTGAGCAAATCTATTGTGTACATTAGGTAAGATAGTACCAAAAACATACCCTATGACATATACACAGGCAAGGTGTCCATACTTATATCGAAGATGAAGTAAACAAAGCTACAAAGGAATTTGAGAAATCTCGTCATGGACGTCGCCCACAGTCAGAGCAGCAGAAAACGTACCCACCTATCTCGAGCCAGCGCAATCGTGTCCCCTCCTCCCCATCGGCCCAACCCTCTCAGTCCAACGTCCATCTAAACGAAGGTCCCTCCATCAACCAACGAGGCTACAGTCGAGACAAGGCGCTGATGAGTAATGAGGACCAACAGGCAGAGCAGCCAGATGCATTTGGGGGTGGAACGACATTTTATGGTACTCCAGCTGTCCAGGAAGAGGAACAAGAGCCGGTATCATCTGCTAGGAGACGGTGGGTGAATCTAGCAAGATTTGTTTTACATGAAAATCAGTCTTTTTATTGTTGAAGTTTTTTTTTGTGTGTTTTGTTTCTGAAGTGGAAGGACATTTGATGAGATACGAGAAGAAAACCGACGCCAGCAACTTCAACAAAACTTTCCTCGTTCATCTCAATTCCCTTCCAATGAAGCTGGACGTGAAGAGGAGCAATCAAATCGTAAGTGTTTACAGCTAGAGCAAAGAATACTATAGAGATACGTATACGTCAGTATAAGCCACTTTGATTTAATCCGCCCTCCCCCACTCCATCTCCCTTTCCATATGCACTTGTTATGTTTTTGTTGATATCAATTTCTTTCAGGTGTGTCTGGCAAACGAGTACTTCGTAAGAACAAGTATGGGGATGATGTGTATGAAGAGTAGAATATTATTATGTTCAAGATGTTAAAGCAGTTGTGCTGTAAAGTATTTTGGTGTATAGATTAGAGCTAGCTTGCTAGATTCTTTTGTGTGTACACCCCTGTAAAATTAATATTATATTTAATAATTATAATGAAAATTATTTAAAACTTGTTAATAATAATAATTTACAAGTGGATAAAAATGTTTGGTGTTCATGTCTCTTCTTTCCTATAGCTAGATAAGGAGATAAAAATGAGTTTGTTTGTTTGTTTTTTACACTACTTAAGTTAAAAACTACTATCTAAATATAAAACCTAATATAATTATAAACTTGTGTTTGCATGTGCAGATATCCAAATCATACAAGTCCAAAACCATAAGCCGTTCAATATCATAACAAAGCGTTTTCAGTTGCAAGTTCCATAGCGTACATTCTGAGCCGTCACACTACTCAGTAGATCAGAAGCAACAGAATTGTGTTCAAGATCACGAATGCAGCCTTCAAAGAATGTATAGCTGTTGAAAGTCTCCGTGGGAACTCTGCCACTCTGTGGTACACCACCAAGGAACACACTGCCAGTTGTGTCCAAAAGTGTGAATGGTCCCATCGACATTTCTTCATTTTGTACTCCATCAACAGAGAGGGTGGCCATCGTGCCATTCTGCACAGCTTCCACGTGATGCCACAAACCATCATTGACTGACAGAGAGTTTTGTATGACAACAGTCTGACCTGGTTCTCCTAGATTGAGTGAAACAGTGACTTGTCCATTGTCGAGATGAATGGCAATAAAGTCATTGGGATTGGGACCAGTGGCTTGGGTAGGCATACGATTGCTAAAGTAGAGGACACCATCAGTGGAGCGAGTGCTAAAGTCGAACGAAATGAGCTGAAATTCTCTTGAGACAAAGTCGGGCCTTGGGAACTCAATGAAAGAGACACTATAGAATTGAGCTGTGTCGTGAGTGCAACCAGGCTGAGCTCCTCCTATGAACTCCAGAGAGGTGGTGTCTAAGCTGTCTCCATTGTGGACAACTTCCCTCAAACAGCCTACGAAGTTGTTCTGCTCACCGCCGAGAGTGAGGAGTTGAGCATCGCTGTTGTTACAAGAGGGATTCTGCAGTTGGAAGCTTTCTGGTTGGTTTTCGTTGAGCTGGATTTCAGTATCACTCAAGGAAATCCTGTGCCACTGAAGATCATTGAGAGGTGTCAATGAAGATAGCAGATTGGAATCTGTGGTGGAGTCACAGTAGTCACGAGCAATACTGACAGTCGACTGGTTTTGAAGTTGGAGAGATGTGGAGACCTTTTGTCCCACGTGCGACACCAGTTGACCAGATTCTTCTTGAGTCTTGAAACTAAACTCAAAAGTCGACAGTTGAGAAGGAACATTGCGAGTAGTGAGGAGTCCAGTGCCATCCAGTTGGAACCTACTGTTGAGATACTGACACTGCAGACCAGTGTAGCCAAGAGGGCAGGAGCAACGTCTGTCAGGGCCAAACAAATCCAAGCACTGTCCGCCATTGGAACAGAACTCAAGGCCACCAATACAATTGAGAGTACAGGCATCAAGAGCAGCAATGTCAAAGTTAATGGATGGGATACTGGCAACACCCACTCCTCGTATTATTCCAGAGAATGGTTGAGTCATTGGTATACCTGAGAACGCATCACTACCTTGGCCAGTGGTCAGTATCACAGTGGAAGGTGTTGTGAATAGATTGCCTGCACCGATTTCACCATCATCACCGTTATTTGACATTAGTTCACGTTGCATGATGGTGCCGTCCACAGAAACATAGACAGTGTCATTGTTGAGAGCCACAACTGTGACATGGTGCCATTCATTTGCCCTGAGTGTGCTCTCAAAAGTTAATGGCATTACAACTCTATCTGGCCGGGTGTAGTGAAACTCGATTGTCTGGTTCAACAGGTCTGACACAACTGCAACATGGCGTTGCAAAAATTCAATCATTGTCAGCCTGTTGAAAGAGAATAAGAATGATCGTGTATTTGATTCTTGCCATACCCAGGCAGACCAGTAGAATCCATCTGCTTCGGAGAGGCTATGCTCAGTTCTATACGGCAAACCACTTGACAGGGCAATTGGTTCGTTTCCATCATTGAATCCAATTTCATTAAGGACATCGTAAGCCACAGAAACACCACAAGACATGAGCTTGTAAGCAACGTTGATGGCATACTGGCATCTATCTCCAGTCCACCCTGGTGGACAGCTGCAAGTGAATCCAGACTGGGTGACTGTGCAGTTCCCGTTGTTGAAGCATGGTTCATTGAAACACACGTCTTCCACTTCACAAGTTGGACCAGAGAATCCGGGAAGACACTCACAGAGAAACTCGTTCACTCCATCACGGCACGTGCCTCCATTCTGGCAGGGATCACCTTCGCATTCATCTATGTTGTCTGTGCATCTTTCTCCAGTAAAACCACTTGCGCACATACACACAAACATGTTAATTCCATCCATACAAGTCCCAGCCATGTCACATGGGTTAGGATCACAGTCGTCAATGTCAATTTCACAGCGGCTTCCAGTATATCCTGAGTTGCAAGCACACGCAAACCCGTTGGTGAGAGACATACATGTTCCTGTCGAGGCACAAGAATCGTTGGTACAGAAATCAATGGTTTCATTGCACAGAGCACCAGTGATACCAGGTGGACAGAGGCAAGTGAAACCTCCAATGTTGTCAAAACAGGTTGATCCAGATGCACAAGGCTCGTCTTGGCATTCGTTGATATTCTCTTCACAAGTTGTTCCAGTGAAACCGAAAGGACACTCGCAATCAAATCCATTGTCTCTTTCCATGCAAGTACCACCATTCAGGCAGGAATCAGGCATGCAATTGATGACACTTATGCTGCACACTGGGCCTGAAAATTCTGGTGGACAGTCACAGGAGAAATTATCGACCAAGTCAGTACAAGTAGCACCATTTTGGCAAGGGTTATTCAAGCAATCATCTATATCTGATTCACAGCGAGAGCCAGTGTAGCCTGGTGCACACTGACATTCAAACTGACCACCTACAATGTCCATACAAGTGGCACCATTGAGACACGGATCACTGGCGCATGGAGAGATTGGTACGTCACAGAGTTCTCCTGTGAATCCATCTTGGCAGTTACACGTGAACTGATTGACGTCTGAAATATCGACCAAACAACTTCCACCATTTTCACATGGGCTATCCAGACAAGGATCGAAAAACTGGCAACCAGTTCCAAAGAAAGAACTTGGACAGGAGCAGTTGTAAAAGCCACTTCCAGGGAAGTTGTTGCAAGTTCCATTGTTGAGACAGGGAGAGAATGGTATGGTATCACAAAGACGGGGTAGCTCACAACTGTCTGGTGTTGGCTCTGGACGGACCACAAGCGCATTAGTAACAATGTCCTATGGATGTGTATAAAAAAAAATGAATGACAACATAAAATCATTGATCATTTCAAAACCTATATTATTTATGAATTTTCTTCTTACGTTCCAATATTCTCTGTCTGAAAGCTGATCCAAGATGTAACAAAGTTGAAAGTTGTTCAGGATATACAAATTTGTTATTCTTTGAATGCCTGAGAGTCCATCAATACTGACGAGATCCTCATTGTAAATGAGACGGAGTACGTTAACATCTCGAAGACTTCTGAATCCAGATATTCTTTGTAAGCCCTGCACAAACCAAGAAGGATCAACAATTATGTACTATCCAAAAGTGTATAATGTGATACTAATAATATTTACCTCATTTCTAGTTATGAGGAGCAGTTGTGTTTGGAAGAGGGAGTTGAATCCATCCAAGTCTCCATTGTTGTGTCCCAGATAAGCAATTACCAATGTACCAACAGTCTGGATGTTTTCAAACCCACCGAGATTGCTGAGATTAGGACTGTTCTGGATAACAAGCAATCCTAGAAAAAATACAAGAACAACAATAAGACTGTCACATTAAAATAACACACTACACACACTATAGAGATTTTGCTATAATATTATATTGTACCATAGTGTACACATCAAAGAATTAACGTATGTATGCACATAAATTAATAGTATACCTCGAACATTCTGAAATAATCTGAAGCCATCCACATCCTCAAGCAAAGGATTGAACCGGATGCCTAGATTTAGAATAGTTGTTCTGTAGTCATTGGGTAGGTTTGCACCAAGCTGTCTCAGAGTCACCAAATAGTTGTTGTTCACAATTGAAAGCTCATCTCCAAAGCTGCCCAAGTTTTCGAGACCACTCAGGTCTGTTATTCCAAGCCCACTGATGACCATGTCTCCAACACTCTGTAGTGAGTAAGTATGAAAGCAAAAATAATCAATATGTATGAAGTGATGGATGCAGAGTACTCAGTGAATAGACTATGAACAATGTGATGTGTGTGGCTTGTATTCATTTATTGTTCTAAGTAGCCCTGCCTCAAAGTAACCCTGATTTTTTTTGTGTGACTGTCACTGAATGAGAGTATTTTAAACTGGAAGGTGCATACAATACAGAGAATAGTCTCCCTCAAACTTGAACTGTATAAAACAATGCTGCAGCTGATTATTCAGAATGCTTTGTGTACATTCACTACAAGCTATATGTGATGATTATTTCAAGTTGGATGCAACCAATGCTTTCAGAGTGAGAACTTCAAGAAGGCTATGTGAGTGTTTATGTGGTGGTATGTTATACTATATATGCATATATCTTGAGTGTATATACAATATTAGAAAGGTATAGGCATGAGTCATGCACTTACAGTTATAGTGCTCATGAATTCCAAGCTGGTAATTTCCATACTGTCAGCAATCTCCAGCCTCTCTATAGTAATGGAAGTACATAGTCCAAGTCTCTCATAGTCCATCAGACCTGAGGGTACACTCAGCACATCACTGGGCCACACTGAGCAGGTGCGATCGAATGCTACCACAATCCTAGCTTCAGGTCCTTCCAACGACTCTCCATCAATGGCTTGGATAGCAATAATCCTGTAGTAGAATAAAGAGTCGGGGTGTATGTACATACAAACAATATAGAGGTGCTTGCTTTGAAATTGTAAATGAATAGTTTACCTTGGAGTGAAATCTGGAATGTCTCCTTGAAGTATACTACTCATGGGTGGGTAGTGGTATTCCAGTGACAATGAATTGACAGCTTCAGCAAATTGCTCAGGAGTGGCAGGTCCATTGAGGTTCAGTGTTTGATGGCTGATTTCGTATCTCATTGTGTCCGGTATGTTGGAAAGATCGAGCCTAATTCGTTCATCACTGTGAGCAGGATTAATTAACCTAATTGAGACAGAGCTGATAACGTTACTATCCTCCAATATACTGATGGATGGGGTATTGCCAACCAGTAGAGGCAAAATGTCTTGTCCATCTCGCATGACAACTTCAAAACTTGTTTGATTGTCGAAGAGAACCACAGGAACTTGGTTTAGCATTTGAATATCGATTTGAGTGGAAGCAATCTCACTCTCAAACAAGCCATCATTTGCAGTGACGTAAACAGATGCTGTGTAGTTATCAGCAGGTCTAGAAGGATCGTGTGCAAAGCGTATACTCCTCAAGATGTACTCAAACGTGGTGGTAGGAACGCTCCCAGATGCAGCTGACTGTAAGAGTTGTATGCGGTCACTTGTGCTTGCACTTACGATAGTAAGCACTTGAGGATTGTCTGAAGCTACAGGGTCAAAAGAACTATCACACATGCACTCCAAACCTGGTGTAAATCTGCCAAAAGAAAAAAATTACATAAAATTAAATTTATTTGTGAAGTGGGCATTGACATTACAAACATACCTCAATTGGCAAACTTGAGCATTTCCAGTACACCCAACATTATTGCTCAAATAAATCATATCTTCTGAAGCACCTTTATCAAGTTGGACATCCAGTGATACTATACGACTGTCTTGGTCAGAGTCCGACAAAGTAGCATCTCGTGAAGCAATCCACACACTAGCTTGTGTAAAGAAGTTGTAACGAAGTGCCACAGAGTGGTTGTTTCCAGAGACTAGTGGCCCATTTAGATCAACAACAGGGGTGTTGTCATTCACAGGGATGATGGACACAAGAATATTACAAGAGCGGCTCTCAGAAAGACTGTTGACAGTGATGGTAATGACTCGTTCGGTCAATGATGGTTCATCTGCTGTACTTAGGAAAGCGAGAGAACGTAGTAGAGTCTGAAAGTAGAAAAAATTCAAAAATTATTACATGGTGTTCATTTCTGACGTCTAGCAATAATTATTTATCGCAAACCTCATATTGTGATGCCATTGCTTCTCCGAAAATGTTCACAGTTGTGCTCCCGGTAGTTTGATCCACAACTAGGTGGCCAGCTAATGTGGTGTTAACTTGAATTGTGTCACCATCCTCTGCATTTGTTATTGAAACTGTAGCTGTTGAAATCAAGTGGTCAGCATCAATATCAACCAGACTCAGCTGAGTGGCAGCATAAACAAAACTCCCAGATTCTTCTTCAAAAGCTGAAACACTCATACCACAAGAAAGCATCAATGGGTTGTCATTTGTCAGAGTGATATTGACCAGTCCAATGACTGGATCACTGTAAAAGAGTCCGTCAAACACTCGGAAGGAGACACGACGAGGTGGCTCTCTAGTTGGCTCATCCGCAGTGTTCAGGTAGGCAACCGAAGAGAGGATTTGTTCGTAGACGTTGACACTAGCTCGTCCATAGATTTGGTATATGTTTCCTGATACTGTTTGTATAAACACAAGAGGTATAGCAACATGAAACTCCTTAATGTAGACTCAGATTATAACAGTGCTTACCATTGAGTGAGATGTTCATAGGTAGATTCAGAGCAATTACTAGTTCCTCGTTGGTTCCATCTGGAGAATCAAGTAGAGTCACACTCGCAGACTCAATCACTGTGTTGCGATCATTGTCAGATATCATTGGTTGGAACTCAGAACCTACATGAGAACAGAAATGATTTCAATAAATTGGAGTTGCATTGTTCATTTATTGCGATCACAAACTAACCAATTGGATAGGGTGTTGATGATCCTTCAACAAATCGACTTGTACTGGACCCACCAAAGACAAGCTCAGGTGGGTTGTTGTTCACAGTTTGGACATCCACATACAGAGTTATGGTATCAGTGAATACTCCATCAGAAATGGTGACAGTGATCTGGCGTTCTCCTTCAAGCTCTTCTTCAGACTGTGTTGTCATGTAGCTGTACGTAAGGCTGCTAAGAAGAGCCTATAAATGAAAGAAAAAGACAGATATCATAATATTATAAACCAAGTGTTAAACATTTACAAATTGTCAATGAAGGGAGTTTAACCTGGTAATTCTCCAGTAAGCTTGTCTGACTGTAACTAATCACTGTTCCACTCTCCACTCCTCCAAAAGTAGTGCCTCCATCCACAGACAGGAACTCAATACCTGGTTCCAAGATCCCACTCAATGTAAACGTCACATTCTCAATAACAGGATTTCTATCATTATCAATCACAGTCAGTCCAGTAAGGACCCCAACTGGTAAGGTACCATCTCCTTCTGTGTACACAACTCTGGGAGTGTTCACTTGAAGATTGAGTTCATTGTCATTGATTGAAATCACAATGATGATAACAACAGTGGCATCTTGCAGGAGTCCGTCAGAAATTGAAATGGAGATTGAACGGTTACCAGGTGTTGGTTCAACAGCATTGTTGATGTACGTTAGGGACCTCAAGAGAGATTCATAATCCATGATGCTTGCTGGTCCTACAAAACTAACTTCAATAGAATCACCTGTAGATAAAGAAAAAGAAGGAAAGCAAAAATAAAATTTGTAGCATCACATTCCAATATAGCTACAGATGGACTCACCATTTACTGCGCCAGTAGTATTAACTGTGGACGGCAGCAGATCAGAATCATAGCCAAGCATTTCATTTTCAGCACCGTCTAATACTCCATTCAACACGACACCTGCAGACACAATGACAACATCATGGTCCATATCAATGACTCTCAATCCACTTTCAACAGCAAAAGCCAAGAGGCCTGTTATGTTTTCTTCATAGCGAATAGTATCACTGATGGTTAGTAACAGTTCAGGTGGATTATCATTGAGTGGCAAAACTGAAACGGTGATCTGGAAAGGATTGCATCCTTGAACACTGTCCATTGGTGTGATAATGATTCTTCTTTCACCTAGTACGGGCTCGGATTCATTGTTTGAGTAAACAAGCGATTGGAGGACTTGTTGGTAGACACCAGAACTTGCTTGACCAGTTATGGTGAGTTCGATTACACTTTGATCAAGAAGTGGACCAGAGCCTTCCACTCCTTCTGCAGTGAGCACTTGTAAGCCTTGATCATCTGTGATTGATATGAGTTCTGAATCAACATCAGAAACATCAAAGAGAGTGATTGTCATTCCCATTAAAGTATCGTGTGGAGGACTATCAAGGTCATCTACAGTGATTTGAGCCATCTCTCCAACTTGGAGTGGCCCACTCTCTTCAGTGTAGTTGAAGAAAGACATAGAAGCACGAATCTCGGGACAGAACTCATTGATCAGCTCGACATTTATCACGATCTGAATGATGTTGCTCATGAAATTGGCATCCCTGCATTGGATCTGAACAGATCGTGGTCCAGACTGCGGTTCGGCTATAGAGTTGACGTATGTGACTGTCGATAAGACACTTTGGTAGGATGCTTCATTTAGAGCACCATTCAGCGAGATAACTTGCTCAATGCCAGAGAAGTTGCTGCTTACAGTGATGCCTAGTTGACTGGCAAGCGTCTCATTAATGGCAATGACTTCATCACATGGAGTTGATTCACACTGAACGTCTCGTCTTCTCAATCTTACCATGCACCCAAATATGAGGTGATCATCACTGTCCTGATCATTGACCGTAATTCCAGTTGCTATGGAAATGGGATCAGAGTTCTCTGTAAATTCCAGATTCAGTTGGTCAAGGAAGAGCATTGGCATTAGGTCATTTACATCAATGAGTGCTATACTAACTGTAGCAGTGGTGTTGAAATATGGTGGCTCTGTGTTTGTTGCAACAACTATCAGCAGGTACATCATGGGTTGGTTTTCCATATCAAAGTCCAGAGGTCTCACCACTGATATATACCCTGCACTGTCAATCATGAATGTACCGTTTTCATTCCCAGATTCAATACTGTATACCACTTCTGCATTGGAACCAGTGTCACCATCTTGTGCTTCAACTTGAACAAATGATGTGCCCACAGCGGTGTTTTCACGGATTGTTGCAGTGTAAACCTGCTCTGTGAACATTGGAGGAAGATCATTTGCATCCAGGATTGATACATTAACAGGCACAGTGCTGTTCAATATGCCATCTCTGGCTCCAACAACAAGTGAATACTCATTCTGAGTCTCAAAGTCAAGCTCTGCTATACTTGTGAGTTGTCCAGTGACACTATCCACAACGAAACCAGTTCCAGAAACCAAGAAGTACTCAATCTGGTCTTCATCAGCATCAGTGGCAACCAGCTGCTGTGACAGCTGCATATTCTCAATGACGATGAATGTATAAGAATCTTGAGTGAATTCTGGTGGATTGTCGTTCACGTTGATGACGGAAACAACCACATCTGCCTCAGAGCTGAGTGGTGGGACGCCATTGTCTGAGACTACCACAGTGAAGTTGTGACTTGTCTCCTCTTCAAAGTCCAATGATTGTGCAAGGAATAAAGTGCCAGATGTTTCATCAATGGTAAAGAATGTAGTGCCATAGAGGGAGAATTCTAGTTCAGTGTTGGGATCACTGTCACTGGCAAAGACAGTGAGCACAGAAGTTGAAACAGGAGTGTCTTCTCTGAGTTGTTCTTCATACAAAGGACGATCAACTATCATTCCATTGACAACAAACTGTGGCCTGTTGTCATTTGCATCTGTAACATTAATGGTGACTGCCACAGAGCTTGATAGTGAACCTAAGTCCATTGCAACAACGGTGAAGCTATAAAGTTGTCTAGTTTCAAAGTCGAGAGATCCAATGGTCGAAACAACACCAGTTCTTGGATTTATTTCAAATGGAATGGAGTCTTGATCCATAGGAGTAATTGGACCTCCACTTCCGATTCCGGATCCCTGTACATCCATCACAATTTGGTATGTGATTTCAGAATTGGAAGGAGTTATGTCTAGATCACTTGCAAATACTTGCAGTACACTCGTGTCTGGTGAGGAATTCTCAGGGACTGAGCCAACATAGCTATCACGATCAAACATAGGAGCATTATCGTTCAAATCTTCTACATAAATACGAATGTTTACTGAAGAATTTAAGCTTGGCATATCATTGTCGTGAGCAGTCACCAAAAATTGATGCACTGGCATCATTTCAGCATCCAATGGTGTAAGTGTTGTGATAATTCCACTGACCGGATCAACATAGAAGTACGAATTGTCTCCTGCGATCTCGTAAGTGATGTTAGTAGCTCCAAAAACATCAGCATCCATTGCCATAACAACAATACCTGTCTCAGATCCAGCAGGTGCATTTTCGACCACAGAACCATTGTACTCTGCTTGACTAAACATTGGGCTGTTGTCATTCACTGCCACAACTTCAATGGACACTTGAGCAATGTTGCTTTCCAAAGGAAGACTCGGATCATCGCCTGGTGTGAATGCTTGGATGGTTAGACGTCTTACTCCAGTTTGTGGCTCATCCAGATTGTTCGAGAACAGGAAGGACCTGAGAAGATTGTTGTAGACATCAATACTAGCAGTTCCAGAGTAGGTTGTAATCTGGGAACTTCCATTTACTTCCTGCTCCATGTTCAATGAAGATTCATTGGGAAATACATATTCGTCACCAGGGTAGGGATCAAGCACTGTGATCCTTAAAGAATCAGCCTCCGCTGTGTCCATGTCCATTATGCTAGCTGTTTCAGCAACAATCTACAAACAAAATAAACAAACAAACAAATAAATAATTAATAAACAACACCAACAACAAAATGAGCACTTAATTGATAACAATTGTATAATACAAATAGCTTTCAATACTTACGGCAATTGGATTAGCCCCCTCTTCATATGTGGTTGTAAAATTGATATCAGGCTGAGATGGGCCATTTAGGTCCAGCAGAGGTGGGTTGTTGATAGATTGAAAGTTTATCCTTGCCGTGGCCTGGTTACTTGGCTCACTTAATTCATCCAAAACAGTAAATATCACCGCACGAGGATCTTCATTGGGACTGCATGAATATGATGTGAATTGACAGCAATCAATGGCAAATTTCTGACAAAAATAATTGTTAATATTAAACAGCTTACCCAATAGTTCTAGTAGTAGAGTATACAGTACTCCTAAGCACTTCCTGGAATATAGCAATAGGTGCTCTCAAATTGCTTGCCATGATCGTCAGCTGTCCTGCTAGTCGGGTAATGGTGAAATCTCGAGGATTGAGAATGTCCAGAGTTTCCTGCAGTTCAGCAAAATCAGGTCGGAATTGTAGGAAGACACTAGCAGAAGATATGAAAGGAGTGTCAACATCTGTGTGGGGAGAGTTTATAAGGAAAAAAGATAAGTAAGTCATCACCATTATTATATAGGTTTTAGTACTGACCTGTAATAGTCAACTCTGGTGCCAAGTACAGCGGCTCAGCTTGATTCTCCATGTACATCAACATCACATCCACAGTGTCATTTGCACCAAGTGTTAGACGTGGACTGTCATTGCTTTCCACCAGTCTTATACACGCAACTGCTTCAGTTGAGTTGAAGAGACCATCGTTGACAATGAAGTGTACTTGACGATTACTGTTGCTGCTGGGGAATGCTTGAGCATCATGCTGGTATCTAAGTACAAGGGAAAAAAAGCAACACATTAGTACATATAGGTCCATACATAGGTATAGCTGCTTTCAAATTCAGCTTAGCATTGAAGAATGACTTACTAATAGCACTTTAAACCTTACCATTTGAATGATTAACTTTATAGACAGATTTTTATATACTACTATTTACCTGATAGTCTGCAGAGCAGCAGTGAACTCTTCAAGGGAGGCAGGTCCCATAAGCACAAGGCTGAAATCATTACTCTCAGGACTGACCATGATATTCCCAGATACATCAACACTCAGTCTCTCAAGGCCAGCATCTTGGGCATCAATGATTTCAATAAAGGCATAAGTGATCACATTTTCTCCACTGTCAGCATCAGTGATCAACAAGGAGCTGTCAGATAAGAGAACTGGAGAGCCATCTTCATTGAAGTTCATAGAATATGATCCATTCCTTCCCACACACTGTGGTAGAACAAAAACAGCACTCTGGTCTCGAGTGTCTAAATATAGCTGAGGTTCATTGTCGTTCAGAAGTTGAACAGACACCACAAATTCTGACACATTAGAAACCACGTCACTTGGAGTGTATTGCAACTCAACAGACTCATTCGCGGGAAGATTGGATCCAATTTGATATGCAATGATTCGCTCAACACCAAGTGGCTCTGCCGATACATCTTGATATATGACACCACCCAAAACCTCAACATACTCACTCAGTGGACGACTCTCTCCACGAAATTCTAGTCTTGATGTACCATTTCCTGTAAGAGTGATGGAGCTAGATTGCATAGTTGCAATGAGCTGGCCTATTGATGGAGGCAGGATTTGAACCAAAGCATAGTCCAGTGAAGGACTTGGGTCTTCATCTCTGATTTGTAAACTTGTTGCTAGAGATACTACAGTTTCTGGTTCTTGTAGGATGGCAGTAGAAGGTTGCAAGATGAGTTGAGGTGGGTTGTCATCCAAATCAAGAACAGTAATGTCTACACGGGCATCATCAAAAGGAGACACTCCAGGGTTACGAACAACGACGAACAAAGTGTAGGAAGATATTCTCTCTCTGTCAATTTCAGCTTGTGTTACTATAACTCCAGTCTGAGGATCAATTCCAAAGTCACTGCTTCCAAATATTGAAAACTGAAGCTCGGAATGGGCCTCACTGTCTCTGTCTGATGCTGAAACTGTCAAAACCGATGTACCAATTGGAACTCCTTCTCCAATAGTAGCATTGTACTCTCTTATGTCAAACATAGGAAGGTGATCATTAACATCACGAACCATGATACTAACAACAGCTGTGCTAGGATCTGGAGAATCTAAACCTGCAAAGTTGAGATCTATCACTTGAACAATCAACCGATGGAGAGGAGTCATCTCAAAATCTAGAGTCCTATTCAGTGTAATTCTACCATCTGATCCAGAAATGGCAAAGAGTCCATCATCATTACCAGCAAGAATTGAGTACTGGATATTTGAGTCACTGAAGCGATCGTTATCAACAGCTGTCACCTGTACAATTTCGTATCCAATGGTTGCATTCTCTGGGACTTCAGCATTGAAGGTATCTTGAGTGAACACTGGCATTTGGTCATTGACAGATTCAAAAACAACTTGTACAGCTGAGAAATCACTGTACATTGAATCACTTACTTGCAGGTAAATGAATTTTCGTAGGAACATCGAGTCAAATTCATCACCCGTATATTGATACATAAGAGATCTAAGAACAGACACATACTCTTCTTGAGATGCTGCTCCATTGAACACAAGAGAAGAGCTTGATATTTGTCCCATAGAGATGGAACTAGGCAGAATAAATCCAGGTTCCAAGAACACACTGTCAAATTCTGTAGGAGCAAGAAGGTTAACTTGCAGTTCAGTGATGGGATCTGGTGGTAGATCAGCATCAGAGATGGTAGCATCACGAGCCGTCAGAAAGACTCCACTAGTAGCTTCTCTGAATGTAACTACGCTATTCTGAAGTGGAGGGGAAGCCAAAATGACAGGAGGATGATTGTTGCTGGTAATGAACTCAATGACGGTTGTCACAGGAGCTGAAGCGAATGAAAACTGATGAGCAATAGTTGTCACGACTCTTGGAGTGGGATTGGGTTCACTCTCAGTGTTGATGTACCTCACTTCACTAAGGATGTTTAAATAGTCGTCAAAACTGGATTGACCTCTACATTCAATAGACTGAGTTGCGTTTCCCTCTAAGACTATAGAGGAATAATCAAAGGGTTCTGGATGGAACAGAAACTCTGAATTGCCATCTTGAGCATTAGTTATAGAAATCATTAAGGAAGTAAGTTCTTCAGCTGCATTGACTGTGTCATCGTCAGTGATACTTATATCTGGGGAAGCAATGGCCACAGCACCTCCACTTTCAGCCATTGTGACGGTAATATTTACTCCATCAACATCTGGACCATTCAAATCAAGAACAGGTGGGAATCTATTCAGTAGCTGCACATCAACAGTCTGTTCAATAGAATTGCTAGCAAAATTCTCACAGTCAGAGACTATGAGAGTGATTGTTCTTGTTTCTTGAAGAGGATTTGAGATAACATTCACATATTGGACAGATTCAATAGCAGTTTCATATATGTCATTGTGGAATTCTCCTTGAAGGATCAGTACAGCTGCACCAGATGTCTGTGTGACCACGCCAGGGAATGTACTGGAAGGACTTAGCTGAATGAATTCAAGACAGTCCTGAGTACAGCTAGCTGGATCACTAGAGTTTGTACAAGCACAATTAGTGCCTTGATTCTGTAATAGTTCAGGTGAGTTGAGAGTAATGGTAGCATTGCAGAGGTTCTGTGACATATTTGGATCACTGATTGAAACATCTGGGAATGGCAGCAGACTAACGGAACCTTCCTGGAAGGTAAAGCCTTGAGGTGTTGCAACAATGGTAGGAGCTCTGTCATTGGTGTCTGTGATAAAGGCTCTTACAAGAGCAGGTGCTTGTTTTGATGAACTATCAGTCACAACAACTGTAAATTCAATCATATTACCGATACTCTCAAAGTCTATCGACCGTGAAACGGAAATCACACCAGATTGACTGTCAATTTCAAACAAGCCACGCTCATTTCTGAGACTGTACACCAACCTTCCCTGATCGAGAAAATCAGGATCAAAGGCAGTGACTTGAAATACAGAAGTACCCACAGCACTATTTTCAGCAACAGAAAAAGTGTATGAAGGAGGAGAAAAGCTAGGGAAATTGTCATTTTGATCCAGGACGTTCACTGTAACAATTGCATCACCAACTAGATTTGCTGGATCTCGAACTTGCACATTAAGTGTGTACTGGGCCACGGTTTCTCTGTCAAGCTGAACTAATGTTGTGATGGTGCCACTAACTCTATCAATGGTGAACACATCTTCATGGTTTAGTAGGTAGTACTCCAGATCAGCTTGAGTTAGTTCAACAGTAATGTCACCAAGTCCTGAACCAGACGCTACAGAATTGACAATTTCATCACAAGTTGCTTCATCACCATCAAGAGCAGTCACCTGAATGACAATACTTCCAGACGGAAGATTCTCTCCTACAGAGCCAGTAAAGCTACCCAGTGAAAACATTGGTGGTACATCATGTACTGGTAGCACAGTAACTTCGACAAGAACCATTGTGCTACGGGAAGGTGTTCCATTATCACTGGCAATGACCACAATACGATGGAAACAGACTGTCTCGAAATCGAGAGGAGCAGCTGTTGAAATGGCTCCTGTATCAGGATTGATTGTAAAGAGACCAAAATCATCCAAAAGAGAGTAGCTAACTTGTCCATTTTCATTTGAATCGGCATCATCAGCAAAGACACTGATGACCGGTAGTCCTGCTTCATTTTCATCCACAGATGCTTGATATATCATTTCAGAAAACACCGGTGAGTTGTCATTCTCATCAATGATTGTCACACTGACTGTGACACTGCCAACGAGTGATGGAGTGCCAAAGTCTTGTGCTTCAACGGTAAATTCAACAACATTCTGGAGTTCAAAATCGGCTGATGCATTTACAAAAATTTCACCCGTCATCTGATCAATGTAGAAGAGAGGACTGTTAGCAAACAGAGGCATTATTGCTGAATTGGGCACAATTCTGTAGGAGAGTTGAGCATTGAGGTCTACATCCCTGTCAGTGGCTAGTACCTGCAGCACTGATGTTCCTGTAGCAGCATTTTCACTCACCATTCCTGTATATCGTGGTTCGAAGAATATGGGTGCATTATCGTTCTCATCTGTAACCACGACTAACACTTGAGCGCTTGAAGACATGCTAGGAGTTCCACTGTCTGTAGCTATGACAATGAATGAGTAGTTATCAATAGTTTCACGATCCAATGGTACTAAGGTGGAAATTTCACCAGTGGTTGGGTCTATAGTGAATACATCAGCAAACTGAGAGTTGGCAAAACTGAATGACACCTCAGAATTTGATCCTGAGTCAATGTCAATGGCACTAACTGTCAAGATGGACGTGCCAGATGGGAGATTTTCTTGAATGAATCCCTCGAAGTTGGGCTCTGGTGTAAACTGTGGTGGATTATCATTAACATCAAGAATGGTGATTGTGAACTGTGCTTCAGTGCTCTGCGGCTGTGTACCATTATCTCTTGCAACAATGCTTAAAGTATAAACTGCTGTGTCACTATCTGCATCAAGGACCTGGGCGACTACGATCTGGCCACCGGGTTCTACATCAAATGGAGATGGTGGTACACTTGTTCTCAGCTCATAAATCACGACAGCATTAGTGCCAATATCTGCATCTGTAGCTTCAACAGTGTCTATTGTGAAGTCAATTGGACGAGACTCCAGAACGGTTAGGTTGAAGTCTGTATTTGGTTGGAAAACTGGGGATTGGTCGTTTATGTCTTGAACAGAAATAAATACTGTTACGTAGTCAATGCTTGGTGGCATTCCACCATCAGTTGCACTCACATTCAGGCTGTAAGCATCAACCATTTCTCTGTCTAAGGGCTCAACAGTGTAAATAGTACCATTATTGTCTATTGTAAAGCGGCGAATGCCCTCTGGAGGGTCAGAACTTACAATTTCGTAGGTAATACTACCGTCCACACCTCCATCCAAGTCCACAGCTGTAACAGTAACAACACTAACATTGGGGACTGATTCCTCAAGAGTGGAACGAGAATAGAATGGCTGTACAAACTGTGGTGGGTTGTCATTGTCCGATTCCAGTTGGATCACTACCAATTCGCTGTTGCTGAAGACGATACCATCTGAAACAGATACGGCAATAATCCTATCTTGAAATGTTGGTTCATTTCTAGTGTTGATGTACATCAGAGTTGTTAGAATGTCTTCTACAAGCTCAAGAGAGCCGTCTTCTGGAGTTATCAAAAAGGATCGAGATTGACTGGACGTGAATGGAGTAACTATCACAGAAGGATCAGTTGAATCAATTCTCTCATCAAGAAGATCAAATGCATTTCGGATCACAATCATGATCATTGTTACGTTTGCTCCAGCATCATTGTCAGATATACTGACATTAGGAGAAGTTATGAAAACTGGTGGTCCATTCTCGACAAACCGTGTCTGATACCCAGGTTCCGGATTCAAGATGTCAATATCTAGAACCGGCCGATCATTGACTGTTTCAATTGTTATTGTTGTGGTCACAGTTTCACTTTCACTTATACCGTCACTTGCTACAAATGTGACATTACGAATTCCACCAGTTGGCTCTTCGGCAAGATTTTGATACTGTAAGGTACGAATTACACGCAAGAAGATGTTGACATCACCGGGACCAGCCTGAGTTGTGATGAAGAAGTCTGTATCTGTATACACTCTGTCACGATCAGTAAGCAGTAGCATTTCTTGTCCAACATCCAGCACTGGAGAGAGTGTGACGTTCACAAAGGCAATGGATGTATTGTCCACATCAAACAATTGGGCATCGGGTGAAACAATTGCTATCACAGTATCTTCATCTTCAGTAAAAGTAGCTACAAAATTGGAGCCACCTACTGTAGGCCCATTGAGATCGAGAACAGGAGGATCATTGACAGCTGCAAAGAAGAGCGGTACCACTATGGCCTCACTTTCATCAATGCCGTCAAACACGACAATGGAGAGCCTTCGTTGACCTGGGGTGGGATCGGTCAAGCTGATGTGTTCGTAGGTCAGTGATTGAAGCACTGCAGCATAGTTCTCAAGAGTGTCCAGGCCACTCAGACTGAGTACATTAGCAGTACTATTGTAGGTAGCTTGGATATCAGTACCTGCTGTACTAACATTGAGCAACTCTTGATTCCCGTCAAGTGCATTTATCAAGCTCACGCTTGCAGAAACCAATGTTGTGTTATCACTGTCTTCAATATTGCTACTCTCCAGAACAAGAACAGCTCCTTCACCTTCACTGTATTGAGCTCTCCTGAAAGACACATTCACAACAGCTTGATCATTCACTGGTATAAGCTGAATGATTGTTGTTGCCATTATGTCAGGCTCTGGTGGATCTGACACAGTGAAGAGAAGCTGCCTTGATGTACCTTCTGGTTCATCATCCATGTTGTTGTACGTCAATGTGCGGACAACTTCCTCAAACATTGGCAGTGGTAGGTTACCGGTAAGTGTGAGGATGTAGTTATCATATGTACTATTCATATCCTCAGGGACCATTTGAACTGCAAGTACTTCAGCAGAACCGGGAGGTTGTGCATCCACAATTGCCACCGTGATTGTGTAGGTGAATGCAACTAGATCTTCATCAGTTAGGGAGAATTCGTCCTGGTTCACAACAGGGACAGGACCACCCTCTTCAATGAAGTCAGTGGCATAATTCACATCACCATCTGGTGGGAAAGCACCACTGAGGGTCAGCTCTGGTTGAAAGTCATTCTGTGGTTCAAGGGAAATGGTGATAAAAGTTGGCAAGCAATTGAAGAAGTCATCTTGCACTGTGTATGAAACTGAATATGAACTGGAGAAAGGCTCGCGAAATGGCAGTGACAGTACCAAAGAGTTCAAAAACACTTCATACACTTCTACACTGTTTGTTCCATTGAAGATCAGTGCTCTTCTTGTAAAGTCGTAGAAAGACACAATAGGGGTATTCTCAAGTGTAGAGAAGAGTGCTACACCACAGCCAATTGCACAATTGATGTTATTCCTACCAGCTGCTGAATAACTGAGTATAAGCATGTGCAATCTTCCATTGAAGAAGTCTCGTCTTGCAGTATTCACTCCAGCTATAGTTCTAGCACCTACAGAGACTGTTCCTCTAGTATCTATAGGTGGCTCAATGGGCTGGGTTTGGTATGGGTTAGCATCAATATATACAGTGACTTCCCACTGTGAAGGAGCAGAGTTGTCTAGAACAACAGCAAGATGGTGCCAAGAATCTTGCAGCTGAGCACAGACACCAGCAAAGAGGATATTCCTTTCACTGTTCTGATTGTTTCGATACTGAAATCCAAGATCAAGTCCTGCAGTGCAGTACAGAGAATAGATGAGAGAAGAAGCAGACTTGGATACAATAGTCATTGTGGCAGGTGGAGAGACAGGTGCTACCCATATCCAAGTAGCAAGTGTTAAACCTGAGCTTCCAAATGATGTAGAAACACTCCTACGAGCATATTGTGAACGGGAAGCGTTAAAGAGGATTGTATCATCAGAAATATCCCCTTCATCAAGGTTTATAATCCTGTCAAAGTTTGGCCGTGTAAGGACATTCTCAACTGGCACTCCACATGACTCAAACTTGCTGTCCTTTGGGAATTCATAGGGACAATTGTATGGAACGTATAGACCATCCGAGCTTGGTACAAATGGAAAACTTGGCTCTAGTGGATTAGAACTTTCGAATTCAACAATGCCATCCACAATCCTAGTTACATTTATTCCGTCATCATCCACTATGAAGGCTCCTATATCCAAGGTGAGTTGCATCTGTCTTTCAAAATATTCTATTTGAGACTCTCCAAAATGTACAACTGGAGGATTATCGTTCAAGTTAATAAGTTGGATGGTTACCTCAGCAGTATCAGCAAAGCGGGGTATCTCCACATTTCGTGCAATCACAAAGAAGACTACTTCTGGATCAGTTTCATAGTCAAGAATTCCCGAGACTTGTAGCGTTCCAAAGTTGTCGATGGAGAAACTTGAGGATTCACCAGACAGGGTGATGTTTGAGGTTGCGTTTTCTCCCTCATCAATGTCTACAACATTGAACACTGTAATAATGGTTCCAATGTCCAGGTTCTCCTCTAGTACAACACTGAATTCTTGTGGTGTAATAATGGGGGCGTTGTCGTTGGCATCACTCAGAGTGATCTCAATATTTGTCACAGATGCAAGAGCAGGCATTCCCTGATCGGACACAATGACAGAGAATTGGTAGAATGGGACTGTTTCCCTATCCAAAGGCATTGTGGTTCGGATCTGGCCAGTAATGCTGTCGATTTCAAAAGGGAGAGGTGAATCTGGAATGGAAAACCTCAGGTCTGCATTAGAGCCAATGTCTGCATCAGTTGCCTGTATACGCAGTATCTCACTTTGATTGGAAATGTCCTCTATTACAGAAATGTTGTATGTATCTTGCAAGATCATGGGAATGTTATCATTAAGGTCGCCAATATTAATGATAACTTCAGCAAAACTAGACTGAGCTGGATTTCCAAAGTCGGTAGCTTGGACTGTTAGCTCGTAGCGGTCAACAGATTCTCTGTCAAGAGGTTGGAACGTAAAAATGTAGCCGCTATCTGGATTTATTTCAAAAATTTCACTCCCTTCTCTTGACAGTAGTGAATATTGGAATTGTGAGTTTGGTGTATTGGGCAAGTCACCATCAGAAGCAGTCACTTGAGTGATGAATCGACCAGCTGGACTAGATCCCATACCAGAATTGGGAACAATTCCAGATCCAGGAACTTCTGTTCCCTGTTCTACATCTGTAAGTGAAACATCTTCATTAACAGACACAGTGAATATTTCCTGATCGAAAACAGGAGCCTCATCATTTTCATCAATTAGACTAACGGTAAGATTGACAAAGCTTGAAAGACTGTCAGCATTGTAAGGGTTGAAGGCTTCAACAGTTAGCACAAACACTGGAGTGGTTTCACGATCTAATAGCTGAGAGTTTGCAACTGTGACAATTCCTGATTCAGAGTCAATCTGAAAAGCGTACGGGACACCCATTACTGGCCCAAACCGATATCTTGTCACTGCATTGGCTCCAATGTCTGTGTCTGTGGCCTGAACTTGTACAACAAAAGTACCATTGGGAGAATTCTCATTTATCTCAGCTCTGTATTCATCTTCATCAAACACAGGAGGGTTATCTTCTTCATCGGTTACCGTGATAAAGACGATTCCAGTGGAACTTCTTGGAGGGGAACCAAAATCTGAAACTTCAACCACAAGAGTGTACTCTTCAATTGCCTCACGGTCCAGGATTCCAGTGACTGTAATTAGGCCATTGATCTCGTTGATAGAAAAGTGACCTAAATCATTACCAGAGAGGAATGTGAAGCTCAGATCACCATTTTCACGTTCATCTGGATCAAAAGCGTTGATCGTGAAAACTTCAAAATTAAGTGGGGTACTTTCAGAAACATTCAAGGAGTACACATCCTGTGAAAACCTGGGTGTGTTGTCATTTTGATCCTGCACTTCTATGATAACAACAGCTGAACCAGTAAGAGATGGCTCCCCACCATCCTGGGCTTCAATCTCCAAAACATACTCACTGTACTCTTCTCGATCAAAGACGACAGTAGAGGAAAGCATTCCCGTTTCTGGGTCTAAGCTGAAGAGTGTTGCATTTCCTGGGTTCACATTGCTGATGGAATACTGCAAGACAGAACTAAGACCTGTATCTAGATCATTTGCTCGAACCACATCAATAAATCCTGGCTCCTCATTCTCAGTGACGAAGAAGGTGTATTCCAGCTGTTCAAATTCTGGTACGACATCATTCACATCATCCAGTGAAATTTCAAGAGACACAGCTGTAATGTTGCCTCCGATAAGCTCATCAGGTGGGGGTATTTGAAGTGAGTCCATATCTATAGCATAAACTGTGAGTTGGTACAAACTAATAGCTTCAAAATTAAGCACTTCGGCAACAGTTATCACACCAGTTGTGACATTGATCTGAAAGTCTTCAGCAAAGAAGCCTCTTAGGAAATATCTAATGCTAGATGTAGGATCAAGATCACTTGCTGATACTGTCAGTATCTCAGTCCCAACTGGAGTGTTCTCAGGTATGTTTATGGCATAAGATGAATTTTCAAAGACTGGCAGATTGTCATTGAAATCACTAATGGTGATCTGGACAGCTGCAGTAGAATTAAACTCTCCATCTGTGACACTGAGTTGTATTTCAAAGAAACGATGCTGCTCAGTGTCAAAGTCAAGAGTACTAGAAAGAGAAATGGCACCAGTTGTTGGGTTGATTTGAAAGAGTTCATCCTCATTACCACCTACTATGCTGTACAAGAGGCCAGCTGTACTTGAACACGAGGCATTTGATATAATCTCAGACCCATCGCACATGTCAACATCACAAGCATCCATATCGACAGCGAGTGGTTGGTATCTAGACTCCACCGGTAGAGGGTTGCCAACAGGGTAGTTCTCTGGGACTATCAGTTGGAGTACCTCAAACTGAAACTCTGGTGGATATTCATTGTCATTTAGGACAGTTATCTCCACATCAACTTCATTGCTAAACCTAAATCCACCATCTCTTGCTGAGACAAATATCCTAAAGTTCATGAAAAGCTCTTCATAGTTGAGCTCTCTAGCTAGCGAGATGACACCAGTGGATGAATTCAAGAATAAGCACCCCATGCAGTTTTCTTCACCAAAAATCTGGTATGTGACTTCACCAAAGTTATCAGCATCACCATCTACTGCCTCTACCTGTAGGATTTCGTAACCAACCGGAGTGCTTTCACAGACAGAGGCAGTGTATATCATTTGTGTAAATCTTGGCGAGAATTCGTTAAAGTTTAGCACATTTATGACAATTTGTGCTGTACCACTGCGAACAGGACGGCCTTGATCGGATGCCACGACTGTGATATTGTGCTGTCGTGTCGTTTCAAAATCAAGCATAGATGTAAGAATCACTTCACCAGTGAGCTCATCAATCGAGATTGGTGAATTCTGCTGGGGAATAGAGTAGCGTATTTCTGCATTAGATCCACTGTCCGTATCATTAGCTTGCACACGAAGGATTACATCATCAGTATCGGCATTCTCCATGATGGTCACAGTGTAGACTTGTTCATCAAACATAGGATCGGCATCATTAAGTATGACGTTCACTTGAACAGTAGCCATAGTTGGTGAAGAGGTAAATCCACTGTCGATTGCTTCATACGTGATGTTGTATTGACGGATATCTGAAGGGAGCTGGTTCTCTGGAACAGCAAGGAATACTCTGTTTGTAGCAACATCTATCTCAAATAGTGTTGTTAGCACAGGAGGGTTCATTGTGAACTGGAAAACGGTGACGAATCCCAAATCAGGATCTTCAACGTTCAGCTCAGCTATCGTAAAATTGACACCTGCACCGAGGGGGATGGTGATAGAATAGAAATCTGGAACAAAGATGGGAGCAACATCGTCTAGATCTATGATGGTGATGTTGACATTGGCATAGCTCTCACGATCTCCGTCTGAAACAGACACGGTGAGGAAATAAGAATCCCTTTCTTCACGATCAGGAGGCGTGTCAGTTGTCCACACTGTGCCCGTTGTATTATCAATCGTGAACCTGCATGGTTGATCATCAGCATCTGGAGCAAGGAAGCCATTCCCACTGAAATCAGTCATACAATCGTCTCCATCGACAATGCTGAAAATGAGTAGAGTGGGTGTATTGACAGCATCCTCATCACTTGCCGTGAGTTGTAACACAAAGGTGTTTGGTCTACTCTCCTGCACCTCACCAAAGTAGCTTGGCTCATCGAACATTGGAGTGTTATCATTCATAAAGATGATAGTTATAGTAGTGCAAACATCAAGACCCTCAAGTCCTTCGTCATCTACAACCGACAAACAGTAATACCTCTCTCCTGATTCAGGCTCCAAGAGCGAACTTCGAAAGGTCACTGACGACAAGAGGGATTCAACATCACTTGGTGATGATGGGTCAAACATTGCAACATAATAGCCCATGTCCTCATCAAAGAAGAGTGGTACAGAGGCATTAATTTCATCTCCAGAGAAGGAGACCACTGGAACTACCCTCAGCTCAGTCAACAAACTGTCGGCATCAATCACTTCTGGGTTAGGTGCGATGAAAACTGGGATACCTTCTTCAGAAAAGTTTGTTGAGTAGTCTAACTCTCCTCCATTGATTAAAACTATTGGTGGGTCATTCGAAAGCTCAATATCAACAAATGAGTAGGCTTCAGAAGCTCCATTTCCATCACTGGCTACAATTTGGATCGTTCGTGTGCCAACTGTGGGTTCATCTTCACCATTAGCATACTGCAGTGTGAGAAGTATGTCTACAAAATCTTCCTCAGGAGCAAGTGGTTGGCCACTCAGAGTGATGACGTAAGGGTCAGTTTGCTGTTTGTCAATGGACAAAGAGATACTTGAGTTTTCAACCATAATTCCTTCAGCATCACCAGATCCGGGCAAGAGTGTTATCACAACAGAAGAAAGGCCAGGGGAGTCGACATCGAAGAGGGTGAAATTCTCTGAAACCAAAAATACCGGATAGTCTTCTTCAAAGAACACAGTAGTATAGTTGCGACCAGGAAGTGGACCATTGAGGTCCAACACTGGTGGATTGTCAGTGGTATTGAATGTGATTCTGACTTCATCCATGACTCCAAGCTGGCCATTCAGGTCTACAGGGGTCACTCGAATCACGCGTATACCACTGTCTGGATCGCCAAACGTTATGGTGTGGTTGTACGTTAGGGTGCGCAAAACATTAGTGTAGTTACCAACTGCTGCTACACCTACAAGATGAATGGACTGTTGAGAGGACAAAGAAGAACTATTTTCGTAGATCGAGCCATCACTAGGAAGCTGGACACGTATGATTTCCTGAGACGTATCGATGCTGGCATTGCTGGGAATGAGTTCAATCAAGAGTCCGGAGATTTCTGCATTGTCTACATCTATCACCTCTGCAGCTGGTGCAACAACCACTTCTTGAGGGTCCTGTCCTTCCGTGTACATCACTAGGAAACTGTTCAGTTCAACTTCTGGAAGGTCGTCTTCAAATACAAAGTTTATATCAATGACAGCTGGTTGTGATGGCTGCACGCCCTGCTCAGTCAGGTCGTCATAAACTGTGATTTCAATTCTCCTGCCACTCCCAGCTGGTTGATCTGCTCTGTTCATGTACCTCAAATTCCTTATGATGTTTTGGACAACTCTAAGAGACAAGCCAGTCAAGGTCATGTTATTCATGCCAACTGCATTTGGTGCTAGTGTAAAAATCACATTAAGAGGATCTGAAAAATTTCCAACTACAAATGGTGGCAGACGCATTCCTCGTGGCAGTCGAATTGCTTCCTCTCCTGGATTTTGTGGGTTAAGAATCTGTGCCTGAAGTGAATGTACAGGAAACATCCCTCGATCAGGATCAGATATTGTCACATTTGGAGCAATACGTATGGGGGGAGACATTGGATTCACTTCTATGAAAATCACACTGGAAGTACTTGGAGAAAGAACAGGAAGTTGATCATTTATGAGTTCAATTTCAATCGTGAGCTGAACAGGGATGCTCCAAAACATTCCATCGTAGACAGCAAAGTTAACTCTCCTTGGAGTATCGGTGGTCTCATCAGCAACATTTTCATAAATTATGCTACTCATGATATACTGATAGGTGGATACACTGGCAGCACCACTGACGGTGAGAGTATCGTTATCAAAGGAGCAGGTCAAGATTGGTACAAGCGTACAATCGACCACAAGGCTTTCAAATTCTAAATCTGCACCTTCTAGTTGCACACTTGCCTCGTACAGTAAGAACTGGCTGTTGTCATCAAGATCAGTGATGGTGATATTCGAGGTGAAGAGAGGAACAGCTTCTGAGTCTTCGATGTAAGTGAGCACCTCATATGGTAGAGTAATGGATGGAGTCTCGTCATTCACAGGTGTGATGTCAACTTGCACTTGTACCGAATTGGAAGAATCAGTACCATCGTTGACGATCAGTGTGATGGTCCTGGGAGCGTCCGAAGGCTCTTGGTCGGTATTTACATAGTGTAAAGATTGTAGATACTGTGTGAATGCAGCGATACTGCTATCAGCTGATGAAAATGGAGTTATTAGTAGCTGAGTATAAGCAGCATTGAGAGAGACAATTTGCACGTTGAACATCATAGCTGCGTGTAGGGAGACAATTGCATCGCTGGAAGAGGGAAGGTGGTTTACACCGGACGAAACAAACCCACTCCCCAAATCAAAATCTAAAAAGCTGTCCTGAGGCTCACAGTTTTGACACTCAAGAGTGACAGTAGCGGACGATAGTTCCATGTCATCCACGTCAGTAATGTCCAGATCACTCTGAAATATCTGAAGTGGCGGTGCATTCTCAGTGTACGTGATGGAAACTATGTCAAGATCAATTCGTGGAGGATCATTCACATGGACCACTTCAATGCTAAAGACAGTGCTATCAACTGAGAATGGACCAGAATAGGGATCAGAAGAGACAATATCTGTGATAGCGATATTGCTACTATTGTCCCAGGCATGAGCAGTGAATTGGCTACTGCCAAAATAATGCTCACTGGGAGAAAACCTGACCCAATCATCGCTACCTAGCAAGAGTGAAGAATTTACTGATATATGACTTGGGAAAGGGACCCATTGAGTGGAACCAGATTGTCTATACTCCCAAGCACCATTTGTTTGGTCAGAAGACGTCACAGCGAGTCCAAGATCAGAATCGTCCATGTCACTGGCAACGGCACTAGCTAGGCTGCCTACCTGAGCTCCAGGATTGCCTGAACTCACCACATCTTCGGAGATGCTGGGAAGAGAGTGTTGTGGCTGGGAAATGACAGGAGCTCGGTTCAGGTAGACAACAGTGAAGGTGAAATTCAGAACCTCCCTGCTTATTGAAGACTCTACATGCATGCATGCATGTATGATACAAGTAATAGGCAATACATGGGGGAAAAGAAGACACTATACAATAAGCAAACATTCGCTAATTATACTCAACTCACCTTCTGTGATCTCAAAAACATTGTTGACACATGTCACTTCAGTTGAAGTTCCGTCCCATGCCCGATACCTCACAGTTGTGTCTCCATCACTTTTGTTACTGTTAGGAAGAGGCAAAAATCGTACAGCTGTCTCAGGATCAACAAAGAGAGGAAAGCAATCGGACAAAGTGGTAGGAAAATATATCCAATCTCCAATAGTCATATTCCAGTACTGCCAAACTCCAAGGTCTTGATTTACCCTCACAGAAACAAATGCCAGACCGATAAAGTCAGTGGAAATAGGCGAATTGCGATCAATATCATCAACATTGTTTTCTGACCGGAGAGCAGATGAGTTGTATCCAAGATTATTCGTCTCTTCAGGAAGATAATTATCTAACTGAAACTCGGAATTCTGGCTAGACCTGAGAATGGGAAAATCGTTCACAGGTTCGACCACAATTGGAATGGCAGCTGGTACACTTTGTGATTCTCCCAACGGATGTTCTTCGGCCAAAACAGTCAAGTTCCGTACAACATAAGGAGCTTGGTCATTGGTCGTAAAGCCAACAGTACGCAGAAAATCCACAAACTCTTCACGACGTCTGTAGAATCTTAATGGATCTGTAGCTTCAATGACGATCTGAGTGGTGCCATTTTGGCTCACACTGAACTCATTGTTGGATTCTGCAAACAACTGGTCGTCAACTCCCGGGCGAAGAGAATCGGCATTTTGAATGGTGACAGTGACTCGAAGAAGGTAAATGTTGTCATCATCAGTGATACTAAAGTCTGTAGTATTCAATGGATAAATGGCTGGACCATCCTCCACAAAGGTAACAGAGTATCTGCAGAAGTAGAGAGGCAAAGTAGAATCGTTTTGTAATTACAACTAGTTTTTCTTTTAGCTCTTAGATTCTATTTTCCCCCCTCTATACGGGTTAACCACGTATAGATGGCTAACAAAGCAACTGGAGCTAGCTGAGAGCTAATAGTATTATTAACTAGTTCCCCAGGACCAACAACTTTTTTTGTTTTTCTACAACACAACCCTCCCTCCAAATCTATGTCTACTTAACACGAACCTTCCCGAATATATTCATTGAATGGGTATTATTTATCATTACTTACCCTTCAGGTAGATTAACCTCAGGAGGATCTGGTACGTTCACTACAATGACAGTAACATTACAAGCTTCAAATGAAGCAGTGCTTGGAAGTGATACAGACACAATGCGATTCTCTTGACCATTAGGCTGATCAACATCGTTGAAGTATTGCATACTTCGCAGCACCTAAAACAAGGTAATAGCATTATTGTTGATACTGCTTGAAATATAATTACAGCTGCAAGAAGATTCTTCATATAAAATGTACTTACCTGTTGGTATTCAGAATAGCTGTTGCTCCCACGTAGAGTGTATACAATGGTGAAGCCTGTTGAATAAGAATCAACACTAACACTGGTCCCCATGGTAGTAAAATTCAACCCTTCATTTGGTCTATTCAGTGCACTTGACAATGTCACCACCACTTCAAATGATGAAGATGTAGTGTCTTCATCATCAAAGTCCTCCAGGCCAAAGGATGACGCAATAGTCAGTGGGGGGTTCTCTTCAAAGAACTCAACACTGGCAGTTGTTATACCCTGCAGTCACAAAAGTTTATGAAGATTGTATTCTAAGCAAAATATAAGGTTGTCATTATTGCACATGACACACGTGATTAGTGCCAAAATGTGGGTATAATTATATGCAATGAAATGGAGGGGGCATATTTAGTGAAGTGGAGGGGGTAGGTTTAGTGAAGTGGAGGGGTATGTTTTGACAAAGTGGAGTGGAGTACAGTGAAGTGCATGGGGTGAAGTGGAATGGAGTACAATATAGTGGAGTGATGGTATAGTGGAGTGGAGTACAGTATAATGAAGTAAAGTACAGCAGGGTTTTGAAAGTAGGTTCATAAGGATCCTAATGGAGTAGTAATCACCACCGCAACATTACTTACCAAAATGAAATCATCAAAGTAACAGAGTGGTCCATCATTGAATGGTTCAATCTCAATTACAATCTCAAAAGGAGGCGATTCAGTCATCCCGTCAAATGTGACAACTTGCAAAGTCCTTGGAGCTTGACTGATGCCTGGAAATGTATTAACGTACGTCACTGTCTCGAGAATAGACTGATACAAGGTCAGATCTCCAGCACCAGAGATGGTAAGAGTTACATTTTCAGTCGTAGAGAGCACATTGATATCAAGACCACTGCTACCAGCATCGGCCATCAGTATATCATGGGGGTAGTCCAATCCACCAATAAGTGTAATAGTTACTCTTTCCAACAGGTTGCCGTCGCTATCAGAATCGGAAACCTGATCTTGGGAATCAAATAATGGAATTAGAAAGCGGGTGGATTCATCGTAGGTAAGTATCTTGTTGATAAAGTTGAAGAACACCGGATCGTTCGTTGGATGAATGTTCACAACTGTAATAGCTGTTGATTCGAATCCATGATCGATGATTTCAAAGGACACTGTACGTGTAGCATTGCCGGGTTCATCTGCAGAATTTACAAACCAGATTTCTCTTAGCACTGACTGGTAAGCTGCCTGAGAGGCCCTGTTGGACAGCTGGATGGACTGCTCTATATTCTGAGTGATATTGATGCCATAAGAATTAGCCAAATATGTTCCATTCGAGCTTAGAACTAGTGCATCAAATGAAGTAGATTCTGCACATAAAAAAAAGATAAGGAAGAGAGATCTCTTTCATCGTTGTGACAAAAATACATATTACTTATCATACAGCCAGCTTCACAACTTCCAACAGTGGTTTGTATAGATGCATGCTAGCTGTTGTAAATTGTGATGCAGCTAGAGCATGAATACATGTGTAAGTGTATACCATTTGGACTGATGAAAATATTTGCATTCAGCAAAAACTTTGGTCCAGCATCGTCATCCAAAATCTCCAGTTTATCTGAAAGCCTCACAGGCTCTGGACCACCAAGATAATCCTGGCCTTCAAAGAAGACAGTGTTATAGTTAACCTGTCCATTTCTACCATCAAGTAGCAAAACTGGAGCATTGTCATTCACAAGGAGGATCTGAATAGTCACTGCAAATGGCTGTGAATTTCCAGCCAGGTCAAAAGCCTGTGAAGAAAGGGAGGGGAAGAGAGAGAAATTTAGTAAAGAAGGAAAGTAGAATAAAGAGAGAGAATGATTGTGTTTGTGTGACAATACTAGGAGAGGTGAGTACATGCAAGACACTCAAATGTTAAATATTTAAGTTTCACTTTCAATTAAACTTCATGTAAACTATAGTGACTTACTTCAATAGTCACACTCCTATTTTGAGTGTAGCTTTCAGGTTCAATGTTGGTATTGTTGTAGTAGATAGTCCTCAAGAAATCCTCAAAGCATGTGGCATTGGTTTGAATGTCACAACTGTAAACAACGCTATAGTTGGAGACGACTCCATCCACAATCAGTTCATCTTCACCATCCACAGGATTTTCCAGGCTAACACGTACTTTCTGTACAATGGTATGGTTTGGGCAGTTATCGTTGTCCACTATAGTGACATTCGGGTCAACAATGGGAACAGGACCAGCTGCTTCAGTGTAGATCTGTACAGATGGTGTATTGGTAATCATTGGTGGCTCATCGTCCTCTGGGATGATTTTTACAATAACACTGGCTTCATTGCTGGTTCGGTTTCCTTCATCGGCTACTATGACCTGAATTTGAACAGAGAAATGGCACAAATTATTCAGTCTAGCTAGACTTCAGTTAGCTTAGTGACAGCTGGCTATTCTACAATAAAATAGTGCATACCGAAATTGTCCTATTTAGAGAATCCTTGTCTGGTTCCAAATAGTCATTACTATAGGTCACTGTTCGAAGTAGTTCTTGGTATTCATAAAATGGTGCTTCACCAACTATTACAAGAGTGGATTGATTGGAGTTGGTTTGACAGGTATACCACTCAAAGTCACTGGAGGCAGCTGGGACACCATCAATAATTTGGAAGGGACAGGCTCCAGGACTTGTCAATCTAATGAACTGACTATCAGCTGCTGAAGAATTCAGCTAAATGGAGAAAGTGATGTCCATGATTTTAAAATGTACATAATTATAATAATTCTCAGTATTATACTTGCACCATGGTATGACCAAAAAGCAGACATGAATATCAATGTTTACCTCAAGGCTATCAAATGCACTATCTCTGGCAAATGTCTCCACTGTAACTTGAGCAGCTGACAGCAAATAGTCTTCACAAGTCTCATCCTGGTCTGTGAGAGTGATGTCTGGAAATATGACCACCGGCTCTTCTGTTTCTCTATGATCCAGCTGAGTGGTTTCCGGGGAGATACTAGGATCATTGTCGTTGTCAGGGACAATAAGAACCACTATAGGAGTGGAGAGATTCTGGGGAGGATGGCTGTGAAATAATAATTGGTGAATTTTGATTCATTGAACAGACAAGGCAGGTTTCAACAAACAATGTTCACATAATAATTTATATTTACAATTAAACTCACTATAGTGGCTATACAGAATGACCCAGTGTGGAGTCACTGGGCATTTTTGTGAAGTTGTTATGTGTATGACTTACTTTCCACCAAAGACGGTGACCTGGACACTCCTCTCCAAGGGACAAGGTGGCTCCATTGTGCCATCCAGAGCATAGACCAGTGTATTCAACAGTGTCTGGTAGGCACTCAATGAGGCATTCCCAGAGAGAGTGAGAATGGATGATGGTACGTCAGGCTAGAGCAAAAAGATTAATAATAATTGTGGTAAAAAATACAGAATCATTATATTTTGCTCTTACAATCTGAGTATTAAACTTACTTCAATGGCTATGTCCGTCTGATTCACAGTCATGTTTACAGCTAGAGACTCAGCATCACTGGCACTTTCAATCATAATCTCTACTCTATCTACAAACACTTCACTGTTGAAGTCATCCTCGTCAACCAGTTGCAGCTGAGAGCCAACATTGACAGCTTGTCCTCCTTCAATGAGAATATACTCCGGCATGTTGTTCACAATCTTTTAACGGGAAAAGAATATAAGTTAAAAAATTTTGAAAAAAATTTTCTGGCCAAAAAGCAAGAAATTTAATACGATTCTGAAAATCTCTAGCATATAAGGTATTTCCAAACATACAAAGCCTGATAGTAGAGTCAGGACTCAGACTCATGAATGATTGGCAAGAGGGTTGTTACTTTTAATAACTAGTTATAAACACACAATTATAAAAGATTATTAACTTACAGTTGTGGGATTGTCGTCAATAGGTTGAATTGAGAGCACAAGACTGTCATTTCCAGAGAAGTTGTCATCAAATACTGTGAAAGTTATGAGTCTATCACTGGCATCTGGTTCAGCAGCTGTACTCAGAAACCTAGCAAAGAGGAAAAGTTATTTGATAATAATTATTACCATCAGAGATTTCAAACTTCACAGGCTAAAGTGATGTGACAATATTAACTTGAGTCTGTTGGCTAACCTTGCTGACATAAGGATCTCTGTGTACATTTCTATAGTAGCACTGCCTGATAGAAGAAGACAGGCCCCAATGGAGGTCACAGATATGTCTGCTTCCATTGGAATAGTGACATTAATGCTATCAGTGAGGGAGTAACAACCATCTGTTGTGTTGATCTGGGTAGTGAAAGAAACCAACACAGAATGAGAACATACTATAATATTATAGCGAAAAATTTGAGATCTGCAAATTGCCAAATTAAAAATCACCAATCATGTTAAAGTGCAAATTCGATAAATTTTAAGCCCGCAAATTTACCTGCTATACGGTAATCTCTACTGACAGGTTTATATAACAGTTACTGTGTATAGCCAAAAGGAACACAAAGTATAAGACTTTAAGCTACACTATACACACCATAGGTGGGCTGTGAATACACTTGTAGTCAAATACTCTGACTGTGGGTGGCAAGCATGTGTGCAGCCCCACCCCCTAAGATACAATTGATTCTACTATTACACTTTATAAAGCATGAATACACTTACATAAATACCTTAGGCACACACACACACACGCGCATACATACACACACACACACAGGAGTCATGCCAGCACTGTAATAAAGTGATCAAGACTTTACTCACATGTGCACCAGTGAGATTAAAAGCCTCAGCATGATCTTCATCTCTCACAACCACACCACTCAGCAGCTGCACTCCAACTTCTGATCCCTCCACAAACGGATTACCAGCTGGTGCTACCATAATGGTGGGACTGTTGTCATTGACGGGTTCAATCGTCACGGTGACATAGGCAGGGTGACTCCATTGCTGACCATCAAATATCTCAAACATTATCCTAATCAATAGAGAGTGTGTATAACAATAATTACATCATAGTTATGGCGGTTAAGTCTTATTTTCCAGAGTTGAGAAGAAGGGGGTGGGGCTGTTGTTTAGTGGTTTGTTTACTAATTGAGTAGGTACCACCCCCTTTGTGGCTAATGCAAGCACAGCAATCGGTTACTCTTGTATTTTACCTTCTAGATCTGAGGTCAGGTTCTCCCGTTTGAATATCAAACACAACACTTCGTAGCATCTGCATGGCAAACATAATCATCTTTCAACTATATATAGCGGCTACTGTAAATGATTAACTAGCTAGTAAAAAATAACTTTTACTTACGCTCTGATATTCCATCACTGAAGCACTTCCAACAAGAGTTAATACTAGTGAAAAGAAACAAAAATATCAACTTAACAAGCTCATAGATTTCTCAGATGCTATCAGTTGACTGACTCACCTCCATCTTCATATATCTTCGTAACATCAGTAGCAACATACATAGCATCTAGCATAATGTACTCAAAGTCTTCAGTGTCCTTCGTGGCTACCTCTACCCTTGCTTTCTACAGTGTCAGAGTGAGATCATTAAACAATGAACTCTGACTTGACTGACTGATAAAGCTAGAAATGCATGAGTAATGAGAGCTACATCATGATAAGTGTGAGTTGGAAGCAGATTATAAATTATAGTTACTTGTAAAAATTTCTCAAAAATTAACAAATCACGCAATTAGTATTTAGCTACTTTTAGGCATTTCTTAGATTACTCTTGTCAATAGTACATTGCTATAGCTAGATGCACACGCTTTTGCTTATACTGAGACAACACCATAACTCTGCTACTTACCTCCATGAGGAATATCTCATTGTGGTCATCATCCTCCACGTACAGACCCACTCCAGAGAGAACTGGTACTGGCCCTCCTTCTTCTGTATAGACACCACATCTAGCAAAACAAGCATCCTCTGTTGGGCCTTGTGTGTGTGTGTGTGTGTGTGTGTGTGAGAGAGAGAGAGAGAGAGAGAGAGAGAGAGAGAGAGAGAGAGAGGAGATATCAACAAGCTAGGCAGGATACATAATGAAGATTTGTAGGTAGCCAGCTACTTACCTGAACAATATCCTACTCTATTTGAATCCAAACAAGAACTGCTACAGTTGGCACAAGTTCCATTGGAAGAAAACTGTCCAGCTGTAAATACCAGAGCAGCTCATATAAAACCACAAAACCACATACCGGTAATTGAATAGACAGAATTTCTACCTGCGCAGTTTTCACTTTGTGCAAAGCAGTAACTATTTGCTGCAAGCAGAAGAATGAAGCTTGCAACTTTCAAACTCTCCATTTTTCTCTTTGAAGCTGTAGGGAACACTACAGCATCTTTGCTTCTCGAAGATACTAAGAAATTAGAGAAAGTGGGCGGTTAGCAGAGCTGCAGTGAGATACGCCCACAAACCGCCAACTTTGAATTTCCCTCGCAGTTTTCTCATTACGTCATACAAACTAGTGTGTAGTGTGCTTTATATGGAGTAGTATATGATCAGAAGAGCAAAGATCATGGCACTTTTTGAGGGTATTCGCTACTTTATAAAGCTTGGTGAAGTCAAGAACGCCAATCAGGTATACTTGTATACTTTAGCACTAGATAAAAATAACATCTGATTCAAGGTAGGCACGAGTTTAGTCTATTAGATGGAACATCAATCTGTTGTACCATAGCTCTATGTTTAAAATTCATGCACTGCCTTAGGTCAAGGCCATATTGAAAAAGGGAGGTGCTACCCGTGAGTTCTATTTCAGTGAGCTTGTCACCCATCATATATCAGATGCTCCTCTCAGTAGTGGTCGACTCCCAGAAGATTGTGTTAGCTTACACGTATGTAATCTACATCATGATGATACTTACTGATCATGTCCTTTACAAATGCTCTACTCATGAGTGCTCTTCCTTGTAAACCTTGCAGCCTGATTGGGTGATAATGTCTGAAAAATGTGGCAATTTATTACCGTATCCTTCAAATATAATGATGATTTATGCATCATATGTACCTGTACAATCATGCAAAATTCTTTAACGCTTTTAAAGGATCTCACCGTTTGAGCACAAGAGTGGTAAGCTCTTCTCAGGACTAGTGTTCTGCACTGCAAAAGTGAGTCACTAATAACACTTAGTAATAGTTGTCTCTATTACATTGTGGTACAATGTAGATACCCATTATTGCAAATAGATTACTTACTCATGCTTTTGTAGCTGAGTCGTTCAGATATGGAGAAGGTGCATGTGCTAGTGATGTACTATGGTGGGAGAGCCCAGAGAACTCTCACTCCTAATGTTACACATCTTGTCACCATGGAAACATCAGGGGTAACTCATATAGTGTGCAATACATTAATTTTATTATGCTAGTATATTTATGTATAGAATGTGTGCATATATGCCTGTTATATTTGTCATATAGGCCAATTGGCCTGCTGCATTGAGCATGACATGAAAAGTTTATCTATCTATCTATAGCCAAAGTTTGAGCGTGCCCAGAACCATCCTGATACTATAAAAGTGGTGACACCAGATTGGCTCACAGACAGCATTGAGTGTGGCAAGAAGGTGGAAGAGAAAGGCTACCATCCCTCCCGCCTTCACAAGAGGCCAGGTCTCACATCACCCTCCTGCAATGGACAAGCTGCAGCCATTGACAGTCTGAAGGAGAACGAAACAGCAGCTGTCCCTCTGGAGAGTGTGGTCCAGGCTCAAGCAGCTGCAGCACCAGAGAAAGATAGGAATCATACGAACAAAGAAGAAGATAAAAATGTTGGAGCCAGTAGTGTGAGTGTGGTGCCTTCCTCTGCTAGCTCTCAACTCAACAACTCTCACAATCAGCAAGATGGAGGATCAAATGAAACCTTGAAGCCTGACCGGGCGTCTTCAAAACCCACTTTGGCTCAGGAACCAATGACAGTGGAAGCTCCAAGTGCTGCTGTGTCTGAGGTTGAGGAAGCTGGTGTGGACAGTAAGACTGCAGCCAATGAGTCTTCTGAATCCCTCCTTGAAGGAGTCGTCATTTTCTTCACTGACTACCAAGACTGCATGGATGACGACACTATCGAGAAATGGAAACAGGTAAAACCAGTCAAACTGGTATTAGTGTGTTAGGAGAGAATTTCATGGAAAAGTATGCATGTAAATTTTTTTTTTGTGTATATTTCTCCAGGTTGTTGTCCAGCATGGTGGTAGAGTTGCTGACTGCTATGATCCAGATGAGTGCACCCACTTACTTGCACTGCACAAGAAGAGTGATGTATTTGTAAAGGTACCATCTTTACAGATTTACTGACAATAGGTTTTTGTAGATTTAATTTTCAT